>CM055960.1:58007400-58437400 GCA_029490685.1 Schizonepeta tenuifolia
CAAATCTCGACCCCATCACTATTGCCCTCTTTTTATTTCTTGTATTCAAGAAACTCCTGGTATTCTTTGTCATTTGACAAGTTTGTAGCTATAAGCTTTTGTTTGCCATGTTGTACCAGAATTTCTAGTTGCTTTCCTCTTCCTCCTCTTTCTCTATAAGAGGAAGATTCTCGTCCTCGATGATACATTTCTACAGAATTCGTTGTATGTATTCTCGAGTTAAAAAGTCAGGAAGATTATTATCTTCTCCTTTCTTATAAACTATTTCAAAATCAAATGGGGCTAAATGTGTCTGCCATCTAGCAAACATTTGTTTAAGAACATCATGTTTAAAGTCTTTATTAAACATAAATTTTGCAGATTTACAATCAGTCTTAATAATAACTTCTTGATTATATAAATCATCCTGAAATTTTAAAACACATTTAACTATAGAAATAATTTCTTTAGCTATAGTAGCATAATTCTTTTGAGAATTATTCTATTTTCCCGAATAAAATCTTACAAGATATTCTTGCTTATTTTCTGGATTAA
This sequence comes from Schizonepeta tenuifolia, assembly GCA_029490685.1. Classification (NCBI taxonomy): domain Eukaryota; kingdom Viridiplantae; phylum Streptophyta; class Magnoliopsida; order Lamiales; family Lamiaceae; genus Schizonepeta; species Schizonepeta tenuifolia. The sequence continues at coordinate 58,007,935 of CM055960.1, forward strand.
TTTGTTTCAAATTCCACCATAACCAATATCAGAAGAATCTGTTTCAACAATTTTTTTCCCAATTTGGATTACTTAGCATCAAGCATGGTAAAGTTTTAACTTTTTGTTTTATTTTTCTAACAACTTGAGTATGCTGTTGTGACCAGAGTTTTGGTGTTTTCTTTAATCTATCATATAATATAGCAGTTTCTCGTCTAAGGTCTTTATAATAGGGAGAAATATAATCTAAACTTCCTAAAAACTTCTGAAGCTGAGTTTTGTCTATAATTTCATTAGGGAATTTATTAGCAAAATCAATACTTCTATTAATAGGAATTATATTTTCCTTTTTCAATATTATGACCAAGAAATCTAACATTAGTTTGAAATAAAGACATTTTTGATTTAGATATTACTAAACCATTTTCTATTATTGTTTCTTTAAATATTCTAAGATGCTTAAAATGCATTTCTATATCCTTGGAAAATACAAGGATATCATCAATATATACAATTATAAATTCACTATAAGGAGTGAATATATCATTCATAATTTTCTGAAATTCAGATGGTGCATTTTTTAATCCAAATGGCATAACATTCCATTCATAATGTCCTATTGGAACATTAAAAGCAGTTTTATATCTACCAAATTTATTAATCTTTATTTGCCAATATCCTGATTTTAGATCAAATTTTGAGAATATTATAGAACCATATAGTCTATCTAGTAAATCTATTTTATTTGGAATAGGATGCCTAATCCATTTTAGTACTTTATTAAGAGGTTTATAATTTATTACCAATTTAGGTACACCTCTTTTTTGCTCACTATGTTTATTAACATAAAAAGTTGTACAAGACCAAGGGGATTGTGAAGGACTTATTAATCCTTTTTGTAATAAAGAATCTATTTCTTTTTTACATAATTCTAAATATTCTGAATTCATTTGGCAAGGTCTAACCTTTGTAGGAATTTTCTTTTCATCAAAATCTTCCTCATATGGAAGAGAAACAATGTATTTCTTTCTATCCCAAAATGCATTAAAGTGATCATTACAAATTTCTATTGAAAATTGATTTATAAGTAATTTTATCTTATACTATAATTAGGATTTTGAAACTTTTCTTCTATAATAATTATTTTTAATTCTTGTTTAAGAAATATAATTGATTTTCTTTTGAAGAAATATTATCATAAATTTCATGTAATACTTTATTAAAAGGTTCAGTTATAAATTTTAGGAAAATATCATTTCCCTCAAAGGATCCTAATATCCCTTCTTTATCTATCCTTTTTATTGGATATATTTTTGCTAAAAATGGTCTTCCAAGTATAACTTGATTAGTAATATCTTTTGCTAGCAAAAAACTTGTTTGAATACATTTCTTAATACACACATTCTCCTTAGGTAATTTGTAACTAATTTGTAAATTATTACCCCCCTGCATGTGATAATGTATGTGTTGTTTTATGAAAATACCTAGTAGGTATTAATCCTTCTTGTATAACATTTAAATCTGCTCCACTATCTACTAGAGTTGTAAACTCTTTTGAATAATAATTATCTATTAAAAGAGTAATTTTTATATGTCATTGTAATGCCCCGTAAATTCCTTACGATCGTAAAATTTTAAAGTTAATTAAATAAATGGCTTTGCATGCCTAAGTTTACGATTTTGAATTTTAAGACTAACGGTTGAATCCGTTTCCGAAAATAAATTACGGAAGTCAGCTATACGACTACTGTATTTAGGGTTAGCGCGTACGAAAAGTTTTTAGTTCGTGAACTCAGAACGAAAAACCGTCTAATTTTTACATTCACGAAATCGCGATACGAACTCGCCCGAGAAAGTTCATTTTTATGATTTTTCGGACGAAACTCGGACAGTGTCGTCCCGAGTTTTTGTCAAAATAAATTTTATAAATTTATTTTTCCAATTAAGTTTCATACGTCAGAATTTTCGGTCGAATCGGATCGCGACGATTTTGTGCCGAGCTATGTTTTTCATCGAACGTTTTCCGTAACGTCGGATCGCGCCGGAAAAGCGCGTATTTCCCTCCTTTCCCTCTAAGTGACCGACTTCATCCCTCTCTATCTTAGATGATATTTTGATTTTTATTAGTTAAATAAGGGACACCTAATGTATTACTATTCACCCCTTTACACCTATTACTCTTTAACTTATGTTATAACATTTACATTCACCATCTCTCCCTCCCAACATACAAAACTCGGCTGCCCCATCTTCTCCCTCTCTCATCTTCATTTCTTCCATCTCCATTGTTGAAGCTTTAAGAACTTGAAGGAGAAACACACAAGTCATCATCCAACCATCCAAACCTCTTACTTCTTTCATTAATTAGCAAGGTAATCCTCTCCTCTATACTTCTATCCATCCATCATCCTCTTCTTTTCTTTTTTTCTTTTTGATCGAAAAGTTTGAGTGTTGAATTAGATGATTCGATCTTGAATTAATGAAATTAGATGTGTTAGATAGGATAATTAGGGTTTAGAATTGAACAAAAATTAAGAACCCTAATCCCCTTGTAATACCGAAATTTCTAGGGCTTTGGTAGGATTTTTGGATTTCTTCAATTAATGATTAATTCATGCTTAAGAGGTGTTTAATTGGTGATTAGAACAAAGAGGAATCGAAAGCCCCATGTTTTGTGAAAACCGATTTAGGGTTTGAGTATAGAATTAGGGATTTTTGCATGTTAGTTTGTAATTGGATTGCATTTGATTAATTGTTATTATAATAGGATGATTAATGAATAAATGGTGTTAATTGGAGAAGAAAATCACCCTCTTATCCTTTGTGACAATACCGAAAATTATTGGATAATTAGGGGATTTCATGTGTTTGATTTAATTGATGAATTGATGATGGAATATAGTTGCAAATGGTGTTAGTTGATAATAGGATTTAATTGAGAATTTTCAAAAAATATTTTATGTAATGTAAGAGACGAAGAACTCGTCGTAAGTTGAAATATAGTGTTGGTATGAAATGATTGCATGCATAAAAGTGATTCTCGTTAGATGTAGTTTAATGACGTAAAATTTGAACGGAATCCGACAACTTTGAAAATTGCATAAGAGACGAACAACTAGACGTAACTAATAACCGAAAAGTCGGATGAGAATTCTAATTTGATATTATTGTCTATGATGGACTTGAGAACAACTTTATAGTTGACGTCATGAGCTTTCGAGCTAATATAATATGAGCTATAGTGATAGTCGAGAAATAGAACGAAAAATTTTAATAACTTGTTGGTTTAGTACTTGTTAGTTGGAAGCCGATGTTTAGAACGTCGTGCTATCGGACGAGTTTTGAGAAGGAGTTCATCACGTACGGGAGTACGTGATGACTGCCTTGAGGGTCCAGTTTCTAAAGAAATCGAATTCGAGAGCTTAGAACGAACCTAAGACGTTATACGTCGAATCTATCGAGCAACTAGGGTTAGCGCGGCAGTTTTACAACCCTCGCCGGAAACTGTAATAACTTTTAGCTCGTTTATCGGATTTGTGATCCGTAAATTGGAGCGTAAACTAGACTTCCCAAACTTTCCAACGGTACAGGGCTCATCCCCTGTTTCCAAATCCTCTGTTCTGAGCAGTCCCCAGAGTCACTGTAATGCGCAGTGAAATTTCAGTTTCTTTTCTTCTAAGTTGTTTCGTTCGCAACTTAGTTTCTTTCGATCGTTTAAGCCGTAATAACTAACGACTATCTTCTTACTGACTCTAGAGTCAAGTACAGGGCCTTGAGTGATAAAACCAGTCGAGATCTCACCTCTTATCCATTCAAGTAAAGAAGTAGTTAAGCGAGAAATTGCATAAGTTGTTTAATGAACTAAAACGTAATAATTTCTCTAAGTTGATTCTTTCCAACTTAGTTCCTTATGATCTCTTAAGTCATATTAAGCTATTGACTACCCTCTCTACTGACCTAAGAGTCGAGTATGAAACCTTCTGAGTTCTAAACGGGATTTGAACGAGTCTCGTTCCCGTTTAAGTAAAATGAATCTAGTAAGCGTGCAAATGCCTAAAGAATGAAACGACTAAAACTTATTTCGATTCTCTTTGATCGATTATCTTTTACGACCCGATTTTAGGTATTATTATTTTACGATGAAGAAGGAAGCCAGCTGTAAAGAAAGGACGGAAGATCCGAAGATTGGAAGCTAGTGCTTTTAGTTCTATATTACGAGGTGGGCTTTTATATACAAAATAAAACGAGCAATGCTCGGAAAATCTTTCTTTATCGCTTTGATATCTGTGTTTTCAAAGTGATATTATGGCATGAATTGTTTTATGTTTTATGTGAGTTCTCTTGTACCTATCTAAGTCAACATTCGTGTTTTCCAGATTTAGAGTTAATCTAACTAGGTTAACTAACGATCGGCTCTGAGTTAGCTGCTAAGTGCTTTCCAGAGTTAGTGCACTTGTAACCTGTGGTGTATGTGATATCCTGTTGAGGGGTACCAGCCACGGTGAATGAGAATTGGTCAAGATTGAACGTAATATTAGTCAGAAAATGCTCGCGCGAGTGATTTATGAGAAAAGAAAATGTTTGGTAGACGCGGGCCCTTTTTAATAAAAACCCCGACGTGCTATGATTATGAAATGTCATATTTATCTATACTTATGATTATGATTTCGGCATCATGCCCACTAAGTACGTTTGTACTTAGCCCTGCATTGTTTTCTAAATGTGCAGGTTGAAGCGACGGGAGCGGCAACGGTTGATGTTAAGTTGAAAGATAGGATGCTTTAGTTAGAACTCTTCCGCTGCAGAACTCTAAATCTTTTGAAATGTACCTTTTGAATAATACACTGTAGTTAAGTCTGTAAATATGAACTTAGTTTCTTCTGTGTACTTTTGTCGAGTAATCCTTAGCGATTAACTCTTTCCTTATTATATTCAAGTCTTGTTCATGGTTTATTTGATGCCTTTCATGTATGATTAGTCAGTTAGCCCCCTTCTTCCCCGCTTCTTTAATCCAACCCCAGTCGCACCCCAGCTTCTGCCGTCCCTCGGGATTTGGGGCTGTGACAGTCATTTATGTGATATTACCATTTCTAATGTAGATAAAAAGTTTTCATTTACTTTAGTATAATCAAGATCTTGTTCTGGAAGAATTATAAATTCTTTTGGAGAATCTTCTACTCTAGATATTCTATAATCTAAACTTCTATTTTCATATTTTAATTCTTGTATTTCTTTTTTCAAATTATTATTTTCTATTATGATATCATTCATAGAAGTAGGATTTTCTTCTATTTTCTTTTGTTTTATTCGTTTATAAACTTCTGACATCATATATGGTCCTTTTGGACTTAATATTTCCTTTTTAAATTCTTTATTTTTATTATTATAATTATTAGAAGTACTTGGAGTATTTTCCATTTGATCTATAATTTTAGATCTTAATTCTGGATCCTTAATCATTTATATTTAAATCTTGGAATTGTGAAAGAATTTTATAAAATTCCTTTCCTTCTATATTATTAATATCATTTTTTTGACAAGTTTGACCAAGTATACAAGGTTCACATTCTGACTCTGAATCTGATATAATAGATTCATTTTCTAACATCTCTAGATCATTATCAGCTTCAGTATTGGATGAAAATTCAGATTCTTCAGATTCTGATTCTTCATCCGAATTTAATAGTATTTTAAAAAGAGTTTCTTTCATATTATTATCAATTTCAAGATTATTAATCTTCTTTTTAGTCCAGCAATTTCTTGCATAATGATCAAATTTACCACATTTTTCACAAATTATTAATCTCTTTTTTTCACATTTCATTCTTTCTCTGTTTTTTTCTTTCTTTCTTTCTTTCTTTTGTTCTATTTTCTTTTAGAATATTTTATTTTCTTATTTTTATAATAATATTTATTATTCTTATAAAAAAATTTATTTGTAGATGGAATTTTATTTACGGCAAATTGATCACAAAATTGTCCTAATTATTTCTTTTTACCAAATTTTGGCGTTTTATCTGTTGGTTTAGTCTTATTTCATTACAAAGAGCTAATCCTTCTTGGATACATATCCCTATTAATTTTTCATAAGTATAACTTTCATAAGGAATAATATTATAATTTTGTCTTAATATTCTTCTAATTCTTTCAGCAAATAAGCTAGGAAGATCATCTATAACTTTAGATTTCCAATGAGTACTATTACACTCAAGGAGTTCTAGAACCCTATTAAGAAAAGTATCTTTATACCATCTAAAATCTGTAAGTGTTTTACACCTAAGATTTTGTAAGAGTGTTCTAATATTTTCACTATCTTCTGTATACCTACCTGTGAAATGTTCAACAATATTAATGACCAGTGTATATACTGCCTCTTCTTTTATAGTATTTCTTGTTTCACGGTATTTAATATATTATTTCTTTCGTTTTGGCTTAAATAATTATCCCACCATCCTTTCAATTGTCTTGTAAATCCAGAAGTTATCATTTTTGCTATGTTTTTATCTGTATTACCATTAGTTTTACAAATAGTTGAATACATCAACATTCTATGTACGGTGTTATGTATTTGTTGATTAACAAAGCCATCTATATTCCATTCATAAATATGATGTCCGCTATAACTATTCGATATAATATTATTTGATTCTTCTATTAGAACATCTATAGGTGTCGGTCTTGGATAGTAGTATTTTCCTGTAGTAGGCTTATCAGCCCATTTTGAAATTTTATTAATTTGATCCGCATAAACCTTTTATAATTAGGTTCTTCTATTAATTCTTCTCTTAATCTTTTATCAAGAGTACTAATCTTTAAATTTTTGAATTTTTCTTCTAGAAAATTTTCTAAATCCTTCATTGGTTTTAGTTTAAATCCTGTTATATCAGGTGGTGGTTGAATTGTAGGCATAACACTTTCTAATTCTTTTTTCTTTAAAGATTCTTCCATCATAATGGGTTGATTTTGTGTACAATATTTATTATTTGTTCAATTCTATCTTGAAGTGACGTTATTTGTTCTCCTAAAATATTTAAATAGAGATTCGTATAATTATTTTGTTCAAATATTATATTTATCTCTTTACATGTTATTGGTAGAGTATTATCCTCTAATAATTTAGCAAAAGCTAAGAAATTATTAATTCTTTCATTCTTTTCAATTTTAAAAGATTGTTATGGAGGATATATTTGCCTCATTACTTTACCATTATTTAATTTATAATTTCTTTCTAGTACAGAAATATATTGTTCTACATATGTAGACACAAACCATGGAACAAACAATATTATCTTATTCTTTTTAGAACAAAATTCATAGAATTCTTCTTGAATATAATATTTTTCTTTTGAATTAAAATTCTCAAAAAATTATTTTTCAAACGGTTCCCACTTTGATGAATTAAATTCTGATTTTATTAATTGTCTTGCCTGTGAGGCAGGGCTAAAGTCAATTTTTGTTTCTGAAATTATTATATTGGGAAATCCATTTCTGATTCGGTTATATCCGTTTCTTTAGTGTTTAGAACACTATTTTTCATTCCTTTAACAATATTATTTTCATCTATTATTATTTTTTCAATTCTATCCTCATCTAAATATTCTGACACCGATCTTTCTCTTATTTGAGACGTGGAAGCTCTAGATGGAGTAAATGGTTGTTCTACTTTATAATCTAATGGTGAAATATGTGAATACACAGATCTTGACTTTTAAAATCTGGGAAAAGATCTTCTATTATCTTCAAATTATAAAGTCGTAGATCCTTCAGGTGTCTGTAAAATATTTATTAAATTATTTTGAATTATTGGTTGTGCTGATACAGTTTGTTCAATTGTCCAATTTTCTGAAAATTCTATTTCTTCCCATTATATTTTTCTTCTTGTCGTAATATTCGACTTATCAAAATTACTTTCTATTGAAATAGTTTCATTCATATGTTTATCGACTCTTTTATATTGTGGATTTAATGTAAATAGAGGTTTATAATAAACTCTATAGCAAATAGCTATTACTTCTTTTCCTGGTTTATAATTATAACCATGAGTATTTACATTTAATGTTAATGCATCTAAAATATTTATATCAGATAATGAAAGCTATAAATTTGGGTATACATCAAAATAAACTGGATCATGAGCCAAATTAGTCTATATTATACCCATTAGAGATTGTTTCCAATTTTAATTTCTTCCATCTCTTAAAGCTGCTATAAAGCTTTCTGGTAGTCCTTCTAATGTTAAAGGCTTAAATGCAATTTGCACAAGTCCTATATGGATAAATTTATGAGAATATTTATAGGATAATAAATCATTATCCTCTATTATTATAAAAAACATCTAGCAAATAATATTAATAAAACGTGTTCAAGACACATATTCGTGAAGAACATCTCATACAAAAAAAAACCTCATTTGTATGGACATTTATTCTTTGAGTGACCAGTTTCGTGACATATAGAGCATTTTTAGGTGCTCATTTTTTACTGCTTGAGGCACCATCGTCCGTGGGCTGACGTCTTCTTGCAGTCAAATTATCCAAGAATGATTATCGACGAGTCTTGCTTGGGCGACCCGCCTGCCTAACCGGAAGCATAGGCAACATTTCCACATCAACAACTTGGGGAGAAATAAACCACTCATCTCTGGGAGGGACAGGATTCACCTCTAGTAAGTAAATCTGCAGTTGGGTATTTCTCGTGTAGTAATCTGCCACATAGTTGTATGGGTGCTGGCCATTTCGCCTACAAATCATGAAATAGGTAATTCGTGAAATAGGTTATACAAATATGTACAAATAAGACAAAAAAACTCTAATTATCCTTACTGAATTGCAGCAACGGCATGATAACACGGTATCAAGTCCAAATCTCACACTCGACATTGACAGCTCATTGCGTTGAGATCGACATTGAGCGTATGATTTCCATCGTGGACTTTGAATACACCATCTCTAAAGGGAATGGCAGTGACGTTCTTGACAGTTCAACCTCAGTTGCAAGTTTTGCATCTGTCATGCTCTTGACAAATGCAGTACTAGATGCGTATAATTGTCGTTTTTCATCAAACCACCTCTCGACGGTCATTCTAAGGGTCTCCAAACACGAACAAATTGGTATACGTCTAGCAAACTTCAAAACTTTATTAAATTGCTCTGCGGCATTCGACGTCAGGTTACTATATCGTCGGTCTGGAGATAAACATCGAGCCCATTTCTTTGGACCAATGGACATCAGCTTGGCATGCGCTTCGGATTTTGCCGACATTATACTATTCATCGCTTTCTTGTAGGCTGCTCTCCGGTACGCAAATGTTGTTTTATGATACAACTTGGTGATAGACTTTCCATAAGTCACCATGTTTTTCAGTATGTGAAAGTAGCACAGCCCGTGGAATATGCCAGGATAGATATCTCGAATTGCATTCCCAATACTAAGATAGGCGTCTCAGATGAACACCAAATCAGGGTGAGGAGGATATACCAGCTTCAAACGACTTACAAACCATGTCCACGAGATGTCATTCTCAATTGGACCGATCCCCCATGCCAGTGGTATAAGTTGCTCGTTCTCGTCCTTTCCCATCGCAACGAACATAATTCCCTTATTCTTTCCCTTTAAGTGCGTTGCATCCAATATAATCACCGGCCTAAGACAGTACTGGAATGCAACGATACAAGCTGATAACGCCACAAAACAGTGTTCAAATCGGAAATCATCAGGGCTAAAACTGTAGTCAACAATCGAACCTGGATTCTCTTTCTGGAGCATATAGAGATACTGAGGAACCATCTTAAACAAATTTACATATCCACCATACAGCATCTCCAGGGCCTTGTTCCGTGCTCGCAGACACACATTGTAATTTGCAGCCACGCCATATTCCCGTATAAGACTTGCCATAATCATCTTCGGTGTGATGATTTCTTTCTGATTTTTCATGCCTTTCACAAAATGAGTTGCAATCACACTAGATTCGACCTTCCTCTCCATTAGAGGATGGTTCATATTGGTTGTGCAAGTATGCGTCGGGTTGAATAGGTGAATATACCAATAGTTGCCCTCTTTCCTACCGCGCAATTCGAAAGGACACATATTTCCAAACTTGCATTTGTAAGTAACACGCTCTGAATCTGATCGTGGAGAACAAAACTCAGCTCGTTGTTCCAAGTGCCACAACTCAACTGCAAGCCTCAACTGCTCTTTATCTTTAAATAAGGAGCACATACTCAAAGGACCGTCAGGCATATTATCTTGAACAGTTTCAACAAGCGAAGCAGCAGGTTCTAATGGAATCATGGGAACTAACCAATTTTGTAGGTCCACCGCTTTAGTGGCGAGCTCCGTCTCCTCGTCAACAAGGGGTGTACGACTTTTCTGCATCGGCATTGCCAGGAGCTTGTTCACGCCGCCTTGAGTATGCACCCAGTTAACAAACTCAGCCAGAGTTCCAATTTTCAGAGTGGCAGTTTGTTCCTCTTCGTCATCAGTGTCGTCGGACTCAGAACTTGCAGCATATTCTTCATCATCTACATCATCATCCTCCTCTACGACAGTGGCATAGGACTGCACAGGGTGTGGCTGCGGCTCTGGCTCTGGTGCTTGTGATTGCCCCTGAGCAATAACAATCGCTCCACTTTGAGAACTCATTTGCATCTCGTCAAGCCAATTGCATGAAGCCATACGTGCGAGGGAATCGTCATACTGCGAGTACTGAGACGGATACACATCATCATAGATAAATTGCAAAAAACATTCAAATCAAAGCTAGGTCTATACATAGAATCATTGTGCCCGATATACAACGTAGGCTCAGACTCAGTAGCACACAATCGACGAAGTTGATCATCATTACTCAAATTATATTTTTCGACGCCGAACTGAGACGTTGAAAAATAGAATATTTCAAAACTACAACTTAACGATCTAGACATCATTATGAAATTTATTTGTTCCTTAATATTGGAAAAACTTATCATATCCAACGGAAGATAGAAAGTGCGCTCTTCTCCGCCTTTATAAATATAATCGTCCCAAACGTCGTTGAATTTAACGCGGAATATCTTGCATTCCATCTGCCATAACAAAACTAACTATTAATAATTAAATATACATAAATAAAATTAAATTAATGTATTACAAAATAAAATTTTGTACATATCTTATATACTATACAGGTCGACCTAAAACTTAATGCGACTTGTACAATTTTTGTTCGATCAGTATAGTTTTCAATTTTTTAAAACTTAAAATAATGTTTTTAGGGCTCATATTTGTAAATTAAAAATGGAAAATACAAAATTTTATCTGGATTCACCACCGTTTGAAAAAAAAAAGCCTATATATAGGATTGCGAATTACAATTTTATTTCTGCAAACAATACATATAATAATTTTATAAAAATCAAAACTATTTTAGATAAACAAAAAAAGTATACAGATCACATAAATACTGTACAGGTCGGATTATTACTTGGATTATTACCTTTATAGACCTGTACAATAAATTAACGATATGTACATTTTTTTTGTTTTTAGAAAATTAATGTAATGTGTTAAAACTTACATTTCGAAATTGGAATTGCAAAAATAATTGTAATACTCTTCTATCCTGGATTCAGCCAGTTTGATAAATGTCCAATTATATTTTCTGTAAAATACAAACAATAATGTTATAACGATAATACTAGTTAAGATTGTCAAAGCTCATACATTTTGTGATACAAAAATATATATATACTGATCGAAAATATTCTATACAGATCTCGTATAATTACCTTCGATCTGTATATATTATACTTGATTTGTGTACTTTTTTTAAAAAAAAATTATAATATTGCATGCTGCTCACCTAATGGAATAATTGATCTGTATACTCGATCTAGTGTACGTAGTTGCTTCCCTCAAATATTCGCTCTTTCTTTTCTCTCTATTTTTTCTCTTATGTTTGCATGCATCTATTCTTGAAAGTGTGATTCATATATAGGTTATAGAATTCGCATTCAATAATGTATTCAATGATGCATCTACCTGCATGCAATATCACTATTAAAAATGGTACAATTTGCTGCATGCATGCTAATTTAGTAGCCTTTCTTCACGTGAAAAAAAAATCTGTTAACCTTAAAATATTTTGGCTTTATTCAAAAAGTAATCAAATTATTTATGATTGAATGTACTTGGTGACAACAATGATGAATTGACCAATTTTTCTCAAATAAAATTAAACATAAAAATCACTGAAAAACACATTAAATGTGTTAATGGGTACGAGGAGTATATGTTATCCCAAATAAATATATGGAATACATGTTATCCCAATAGTGAGTATACATGATAATTATCTCTTAGTTAAATGTGAACGAAGTTCATCTATATTTATTTACTTCTTTATTTTCATAAAACCGTGTCTCGATTCTAGGTCTAATTCGAACTTACTTTTTTTTTTATCTCTGAAAAGTCACATACTAATTCTTGATTTTCAGATAATCAAGTGATAAGCATAGATAATTGATCGAGATATCAACAAAAAACTAAATAATAATAAATTTCATTTTATAGTGCCTAGATAATCGGATTCTCCTTGTTAGAACGATTTTAATTAATAATAATAATAATAATAATAATAATAATAATAATAATAATAATAATAATAATAATAATAATAATAATAATAATAATAATAATAATCATCGAATAAAAAATATCTTGCAAATTAAAGATGATACAGTATTTTTCAGTTCAAGATAGACAAACACAAAGTACGGAGTCGCATATTCATCAAACGAAGTTGCAGTTTGGAATATACGTCGCTCTGTTTCGTATTCTTTTCATTCTTAATGATTGAATAACACACACGGCAAGAAAATACAGTAAAATAAAAATGAGAAAAATTATTACAAAACAACCAGTTTTAACACATCCTCTTGTCAGATCAAAACCATCAAGAACCTCAAAATTTAGTGAATACATTAAATTACAAAATTTGCAATTTTTATCTCTCACTTGTTTGCTTTCTTGCTTTTCTTCTGCTTTTGCTTGAGTTGCGAAAGGCCTGCCGCTGAAACCTTAACGTTACCAACTATAGCAGCAACAAGCTCAGGATCAGTGCAAGCCTTCATTAATTCCTTCTCTCTGCTCGTTGCCTCACTCATGTGACTAAACAGATTCATCGCCGTTTTCGCAGCTGCAATCGCAACAACCAACACATTAACTCTAATCTCAATACATGTTTAGAAAATAAGTTCAATGATGATAATAATACCTTTTCCTTTCTTGAGAGAGCCGGGAATGATCTTGACACGGTATTTATATGATTGTAGAGCGTTGTAAGGGCCGCACACAGGTACTGCATAGAGTAAGACGTCGCTACTCACTGGGTTTCCAGTAAGGTAGTCCACATCATTTAGTTTCTCTTTCTCTTCTTCGCCTATCTCATGGATATCATCTTCCTCCATCGGCACCCTATCCATCTCGCTCTCAATCTTGCCATCCCCTTTACTCCTCTGACTGTCATCTTGTTTTTCAGGACATTCCCGCGATGTATGGCCTACTTTCTTACATTTGTAGCATATCTTTGAAGAATCTGAAAGCGAAGTTCCTGCAAATGTTTGTACCGGAAAGTTGAAACTAAGGTAATACAGATGGTCAGAGGAAAACAAGATCATTTGCTACTGAACTTTTTGTAGATCATAGTGAGACCCACAGTGATGAGAACCTCTAGAAGGCTACAAAAACAGGATAAAATGAAAGTACTGACTAGTGACTAAGGAATAACACGAGATCCATTTTGTCATTTGTGGGACAATTAGGTACAATAAGCAAGTATTGGGATGCATACAGAATTAAACAAGCCAAATAAATTAGTTGCACACCAATTTCACAAGGTGATGATGACATCAAAATATAAACTAAACAGTACTCTTTTTTTTGGTAATCAAACTCTTACCAGGAGCAAGCTTGACCTCTTTTTCTGGAGCGATCTTTTCATTCTCAAAATTCTCAATGTTCTTTTTTGTTTTCCCTGCAGCCTGCAAATTGTTTTTGGAGTCAATAAGTCAGCAATCTATACGGCATCATAACATACATAGTTCTATAATTCAATATGGTCAGTACATATTAATACTTACACATAACAAGGCCATTCTAATGTTCCTCTCTTCCTCATCTTGATCGGCATACTTTTCCTTTATCTTCTTCAGTTTTCCTCTCTGTCCACGGCTAGTTTTTCCAATACCCTGTTTTGAAGTTTTAACATCATTGTCCATCTGGCTTACAGTGTCATGATTTTTTTCTGCTTTTTTTTCATGTTCAGCAGCTACCACAGCACCCGCTTGCTGACCTTTCTTAAGCTTTCTTCTTTCAGCTTTCGTAACATAAGGTTTATCTCGCTGCACTGCTTTTGTTGTTTCATGGTCATGTACATCCACTGTTTCTTCTTGTGAGGGTTGGAGCCCATAATTCTTTGCAGATGCAGTAGCAGGTCCAAGCTCAAGGGCTCTATCCAAAAGATCCTGCAAATCTGGCGTAACAGCCGCAGTTTTGCTGGAAGATTCAACTTCTTTATCATTACCATCGAAAATTCCTGAAGTGGTAGTTTCATTAGAAAAATCCTGCTTGACAGCTACTTCGGAAACATTCAATCCTCCGGATGAGGCGTCTAAGGATAAGCCCTCCCCTCGTGGTCTTTCTGATGACAAGTCGACGAGGCTTGATTCCTTTTCACCTGATACTTCCTTCTCCGAATCAGAACCTGAGTCGGATAATTCTTTGAAAGGTTCACTTTGCTCAGTATCATCAATTCCTTCCTCTTCTCCTCGTATTCTTCTTTCATTCAGATGAGATCCTAAAGAACTCTCATCCAAGCGAAATAATATTCCGAAGCCCATAACTAAAGGATGAGGTGGAAGAAAATTCTTTTTACCACGAATCATGAAGCTTCCAACAGTAAGATATTCCCCTGTAGGAGCCGTTTTACTGACCTGGTGAGGGTACACCCACCAAGCACTAGTTACAATCTTTGAGTCCCAAGCCTGACTGTGGCAGACCTGCATAAGAAAGGAAGATAACTTACTTAATTATCCTGTGCTGCAGAGAAGATACCACAAATGCATAGGGAGGACGAGGACATTGCAACTTACTGTATAACATCCAGCTTGATTCAAAGTCAGAGGGGGCACGGGGTTCTCAGGCTTGTGATTCTTGATTACTGTACTGGATGCGCCATGGAGTTCAGCATGGACATACCTATTTTTAAATGTAACTATTGGCATCAGCAAAAAGCATATATTTCTTTTCAGATGTTGATGATCAGCACAGACAAGCTTAGTCAACAAGCTTAGTAAACAGAACTAAAAGATTCCAAATATCAGACAAGAAAAAAAATACTTTTCTACTTAGAAACGTAATTCACTTGGCAATAGCTGAAAATCGTAGTATTGCAGAAACTACACAGCTTGAGAGACATTAAAAGTACAAGAAACATTCCACCAATTGGTTCGACCGAAAAAACTTTGTTGTAAAATGCCACATTGCAGAAAATGTACATAGGTTGAGCGACATTAAAAGAACGAAAAAGATGCCACCAATTGCTTCAACTTAAAAATCTTCATTATAAAATGCCACACAGGGGTGGGGGAGGGGGGGTGTGGTAAGCCACCCTTAATTGAAAGAAATAAAAAAATTAACAGAAAACATGATAAACAACAGAG
The DNA here is from genome assembly GCA_029490685.1 of Schizonepeta tenuifolia. Taxonomy (NCBI): domain Eukaryota; kingdom Viridiplantae; phylum Streptophyta; class Magnoliopsida; order Lamiales; family Lamiaceae; genus Schizonepeta; species Schizonepeta tenuifolia. The sequence goes on from CM055960.1 coordinate 58,023,618, forward strand.
AAGCTTAAAATGAGGAAAACCTGCAAATTACATAAAGCATCAAGAAATACAAGAAATTGCAGATCGATCGTTTCAACCAAAAATATAGTATTAACAAACTCAATATTTATCAGAGCACATAATGTAGAGGCCATCTATCTGAATTCTTGATCAAAAGAGATCCAGGAAAAAGTTAATATAAATTACTTACAGGTCTCCTTTGGACATATAACGCTTTACTATCATCTCATTTTGTTGAGCATCCCGCCCACTAATAACCAGATAATTCTCGCTGCTGATGAACCAATTGAATTTTTCAAACCAGTGAACCTTGCGCATATGTGAAATCGTGGCAACTGTTTTTTCCTGCGAAGTAAATGGACAACAATATGCACCTTTGAAGTAGAACAATATGGAGATCAAGCAGATATCTACATAAAATCTTAATAATAACTAGCTACACCATCATAATTTTAATGATTTCATCTTTGTTACTTTGAGCGGACCTCAAGAATGACATTTACAATTATCGATTTCTCAATTTTTATCTATAAGCCATGGAGCAAGAGAAAAAAAAAAAAAAAAAACATCCAAGGCCATTTCCATTGGTATGCAAGAGCATAATGAGAATAGACACAACATTCCCACGTCCATTCCTATCGTCTAATCCCATGGTTAGTATTTAACCATCTGGAACCATGGAAATCCTTGTACCTATAAGATGTGATTAATCCTTCTGTCCCCTCTTGGTATTAATCATTACATATTCCCATGGCCTAGAAATAATTTTTATTACTATTTTTATTACCATTGACAAAATTATCATTGTACCATTGTACCTATAAGATGTGATTAAGCCATGAACCATGGATAATTTTTATTACCATTGACAAAATTATCATTATTTAATTTTTGCTTTCACAAATTAAATTTCTAAACCTTCATAAATTATAATAAAAAACTAATACACACTATCAACAAGATTACATGAAACAAAATTTCCCATAGTTTCATAAGACAATTCATATAATATGGAATAAAGATATTTTAGAAATATAGTAATATATCTAGAAAGTATTTGGTTATTGAAATAATTTCATTCAAATGCTACATTTATTACTAATTACCAATTGTAATAATGAAATCAAGGGAGGGACAGTTTCATACATATCACATTCCTTATGGATACTGACAACATTCAAGATTAAAACCAATACTTGGCTGACAAGGCCAAAATTAGCTTACAAATGTGTTATGTCAAGCATGTAGCTGTAAGAGCAATTTCGTAAAGTTACCCAGTAATACATTCTTATGAAAAACAAATTAAGATTTAAGAATAGTAAAACCACTAATAGACTGAAAGGCAGAAGAGATAGTCAATATTTAGATTGATGTTTGGACTTGTCAGAAAATGGTCGGACATGGAAGCAATAAGCATGCATGAGTGCACAAAAATGAAAAGAGGCTTGATTTAGGGAGGTCAACTTGTGTTAGAGATTCTTGTAATATGTTATGAGAGGTGTTGAAATCATGCCCATGTGAAAATCACATTATATCGTTAGCTCTGGATTTCAGGTAACTTATGTAGCAACCTGATTTAAAAACTGAAAACTTAAAGAAAGTACCAAGTTTTACATGATTGTATCAGCACTGAAGCAATTTACTCAATAAAGCAAGCTAATAAAATCTTCAGCTACCTGTGAAAGTTGTTGGCGGGTTTTTCTCTCAGCAGCTTTGAAAGCTTTCTCATGTGCTGTGATGGTTTTTTCCTGCTTGCTCTCTTGCTTCTTCTTCATTTCATAATATCGACGAGCGTTCGCATGAGCTGAAAGCGCAAGATCAACTTCAACCTAAGAAAGACATTCGACAGTGGAATCAAGAATTAAGGGGCTGTTGTTCATGTCTCTATACTCTTTTTAATGAAGGGAAGTGAGGATCTTATAAATGCACACATACTTAATTTCCTACCAGTGTAATGATGACTTCTTCCCAATTAAAAGAACTTTTGGTTACAACTCTTATGCTTCATTACTAAGTACACACAAAATAACGAAGAAAAGCATTAGTTAGAGGCTCAATATCGCATGAAATACCTTGTCCACAGGTTGTGTTTTCTCATCATCATCCATGTCATCAAGATTGTTGCTTAGTAGCAGTGTGATGCAATTCTTTTCAAGATAAAGCTTGTCGATGAGACCAGCTACAGGGTTTCCAGATTTCTTCTCCTCTTTCACCATACGAGCCAGATCAACCCAGCTCATACCATTGGCGAGAGCTACACGGACTGCTAGAATGGCGGCATCTACATCCTCTAAATTGTATTCTATTAGTGCAGCCAATTTCATACACTGCTCAACTTCTCTCTTAAGTACATGAACACGGCTTTCCTGTGGCATTAACACATGTTTTTGATGCAGGATACCTTACTCAAAATCAACAACAAAGAAAAAGAACACAAACAAGCATTCGACTGTTATAGATCCATGACATAACTTTTAAGGATGGAAAACAATATGTTAATTGCATGAATTACATAGTAGTCTAATAGAGAATACATAGTTGGGCTTCACATAATACACATTACAGTTTTCTTTTGATTTCGGTTGCATTAACCTAAATTTTGTACCAACTACCACCTCATTTCTTCTTTATCATTCAACTTAGATGTCCCTTTCTCTCCTAGTTGGACATTCTTCTAATCGCTTCCACATGCAGCTATATGTATAAATATAAATACAACATATAGTATAACTTCCATCATTTTTGTGTTGCATGGAAAATATGAGTATATATGATTAACCTGATCAACTTTGATCTTTTCAAGTTTCTGCATGGCAGAATTTTCTTTAGTCTTATGCTGCTGTTCAGCACGTTGGCTTTCAATTTTACTATAGAATTCATCCAACGCTGCATCAAATGTCTCGAACCGTGTAGAGTCTCTTGATTTGAACTGGTTCAGCAACAGTGGGCAGAATTCATCATAGATCTGCAAAAAAGAAAAAAGAAACTCAATAATAACAAACAACAGCCAAGGAAAATAACTCAACATTTCTTATTGCTAAATTCAAAAACACAAATGAGTATGATATCAAAGAAATGACCTGTTCTAAAGTCCCTTTATCAGATACAGCATCGTTCTTTTTTCCTGAATTCTTTTGTTGCATCACAATGTATCCCTCTGGAATTCTCTCACCATAAATAACATCTGCTAGCCAGTCCTCAAACTTCATTACAGCTTCTGCCAGTGCCTGAATGGTATTAGTATCTAATTTGAAGTCTTTGCCAACTTTTGTACTCGGTATCAGACCAGCATCCACTATTATATGTTCGGACAATGCTGGACCATAACCTAATACTTCCCCAAGAACAACCTTCAGAGTTGCCTGCTTTGCACGAGTATTATCAGTTTTCTTAGATGCAATAGCCTTTGTGTTCTTTTGGCTTCCATGCTTTCCAATGGGGGCACTTGAACTATCATTCACAACTTCATTATTATCTAGGTGCTGCATCTTTATTGCTCTCCACATAAGATTCCAGGGCTGAGCACATCTTTTCTCTAGTTGTACGCTCAAAGCTCGAGATTGTTCAACTGGATACCGATGACGTGACATGATTGCAAGTCCCTTATCGTCATCCCTGTCATTTGGTAAGCAGAGGTATCAGCATTCACACGACATGCTAATCAGAAAGCAACAGGTACTTGCAGCTACTGATGGATAATTGGGTTATTATGAGAATATATACTTAAAGATGCTAACAGAAAAAGAATTACAGATAAGAACCTGTGCGACCGCAGCAGAGTCAAGACAGTGTAATCCGGATCTGTGAGGAGAATATTCCTTGAGCATAGAGTTCCAAGATGACATAGTGCGCATTAGCACCCAGTCCAAATTGAAAGAGTATTATCTGAATACGGAAAGATAATTTCAATTCAAAGATATCCATCTGAAGCTTAGAAAAATGCAATCAAGACGCATACCCTATCGTATCCCAATTGGCGCACATCCTCAAGCCTTCTTGTTCTTATGTGTTTCCTTAGTTTCAGAGTAAACCCTGATGGAGTACTGCTCTTGTCCCTGTAAAAGAAGTAACATATCTATTGTCAGTGCATTCATTCCCATAACTAATTGATTATACTAGCTTCATGCATATCAGTTGGTTGCTGCATTGAGCAAGTTTGGTCACACGAAATAAATTTCCTCCTTCTCCTAGTAAGGTCCATCAGAACTAAGTGGTGTAAGAGTAATCATAACAATTAAAAATTTACACCAAACTGGCAACATGTTGGTGCAATCCGAAATAATTTTAAATTATTGATGGTTATTAACTCTAAAACACATACTTATTGCTTCCTTATTGTTCCATCTTATCAATGTTACACAACAGAATTATACTGGGTGTGCACTAATATATAGCTTGATCGCTTAAACATACTAACTAGCAGACTATTTCATGTATTGAGGCTGTATAGTTGCAGAATTCGAAGTTAATTTTCCTTCCCTTCAAATTTCGAAGAACTGAATAACATAATAAAGAAAAATGTAGAAATGTGCTATGATTTTACCGCATATAAACTGTTGTATGCATTCTCACACCACTCTCCATCAACAGCAAGACCTTCTCACTCTCTCCGGATGCTGTGACTCCGCTGCTACTCATCAGCTTAAACACATACGTCTACAATACATTTCTAACATGAGGATCATCTCCCATAGTAAATTCAGAAAACATGAAAAACAACTAAGTTTACTTCCGTTCTTAACAATTAGGCAAAATTTGAAAGAAAAAAAAGAAAGAGATGGCAATATATTTCTGACTCAAGGAAAAGCAAAAGCCTCAGCTAAAAAAAACAATCATCTAGAATCTCAATAGAATATACACAAAATCATCGAAAATCCATAAAAGCGAAATAAGTAATACCTTGGGAGAAAGATCGTATACGTTGGAGCAACGCATACCAATTAAGTGGCGGAGACACTTCACCTCCGCCGCCACGTCGGCGGTGTTCATCCGTACCTTGACCATTACGCCGGCTTACGTTTTTGAACCTGCTAAAACTTGATTAAATTCAATCAAGGATTACAATCAGTTCAGAGAGTGCGTGTGCGTGTGCGTGTGCGTGTGTGTGTTTTTCTATATAGTTTTGGGATTAGCAGCAGGAGAATCATGGAGGTCGAAGCTTTGAAATTGGGTAAACGTACCCTTTTTTAAAAGAGAAGATAAATATTGCTCCATAATTTTTAAAAAATACTACCCTTATTTACCAAATTGTCCTAATATTTCACTTTTCCATTCTCTCCCACTGCCGTAAGAAACCTCTCACTCTCTGCCTCTCCCCCCGCTTTCTCTGTCCCTCTAATAATCGCATCTTCTTCAACCGACATTGTGGCCATAGTCTCTGATCATCTTTCACTGCCATCATCGTCATCGATATCTGCTCGTCGTCCACTGCAGCACTTAATTCATTATTTTTCGTCATCTTCTTTCTTCCTACAATCCTCTTCCACAACGCCGTCACCATTGTCTCATCATCGTCAATGGTTTCATTGTTCCGCCACATCTCAGACCAACATCAACATTTTCGACGTCGCGACTCTCCACGCAACAATTCAGATTTGTAATATTTGTCGTTCGTAACGTCTAGATTTGTGTCGTCGGCGTCAGAGCAATTCGGATATGTGTCGCTGATGTCGAAACTACTCAGATCTACGTTGCTACCTTGTTTGCCGTCGTTGCTACCACCTGCTCCGATGAAGAACATAGCTCAATTCAACTTTAATTTCATGTATGGTATTGTTGGAATATTCATGTATGATTTTCTACTACCATGTATATTCTCATATGTTGTTTAGCGTTTCATGTATGCTGATGCAGTTGTTCATGTATGTGTTTTCATGTACAGTTCGACCACCATGTATGCTTCTATATGTTGTCATGTATGCATAAAAGATTTACATGTATGCATGTTGGTAGTTATTCATGCATATTGTGTATACAAGCATATTTCATACTCATGTATGGCACTTGTGTATACATGTATATCTCTTATTTCATGTATGCTACTCATGTATGACTAGCATACATGAAAATATTTTGTTGTATGCTCTAGCTTACATGAGTAGCATACATGAAACATTTCATGTATGCATGTATGCTACTCATTTATGGTATTCATGTATGCTATTCATGTATGATCAGCATACATGAGTAGCATACATGAAAATATTTCATGTATGGTATTCATGTATGCTGCCGGGAAAAATTGTCGAAAGGTCGCCGAAAAATTCTCGTCGGAGTTGACCGTCGTCGCCGAGTTGACTGTCGCCGCCGGAAAAATTGGTGAAAATTGTTGTTTGAAATGAGAGATGATAGAGGAAGTACAAAAAAAATAGAATTAAAATTTACAAAAAATAGAAAAGAAGGAAAATAACATACTAATCATTTTACAGGATTTTGGGATAATTTTTATCTTTTCTTTATGAAACGGTATTTTTTATCTTTTATTTTTTAAAGGGGATATTTTAACATTTCACTCTTTTTTTTTTAGGCGAAGATGACTTGTTTTGGAACTCAGGCTGAAGTCAAAACAATTTTATTAATGGGCCTACATTCTTATACAGGCCACACCTTAATTGGTTGGATATTTCAAATGGGCTTAACTATTCAAAGGCAGATTTACGATTCACATATTTTAGTAGTATCAAATTGGTTTGGTCCTTATTGATTTAAACAATTTTTTTAAAAAAATATACTCGCTCCGTCCCGCTCATTTTGTCTCCTTATTATTGGGCACAGAAATTAAGAAAAATTATTTGTTTAATAAACTAGTGGATGAGAGAGAAACTCTTACAACTACTCATTATGTCTATATTTGGATGTAGACAAAATGAGTGGGACGTCCATTTAAGGAAAGGGAGACAAAATGAGCGGGACAGAGGGAGTATAACTTTAATCGATTATAATCATTATTACACAAGGAAACATACAAATAGGGGTGAGCGAAGTTAACTGAAAAATTGAACTAATTGACGAATTGTACCGAAAACCCGAAAATATGGTTAATCGAACCGGCGGTTTCGGTTAATTTTTCTAATTTAAAAAAATTAAGGGTACCGGTTAGGTTGTTTTTTTAATTATAAAAACCGACGGTTAATTGAACCAAACCGAAACTCATTAAAATTTACTAATTTTACTAATTATATGTTATAAAATTATAATAATAATTTACTTTTACTACTTTTACTTTGAAAATATGGTAAAGTTCAATTTATGATCAATTTATACATCTTCAAATTGTATGTTAATATAAATTGTTAATATGAATAACTTTTAATGTTATTAATTATAAAAATATCGAAACTTTTTTTCGTCATGGTCCGCACCATTTTTATGTTAACCATTGTCACGGTTTTGGGTTTTTAATTTATAATTTTAACGGTCAACCGAACCGAATAAAAACTGTACGGACGGGTTTTTTTTGTGTGGCAAATGATCAGTTAAACGAACCGCGCTCATCCCTACATACAATAATAACTTAGAATCTGATTGAATGTATGTTAATGAAGTTTGCTTAAATATGTCAAAAAAAATTAGGAAAAAGAAGAAATTAATGTCAAGCTAAACTAATAATTGGTATCGTGCGGTATAATTATATTTACATGAACATATATGACTGTTTTAGGGATCAAATTTCATGTTCAACTATACATTAAGATTTTATTAGTACTTAATTATGTCTAAATCAAGATTTCACTCGTACTAGGAGGATCTCATGCAATATTACTATTTAGCTACATTAAAAAATTGAGTCAAGTGTTGTTGATAGTTTTCAGAAAAGACAAGCGGCCGTAAACAAGAGAAAGTACAAGCATTTAAAGCCGGTACGAAGGTACAACAAATAATGCAGCAGACAGAGTTTCAATATGAACTTATAACCACTGCTTGGACAATTGGATTGGACCCCTCCGGCCCTATTGCCGCTGTCTACTGCAACTATTACTCGCCGCTCAGGTTCTCTCTTTCTCTCTCTTGCCACGTTTAGTTTTGTGTTCGTGAGTTTATTTTTAGAGGTAATGTCGTAAAATAATTTTTTCTCTAAGAAAAAGTATTAAAATGTTATCCACATTTTAAAAGTTGTAGAATAGTCTTTTAGTTTTATGAAATGACATATTTTTAATGAGTATATAAGAAGGTTAACTTTAATTTGAATTATACGCGAACATTAATTTCATGTATGAATTTCCGACGAAAATTTCTGGTCAAAAATTTCCGGCCAAAAAAATCCGACGAAAGTTTTCCGACAAAAAATTTCAGCCAAAATTTGAATCATACACGAAGTCTAACTTCATGTATGTATCATACATGAAAACTAATCTCCGTGTATGCATCATACATGAAAACTAATCTTTATTATGATTCAAATTTGAAATTTATGGCGGCGAAAATTTTTGTGCATGCATCATAAATGAAAATTAATCTTCGTGTATGATTCAAATTTGATTTTTTTTGCGGCGAAAATTTTCGTGTATGCATCATACATGAAAATTAATTTTCGTGTATGATTCAAATTTGAATTTTTTTGTGCCGAAAATTTTCGTGTATGCATCATACATGAAAATTAATTTTCGTGTATGATTCAAATTTGAATTTTTTTTTGCCGAAAATTTTCGTGTATGATGCATACATGAATGTAAGTCTTCGTGTATGATGCATACATGAAAGTCAGGCTTCGTGTATGATTCAAATTTTCGCCGGAAAGTTTCACCAGAAATTTTGTATATGATGCATACATGAATGTTAGTGATGGTCCCGAACGAGTTACTGGTGTATGGGGGGGGGGGGGGAATACACCAGTTAGATTTAAAAACTTAAACCTGAAAAATCACTTCAACTGAGTGAAAGAGGACTCAGTTGGAATCTCACAGCTGAGTAAGCGACCTCAGCTGGAAGAGTGAGGCTGTGCGGAAAGTGGTGGAAAATTATACTCGTTAAAAACAACTCACGCAAAACAGCTCGGTTGGTCAAGAACCAAAACAGCTCGGTTGAAAATGTGCAAAAGAGGTTTGTATGTCAGTTAGATTGATCAGATAAAAATGCAGATGCAACTGAATAAAAACAAACACGAACACACAGGATTTAACGTGGTTCGGAGATAACCCTCCTACGTCCACGGGGAGATGTGAATTCACACCTCAGTCCAAGTTCTTCTGGACAGAACCACTCAGCTTACGCGGCTGAGCAACCGTTAAGGATAAGTTTGCGGGTACTTATCGACCTTACAGTTTAGTTTCCGGCACTAAACAGCCTATGTCAAGTTTGCGGGTACTTGACGACCTGACTACTCAATTACAGGAAGAGTAAGGTCCTAGCACACTTTTTAGGGTGTGAGATAGGGTGGGATTTCCAACTACAGCTCGATCACGAATGAGAGCTGGATCTAAGGCTTGAACGAATAAACACTCAAACTAAGATCTAAGACAGATTTTCACTCTATGAACCCTCAGCTACTAATGTTCTATCACTCTTGAACTCTCAGCTGCTGATGTTCTTAGAATAGGAGTTTAGCAGATTTTTCTTTCGCTTGTGATTGAACTTTTCTCTCTTGCTTCAGTCTGTCTCGTGTGTCTTTATCTCTCAAATGAGAGAATGCCTCTATTTATAGGCGGAGAGAATCAACTAGCCGTTGGAGGAGCAGTTGATCTCTGATCGGTTGATAGCGATGGCTTGTCTCTCATCTCTGCAGACTTTCCCGATATGGCATCTGTGCTCTTCTGCTTTCCATCTGAGACAGCCTTGTGTTGGGCCAGATGGGGTAATGACTGAACGGTCAACCCTCATGTGACTTCCTTTTGAAATTCAAATCTTAACCTTTCTGACAGTCAACTTCGGTTCGTCGGTTGAAAGTCTTGATCTTCATCTGAGTGGTCTTCAGCTGATGTTCTGAACTGTTGAACTCTCAGCTGACTTTGAACTTCAAGCAGTTGATCTTCTTGTTCGAGTTCTACAACTGAGGTTCTGAAACTGAACACTCAGTTGTCTTCCTTGTATTTACTCAGTTGGGTTTGAACCCTCAGATGACTTTCCTTTTCATCTGATGTTCTCTTCCTTTCAACTGTTTCTCATCTGATGAACGCTCAGTTGGTTTCCTTCACAACTGATGTTCTGAAGACTTCCCCTTGTTTCCATCTGATCATATGAACTCTCAGTTGTCCTTCTTCACAACTGATGTTCTGTTTGAGTGACGCCTTGTTGCCTTCTTCAGCTGGAGACCTGTAAAGATAAAATCTTAACTTTGCTCAAACAGCGAGCCTAAATTAACATTAGGTTCTGGCAACATCTACTCGGTTGGGGTCAGTCGGTTTTGGAATTCATCAAAACTTATACTAATAAATTTCCCAACAATTTCCCCCTTTTTGATGATGCCAAAACCACTTACAACTTGAAACCACTACTGATCTAAACCTCACTAACTTATCTAAAATCTCAGCTGAAATTCTAGACAGTCTATAAGATAAAACATCAAAGGGTTAGCACAGTTATAACATGGTATTTAAAAGACTTTGTGATTCAGAGCTTGGACAATGAGGGATTGTTCATCAAGGTGAATCTTATAACTGAATAGTTTTCATTACAACTGATTGTTACAAAAGATAGGCTCAAAAACCGAAAATTACAACAGTTGCTAGAAAACTAACTGAGCTAGTATTGTAGCCCATACTTGCCAAAAATCCTTACAAAAATTTCCCTCTTAGCAGGTGACTCCTTGGAGATGTCCACTCCATGCTCCTTGCAGACCTGCCTCGCCTCAGATGCAATCTTCGTGCGGTTCGGGTTGCTGGAATCCGGGAGAAGAGGTGGCCGATAAGTAACCCTCTTGGGAACTGGAACAGTGTTCAAGTCCAGGTTGGCGTCAATCATGGCCCTCCTGAATTGACTGAACATGCCCGGGTCACCTGAGTGCAACTCAGTCAGCGCCTCCTTGAACGCTCTCCTTGGGTCGTCAGTTGCGTAAACCTTCCTGTAATAGAAGTCGTTCACGAACTCCTGCTTGAACAGCTCCCACTCCTCATTCCACTCGGTCGGCATCCACTTGTCGGTATGCCTGAACCGACTCTCAACCTTGGACTTTAGAGGCAACCTTTGTTGCTTCAACCGAGCTTCCGCCTTTGATTGGATTTTATTGATGCGGCGTCGGCTGCGGGAGGCAACGTTGCGGTCCAGGTTCTGAGAAACCTTCTTCAGCTCATCCTCGAACTGGTTCACCCTCCTCGCCTGGCTGGCGGCAAACTTTCTGATCCAGCTCGGGTTCATGTAGTCCTTCTCCTCTACATCCATAGCCTTAGCCGCTGCAATGCACTCTTCGGTTGTTATCCCGTCGAGTTCAGAATCCAGCTCGGCTGCGATCTCGGCTATGGAGCTGTAGGAAACTCCAATCTTCTTTGCCTGCTCCAAGTCCTTTGACATTTCGGCTCCACCGACTTCGGTTGACTTGGCAGCAGCAGACTTCCTCCTCCTCAGCTGAGATTTGGATGGTTGAGCAGCTGGCACTCCTTCTTCTTGGGTCTCTTCTTCTTCCTGTGCTTCACCCTCCGTCTCCTTCTCTTCCCCCTTTTTGGCATCAGCAACAAGGCTTGCTACTGAACCGTCCAGAGAGTTGAGTTTGGCCTCGGTGGATTGAACACGGTTGAAGAGTTCATCGACCGCACACTCCAGCTCGATCTTCTTTGCCAGTTCGGAGTCCTGGCGCTCTTGTTCTGCCTTCTTCAAGACAGAGAGGTTGTCGTTGACCTCTGTCTGAAAGGCAACGAACTCAGCCCAACGCGACTCGAACCGGGACTCCCATTCAGCATCCTGCGTCTGTTGGGACTTGGCCAGATTTGAGTCAGCCAAGGACTTGAAGACATTCACTTCCGACTTCAAGCCCAACAGAGTGGATTTCAGCTCCGACACGTCCTGACTGGTGGAGGAGGAGAGATCATTCAGCTTCATCTTCAGCTCGGCATTCTCCTCCACCAGTTGTTGGTACTTCACTTCTTGAGCTGCCAACTCCCTCAGCTGGTCATCTTGTTGGTGCTGGAGGTTGGCGAGCAGCTCGGTCCTCAACTGGTTGACCCTCTCAGCCACTAGCTCGCAGATTTGTTCTGTTGAAGGAGCGAGCTGAGCAGCTGGAAAGGCTTGAGCAGACTGAGCTAGAGGCTCAGCTGTGACCATGGCTTGACGGTTTGCCAGGTACAGCTTCAGGTTTTCCTCTTCTTCCTTTGCGGCGGCAGCTGCTGCATCGACATCTTCAAGGAAGTCAGCTGATTTCACCAACATGCTGTCAAGGAAGTCGACACACTCCTTTCCAGCTGCCTCCCTTGTGTCCTTCCCTTCAGCTAGACTCTGGTCCATCCGTCTAGTGAGCAGCGCGATCCGGTTGTTGTATGCCACCTCCAAGTTGGAATAGTTGAAGTAGGCTCGGATGCGGGACTCATCAGATTTCAGCCTGTCCCAGCTCAGTACCCTGATCGTGTCCTCCTTGACATACCACTGGCTAAAGATCAGGTGGAACTGGTACAGTAGCTCGGTTCCCAGTGTGGCGAAGATGGGCATGTCGCGAGCCGCAGGGAACAGACCCAACAGCTTTTGAAAGCAGTAGGCCACCCTGCCTTCGTGCTCGTCAGCAACAGCCTGCAGGTCCTCCGCTTCGTTGATCGGGGAGGGGGTGAGATTGTATGGTTCGGGTTCTAGAGGTTCATCGATGTTGGCCAAAGATTCGGTCACAACATCGGCATCGAGCTGAGAGCTCGGAATTTGGGATTCAGTTGGGGAAGAGGGTGGAATGGTTTCCTCAACATCGGCCGAAGGAGCGGTCACGATGTTGGCATCGAGCTGAGAGCTCGGAATTTCTGGCTCGATTTGGGTAGAGAGAGCAAGAGGCTCTGGGGGCAGTACAACATTCACTCCAGCTGTGGGGGAGGTGGTAACATCTTCGAGGTCCTCAGATGAGGAGGATGCAACCGACGTCTCCATGCCCTCAGCCTCATCAGCTCCGGGGGCTCGAGGGACAATCTCGAGCGATGCGGCCTCAGCTGAGCGGCTGGATTCGGAGCGTTCCTCAGCAGGTGTGGACTCGACCTGCGCTCCCTCCTTGTCTGGAGCTTGTTCCTCAGCTGGCTCCTCAGCTGGAACCTCAACTGGCTCATCAGCTGACTCATCAGCTGGAACATCAGTTGGCTCATCAGCTGGCACCTCAGCTGCCTTCTTGATTGCCTTCTTGAACCTTACCCTTAACTTTTTCTGGGCAGGTTCGTCAGTCGACTCCTTCTCAGCGTCAGCTCGGCGACGTGAGGCTTTGGATTTTGTGGGGCGAGCAGCAGCTTGTTCCCCCTCAGCTGCTGACTCAGCTGGCTTTCCCGACTCCCTTTTGTCCTTAGGAGTGTAGACACTCCTCAGCACCTCCTGTGCTTTCTTGGCCGTCGGGAACAGCAACAGCTTCTTCAGTGGCGTCTCCTCGCAGTCAGCCCAGACCATGTTGCGGTCCTTTGTTGCGAGGAGGATGAGGGCGGAGATTTTGCAGCCGAAATTGAGCGTGCCCTTCACACTCAGCAGCTTCTCTCCAGACTCGGTTGTAGTCTCAGAGATCTTCGACTTTTCCACCATCAACTGGTTCAGAAAATATTGGAACCAGTTGATTTGGTGTTGGTGCTCCAAGGCCACCAGCTGCTTCAGCTTGGGTCGGCTGATGTCGCCGAACGCGCCACTGTATCCGAACACGACCTTCGACACGGCGTCGAACAGCAGGCGGTGTTCCGGCTTCAGCTTAGTCCTTTGCATGTTGCTCCTCAACCGCTCTGGCTCGATCAGAGCATCCTGAAGAAATTCATCAGCTTGTTCGTCGGTAATATTCTCCAGGAACTCGGTGGCGGTGTGGTTGATTGGTATGATGTACCGGAGGACATCGGACACGTCGATGGAGAAGGAGACACGACGTATCGTCCTTGCCGGAACATCTCTTTGTCGGCATGACACCACCGTGGAAACTCCCTCTGAAATGTCAAGGGGGCGAACGAGATTGACGTAGAATTCTCCGACTTGGCGCCTGAGCAAGTGGGAGGGGCAGAGCTTGGCCCATTCCAGAAGTCCGTTCTCACGGAGAGTGTTGGCGAGAGGGGCTAGGACCGGCGACTCTAGATCCTCGTCGGAGAGGATCTGCTCGAAGTGAATCTTCGATACTAACATATCGAATGACTCTTCATACGTGGTAGGCACGAGGGAAGGTCCGGATGATGCCATTCTCTTGCTTTTGGGTGCCATTAAATCACTGCAAAGGTAATATATATATAGGAGAGGAAAGGAATCTATTTGCAGAAACGGGTTAGGCAGAAAAACTGGAAGACGATGAATAGTTATAATTGATAAGCACGAATGAGGAAAGTAGGAGATATCTTCCTGATTTTTCGCCTTATATAGGTCTTTGACTCGGATGAGATCAACGGCTGGGGTTAAATGGGCGAATCCATCAACGGCTGGGGTTATGGCGCGAATCCATCAACGGTGGGATTACTGACTTGACTATCTTTGACTTGACGTTTTGATCCGAGTTCCAACCAGCGCGTGAGAAGATGTACAGTTTCATGTCAGCCCAGTCGCACTATAAAGTAGGCTATAGATGCTCAGCCGTACTTTACATTTAATGCGACATGATGGCTATTTTTAATGTAACTGACTAGCTCAGGAATGTTTGAATTTATTTCAAACATTCTCATTTAAGAACATAACACCTTCAGTCATAAATGATACCTGCCAGCTGATGTCTGAATCAGCTGTGTTCATTAGTCGAGTTCCTCAGTTGCCGCATACCATCAGCTGACTCGAGTTCGTCTGTTCAGCTGACGTCTGATCCATTGTTGCAGCATACCATCAGCTGACTCGAGTTCGTCTGTTCAGCTGACGTTTGACGTCTTCAGTTGGCAATCAGTATCTGAGATTCCCCCTTCAGCTGAGCTTCCCCCTCCATCTGATCCCCCTCAGATAGATATCCGATTCTTCAGCTCGGATGACTCTTCATCTCGGATGACTCTTCTGCTCGGATGAGTTTTTAGCTTGGATCCAAGAGTCCTAGAAGATCACATAGCATCTTGAACCGGGCTTCAGGAAGAGGTTTGGTGAATATGTCAGCTCTCTGAATCTCAGTTGGGATCTTCTCCATGGACACATCCTTCTTCTCAATATGATCTCGGATGAAATGATGACGAATATCGATATGCTTAGTCCGAGAGTGGTGAACAGGGTTCAGAGAGATAGCTATAGCACTCGAGCTATCACAATGAATGGGAACCTGTCCAGTTGAGACTTCATAATCTCTCAGCTGTTGTTTTAGCCACAATACTTGCATGCAACAGCTTCCGGCAGCCATATACTCTGACTCGGTTGTCGAAGTAGCAACACACGCTTGTTTCTTGGAGAACCATGAAACCAGCTTGCTTCCCATGAACTGACAGTGTCCAGACGTAGACTTCCTATCCAACCGATCTCCTGCTAGGTCGGCATGAGTATCCAGTCAGCTGGATATTGTCATCAGTTGGGTACCACAACCCAACATTGACAGTTCCCTTCAGATACTTAATGATGTTCTTTGCTGCCAACATGTGTGCTTCTCTTGGTTGGACTTGAAAACGAGCACACACTCCAACTGCGTATGAAATGTCTGGTCGGCTGGCAGTTAGATAGAGCAGCGAACCGATGATCCCTCTATACTGGCTGGCATCAACGAGCTTTCCCTCAGCTCCTGGTTCGATCTTCCAGTTCGTGTTCATAGGGATCTTCGTTGTCTTACTTGTCTGCAATCCGAACTTGGTGATGAGCTCCTTTGTATATTTGGACTGGTTGATGAAAATCCCTTCAGGTGACTGCTTCACTTGTAATCCAAGGAAATAATTCATCTCGCCCATCATTGACATCTCGAACTTCTCCTTCATAAGATCGGAGAATTTCTTGCACAGCTCCTCCGACTTGGAGCCGAAAATGATGTCATCGACATAAATTTGCACAACAAGTATATCTTCTCCAACTTTGATGGTGAACAGAGTTTTATCAACTGAACCTCGTTTGAACCCCGAGTCCAGAAGAAATCCACACAGAGTGTCATACCATGCCCTTGGCGCTTGCTTTAGACCATAGATAGCTTTCTTCAGCTTGTACACTCTTCCATCTCCAGTCTCAAAACCAGGAGGCTGTTCAACATATACATCTTCTTTGATATCTCCATTGAGGAATGCACACTTCACATCCATCTGATATACTTTGAACTTGTGATGTGCGGCATAAGCTAGAAAGATCCGGATGGCTTCCAGCCTTGCAACTGGTGCAAAGGAATCTTCAAAGTCAATTCCTTCTTGTTGGCAGTATCCTTGAGCTACCAACCTTGCTTTATTCCTCACAATGAATCCAATGGCGTCTCTCTTGTTTTTGAAAATCCACTTCAATCCAATCACCTTGACACCATTTGGTCTTTCTACCAACTCCCATACACAGTTGCGTAGAAACTCATTCAATTCTTCTTGCATAGCTGTTGTCCAGTGGACACAGTTGAGAGCTTCCCCAACATTCTTCGGTTCTGGAACATCAGCTACAAAGCAAGAAATCATGGCAACATCTCCAGCTTGCTCGAACTCCTCTAGAACTGCCAATTCCTCAGCATATTGGGCATAAGTGTTGGAATCTTCCTCGGTTGATTCTGGATTTGCAACTCTGCTCCGTGTGCGCACACCCTCGGTTGGATCTCCGATGATGTCGTTGGTGGAATGAACTTCATACCATCTTCGGTTGCGTCTTCCTTCTTCTTCCAACTGTGGCTGTTCAGAAATCTGAGTTGGAGTCTTCAGAGCTGGTGATTGATCAGCTGTTGAGTCTGGATCCTCAACATTAACAATAGTTTGAACTGAGCTCGGTTGGGCATCGGATGCTGATGCAGTTGGAGGGGCATCAGCTGAAGTTCCCCCTTGGGACGAGCTGAGGTCTTCGCATTCATCTTCAGAGGAGTATGGATCCTCATCCTCAGTTGCCCATATTAGAGGTTCAGCTCGGTTCTTTTCCCGAAGTGCTTGCGATCTGGTGAGAACTGGTAGAACAGCTGGATCCGCGTGTTGTTCCTTTACCTGTTCCCTGCACTCAAAGGTAGATTCATCAAAACTAACATGAGGTGTTATTTCCACAACACGAGAGCTGTTGTTGAAAACTCTATATGCCTTGATCCGAGCTGCATATCCAAGAAATATGCCCTTCGAAGCTTTGGCATCAAAAGTTTTCAACTGAGTCTTCCCATTGTTGTGAATATAACACTTAGATCCAAAAACACGAAAATAAGAAATATCTGGCTTTCTGCGTCTCCACAGCTCGTAGGGCGTCTTTCCCAACCGCTTGGTGAGAAGAGATCGATTCTGAGTGTAGCATGCTGTGTTGATCGCTTCAGCCCAAAATCTCTTTGGCAGTGCTGAGCTTGCTAACATGGATGTGGCTGCATCCTTCAGAGTTCTATTTCTTCGCTCAGCTACGCCATTCTGTTGTGGAGTACGCGCGGCTGATGTCTGATGGGTTATGCCATTCTTTTCGCAATACTCAATAATGGTTTCATTTAGAAACTCCGTTCCACGATCTGATCGGATAGATATGATCTTCATCTCTTGTTGGTTCGATATCCGATCCATCAGCTTGGGCAGCTCATCTCGGGTTTCACTCTTGTGGCGCATGAAGATGGTCCACGTATATCTTGAGTAGTCATCAGTTACAACCAATGTATATTCGTTTCATTAATGCTTTTTGGTGTAACTGGCCCGAAGAGATCCATATGGATCAGCTGCAACACTCGGTCGGTTGAGGGAGTTGACTTCAACCGGAAGGAGGTTCTAGCGAGCTTTCCCAGCTGGCAGCACTGCAGATGTGTGTTGTTGAAAACACTCGGTTAGGTATGCCTCTTGCATGTTCTTGTCTGCGAGTCGGTTCATCGTCTTGAAGTTCAGATGGTTGAGCCTTTTGTGCCACAGCCAGCTCACATCCGAACTGCTCTTTGATAACAGGCAAGTGTCAGGGAGGCTCTGTTCCAGTCAGCGTAGTATACATTCCCTGTTTGATATCGATTTCCCAACAATATACACCTGCTTTGATCCGACATCTTTAACTCTGCAACCCTGTGCATCAAACTTGACAGAGAAACCATTATCACAGAATTGGCTGATGGAGAGCAGGTTATGCTTCAATGCATCAACATAAGAGACATTAGAAATTGAACATGATTGGTTTCAAGAGTACCGTAACCTCCTGGTATAACCTTTTGAGTTATCACCAAAAGTAACTGATGGACCTTCTTTCTCCACGAAACTTCCAAGCAAATCCTTCAGATTTGTCATGTGTTCGAGCATCCACTATCCATCACCCACATTGTTGTAGACCCTTCTTCCTTCCTCAGCTGTTTCTCCTGTACCTGCAAAGAGAAACTCGCTTAGGTCCCCAATTTACAGTTGGGTCCTGGAGGGTTAGAACCAGTTCCCGCTGGAACTGTGCGTCGCTTTTTCCCTGTAAACTAGGATGGATTTATCATTCTAAATTACTTTTCCTTCATCATCAACTATAACAACACCTCGGTTATCCTTAGGCTTGTTGTTAGTAGTGATGTTCTGTTTCTTGGGAGGAGTTGGATTTCTCCTATGTTGAGCTTTAGGAGGTGAGGCTTTCCCCTGTTTTGATGGTGATTCTTATCCTGTTGAGTTTTCTGTGAGGTCGGACGCCCTGTTGGAAACTTTGTGGCTGATTATGATTCCAACTTCCTGAGGGTTGTCTGTAGCTGTTCATAGAAGGCCCTGTTGATGATTAATATTATGGGCATGAATATCTCCAGTTGTTTGACCAGTTCCTCATTGGTTGACTATGTTGGAACCTTGGTCGAACTGATGTTGGAAACCGCTGTTGATTCAGATGATTGAATCCTTGCTTGTTCAGAGGTCGGTTCCATTCCTTCTGACGTTGACCTTTGAGGTTGATGCAGAGGTCGGTTCTGGTTCTGAGATCGGTTGCGGTTGTGCTTTCGACGCCTCTGATTCCTCTTCTGACTTTTGGAACATTCCCCCTCGGTTGAAAACCTCAACCGATGGAATATTCTGTCCTACATCAGCTACTCCTTTTCCTTCTCAGTTGTAATTTCATTGGTCGTTTGAACTTGTTGAGGAGGTGGAAGTTGAATTAGCTTCTGGAGACTTAGGCTGTGTCCTGGCTCTACAGCTGTAACTTCTACTGGTTTGATGAAAGTTGCTGGTGGAATCCCAGTATCCTTGACAACATCATAACCGAGTCCTGACACGTCATCCATTGTCTGCTGTAACTTAAAGGTTTTCGATGATCTTGGATGACTGATACAGCTTGATTAGATTGTCCTTCTCAGTTTGCAACTCCTTGATGAGTACAGCTATCTGCTCGGTTTGTCCATCTGACTTCTTTATCAGCTGTTTGATCTGAGCATCTTGATTCTTCAAACTGATCTTGCTGTTCTTTGTTTTGCTTGTCAACTCCTCAGCAGCTGGAGCCTTAGCCTCGATCAGTTGACTCTTGAGATTCTCAATCTCCTGAGTTTGGCTTGTGATCAGATCCTCTTTTTCGGTTAAGGAATCTTCAAGCTTGGCGAACTGAGCTTGAAGACTCTTAATACTCAACCGACTGCTGATGCAGTTCCTCACTGAGTTCTTGAAAATCATTCCAGGAGGGTTCCAATTCATCGCTCAGAGATTCCTGCAGGTTAGAAGTATTGGAAGAATTTAAGCGAGCAGGATTAGATTGTACCTCAATATCATCTGGTCGGTTCCAAGTGCCATGAGGCATTTATCCGGACTGATGACTTTGTTGGTAGAGGTCAGTTCGTCCTCATCTTCAGTGTCTGTGAAGATTTAAAAACTTAAACCTGAAAAATCACTTCAACTGACTGAAAGAAGGACTCAGTTGGAATCTCACAGCTGAGTAAGCGACCTCAGCTGGAAGAGTGAGGCTGTGCGGAAAGTGGTGGAAAAATTAATACTCGTTAAAAAATAACTCACGCAAAACAGCTCGGTTGGTCAAGAACCAAAACAGCTCGGTTGAAAATGTGCCAAAAGAGGTTTGTATGTCAGTTAGATTGATCAGATAAAATGCAGATGCAACTGAATAAAAACAAACACGAACACACAAGATTTAACGTGGTTCGGAGATAACCCTCCTACGTCCACGGTAGATGTGAATCTTCACACCTCAGTCCAAGTTCTTCTGGACAGAACCACTCAAGCTTACGCGGGCTGAGAAACCGTTAAGGATAAGTTTGCGGGTACTTATCGACCTTACAGTTTAGTTTCCGGGCACTAAACAGCCTATGTCAAGTTTGCGGGTACTTGACGACCTGACTACTCAATTACAGGAAGAGTAAGGTCCTAGCACACTTTTTAGGGTGTGAGATAGGGTGGGATTTCTAACTACAACTCGATCACGAACGAGAGCTGGATCTAAGGCTTGAACGAATAAACACTCAAACTAAGATCTAAGACAGATTTTCACTCTATGAACCTTCAGCTACTAATGTTCTATCACTCTTGAACTCTCAGCTGCTGATGTTCTTAGAATAGGAGTTTAGCAGATTTTTCTTTCGCTTGTTTGAACTTTTCTCTCTTGCTTCGATCTGTCTCATGTGTCTTCTTTCTCTCAAATGAGAGAATGTCTCTATTTATAGGCGGAGAGAATCAACTAGCCGTTGGAGGAGCAGTTGATCTCTGATCGGTTTGATAGCGATGGCTTGTCTCTCATCTCTGCAGACTTTCCCGATATGGCATCTGTGCTCTTCTGCTTTCCATCTGAGACAGCCTTGTGTTGGGCCAGATGGGGTAATGACTGAACGGTCAACCCTCATGTGACTTTCCTTTTGAAATTCAAATCTTAACCTTTCTGACAGTCAACTTCGGTTCGTCGGTTGAAAGTCTTGATCTTCATCTGAGTGGTCTTCAGCTGATGTTCTGGAACTGTTGAACTCTCAGCTGACTTTGAACTTCAAGCAGTTTGATCTTCTTGTTCGAGTTCTACAACTGAGGTTCTGAAACTGAACACTCAGTTGTCTTCCTTGTATTTACTCAGTTGGGTTTGAACCCTCAGATGACTTTCCTTTTCATCTGATGTTCTCTTCCTTTCAACTGTTTCTCATCTGATGAACGCTCAGTTGGTTTCCTTCACAACTGTTTCGTCGTAATTTTTTCGGCCGGAAATTCAAACATGAAGTTTAGTCTTCGTGTATGATTCAAATTAAAGTTAGACTTCTTGTATATCTATAAAGGTAGAAAAGTCATAAAAGAAAAGAAAAGACTATTTGTACGACTTTTTTTTTCAAAAATGATATTATTTATCTTTTGTTTTGAAAATGACTATTTTGACTTATGCCTCTTTATTTTTAAAGTAAACGAAATAGTAGGTAGGTGTGTAGTCACCTATCTTTATTTAATCCCTTAATTAGAGCATCTTCAGTGTTTGCACCATTTTGCAGCAAAATAATATAAGTATACAGCAAAATCATCAAGTCATCTCCAGTAGTCTGTTCTATATTTCACACAAAAATAGAATATTTCAAGAATATTATTTTTTTCGTTTAATCTCGAAAATATTATTTATTTATTTTTTGTCAATTAATAAAGATTAATAGCATGAAAATATTTGTATTAATGAAAAGTAATAGCCAATTAATTACATTAGTATACAAAATACGATATATTATAAATAAATAAAATTACAAATCTAATAATCGAGGAAAGATAGAACAGAGATTGAGCCTCATTTTAAAACCCCTCAAACGAGTACGAAAAAATATTGCAACGACTTTAATTTTTATGTGTTTATGTATAATTGCTTGTTTTTAAATTTCTCTTATATACGTATTAGTACATAATTAGATTTCTTTAATAATTTTAATGTTGGTGTTATATATTTAAAAACATAACTACAATAAAATATTTTGAGATAAAAATAGTTAAAGAATAAGAAAAGAACAAATACAACAAAGAAAAAAAAGTAAAGTAATGAACAGTTTGCTCCAAATTTAGAGCAATACTATTCAAATACACAAATAAAGAGCAATTAGCTGGAGAAGAATTTCGCAGAATTTTGCTCCACATTTTGAAATTTGAGGCAAGGCTGGAGATGTCCTAAGTTATTTAGAATGACACTACAAAACATTTTGAATTGCATCATATATCAGTCAACACATTTTCATTATCTTCACAATCTCCAATTATATCATTCAACTTAATTTCCCAAAAAATACAAATAAGTAAATAGTACAAAAAAACGAAGCTTTCTTGTATTTTTATATACTACGGCTATGTTTGGTAGGTAGTATTAAGTCATATTATATTATTAATATGGGTTAATGTATTGTTTGGTAGGTAAAATTATTAATACTACAGAGCCCTTTATTAGGCTCAAGCCCGGTATCATAATACAAAGATGGGCATACTAATAAAACCACCAACCCCCTGGTATTATTTATGTTAGTTCAAATAGTAATTCATATTAAATGGCAAAATTACAAAATGCCCACCCTTCTCTCTTCTACCTCTCATCTCACGGTCTCACCCCATTTTCATTTTCATTTCCATTTTCATTTTCATTTTCATTGACAAAATGTTGTGAGGTTGGTGAGGAGGCCGAGCTGAGATGGATTTCTCCGGCGAGGAAATGGTTACCGCCGATTCTGAGCCTGCTGGAGAGAACTAATGAGCCGAGCTGAGATGGGATTGAGTCGTTTAAGAGATTATCTTGAAGGCAGAGAACTTGGAGGGAGGAGAGGTTTGAATAGCGGCGGCGGGATTACGCCGGTGAGTCTGTTTGAGTTGAGGTAAAGGAATTGGAGAGAGGAGAGGTGGCCAAGCTCCGACGGGATGGGGTCGGAGAGGGAGTTGGAAGAGAGGTCGAGGAGGCGGAGATGAAAGAGAGGAGGCGAAGGAGGTGGGGATGGGGCCGGAGATGTTGGTGGTGGAGAGGTTGATGAGCTGGAGGGAGGAGAGAGAGGAGAGAGAGTCGGAGGAGAGAGGAGAGGTTGAGGAAGGTGTTGGGGATGGAGAGAGAGGAGAGGTTGAGGAAGGTGTTGTTGTAACTCATCGAGTTACAGAGAAAGAAGGCAGCCGAGTGTGGAGAAAGAGAAGCACAAATAGAATGAGGTGGGAGTTGGAAGAGGAAGAGGAGAGAGAGATAGAGTATTTTTTTAGGTAGGGATAAAATGGGAAAATCATATATTAACATGGTTTTAACATAGTGTACCAAACAATAAATTTTGACAAACACAATTCTTATATTTTCTACCAAACATACAAAGTACTATAATTTATCATACCATATCGTATTATTTGTCTTTATATTATTTATCACAATATTATTAGTATTCCTACCAAACGAGCGCTACTTGTTATATTGGTATGTGTATGTGTTCACGTAAAAGTTTACCAATTTATATACTAATAATAATGGTAAATGATAATATGTTTTTTTTTTTTCAAAATATACTCCATTCGTTCCATTCATTTGATACTTTTTCCTTATTTTGTTGTCTCATCCATCTTGACACATTCTAAAAAAGAAAAAAAATTTCAAAAGTGATGGAAACCTATTAACTTTCTATAAACATGTAGCATAAAATTTTTCATGTTTTTCTAGTATTTTCCTTACCTATCATACCAAATAGTAACGTGCGAAGATGGATGTGACGGAGACAGAGCTTGAATTGGTTGATTTAAACTTACTCCCTCCGTCCTGTCAAAGATGTCTCCTATTCATTTTTGGATTGTCTCATTAGATTACCTGCAGTAGTAGTGTCTCTGAGGAGTGTCTTTTAAGTTTTTTTGTAAATAGAGACAGTGAGCTGTAGTGGGACTGTCTCTATAGGTGTCTCTATCTAATTTTTAAATATGTATTTTACATTAAGTTTAGTAAATAAATTTGAAAATTTTATTAATTTAAAAAATTACATTACTAGACATAAAAAAAAATACATTACTAAAAATAAAAATAAATTACATTAGAAAAGAAAAATTAAAAGAAGAAAAATGAAACAAAAAAAATCAAAGAAGAAACAAAATGAAACAAAAAAACTGAAAAGAAAAAAAAAACAAACAAAAACTGAAAAAAAAAAAACTGAATAGAAAAGAGAAAAAAACGGTAGAAAAAAAAATGCTTCATAGGGGATCAAACCCATCCCCTTCTTGTAGAAGAGAGATACCTTACCCACTAAATCAAAACTCACTAGTCCAAATATTAACACATTTATTAATTTATACATAAATTTTTTAGTTTTTTAATAAGGATTGAGACGGTCCTCGTTCCAGCGAGGCGGGCTCGAACCCCCCGACCTTGCAGCGGAGTATCTCCATGGATTGGGTGTCTCGAGCCCCGCGCCCCCCCCCCCCCCCCCCCCCCCCCCCCCCCCCGCCGAGACACCATTGTGAAGAGTCTTACACTTGTCCTCTTTCCTCATTTACATTTTTTAGTTTACTTTTCCCCACCGGTTTCATTCACAATTCACTCTCTCTACCAATTATTTACTATTTGTTTTGTACTCACTTTATTTTACTATTCACTCTCTCTCTACCCACTTTATGTCACTTTAATAACTCCACTAAATATTTTTTTTCTCTTTAATTGTTTTCTCCTTAGGGTGCGTCTACTTTGATGGAAAAATGGTGGAAAATAATATTTCACTTCTTTTTCCATCATTTTCACACGTTTACTACGTTGGTTAATTTTCCTTAGGCATGATGAATAACAGTTTCGGGCAGCCTCTTTTCTATTATTTTCTCTCCAATTGTGGAAAATATTAACATAGGGGGAAGGGGTGTGATAATATTTTCTAATGATTACAATCATACAAGGCATAAAAATGGGGAAAAGGGTGGGGGGATCATGTGATAATTTTCTTTTCCATCATAGTAAAACATGCGATAAAAAAAGATGAAAATATTAATATATTCTGATCTTTTCTTATCCATTATTTTCCAATGAAAATATTTCCATCAAGTAAACGCACCCTTAATTCACTTGTCTAAAAGAGTAGAAGACATCTCTAGGACGGAGTATAATTTGAGGTGATGCGTCTGTTACAGCTTTATTTGATGTTACGCATACCTTCCTAATGTAAGATAGATAGGAAACAACAAAATTCATTATTTTTGCCCTTAATATCAATTTTCCTCTGCGTAAATCATGAGTGATGTTTACCTATCTTGAGTTGTTTGAACATCCAACCATCATTACAAATCTTTTTGTGTTTTTGTAATTAATTTTACTGCGTCAAACATACAATGATAGCATCTTGAAATTCTACGGGGCAATTATCGAGAATAAAATATCATTTCTTAATAATAGATCGAGAATATTACATACTCGACCAATTAATAGCTCCTCCTAGATCTCAAAATATTTTCGCTAGTAAAATAACCGGGCCCTAGTATAGATGATCCATGCAAACATAATCTTCTCAAAGGAATGAGCCCTTTAATATATACAATTATACGTATAACATTTTTTTTTTCGAAAAGTTTAATATACTATTAAATATAAGTCCAACGTATAGAAGGAAATCTTGCTGGGCCTTAACCTAAATCTGTTTCCGACTACACTTGTATACTTATTTAATTTTTTTTTGGACATATTATCATTTATCATGTCATCTAATATATGCTCATAGTGGTAAAATAACTTTTTTCTTTTGACTTTGTGATAGCCAGAATTTGGTAACATTATTTTGTATTATTATATGTCATTTTATTTTATCAATTAATATAATCATGAATTTACCAAACACAATATATCCCTTCGAATACGGGGAGCCTGGGGCGAAAAGTTCAACAGTTCAGAAGCTTTGAATCAAACAATTAATTAATTTAGATAATTACTGTTTAGTAATGTAATTAAAATTATAAACAATAAACTTTTCTGATATAATATTCATTTTGCATAGGTATGATACTTGGTGTACATCATTAAGCAGGTTTGGCCTTATCTATATGTATTTTACATATTAATAACACACAAAGGAAGAAGGGAATCCAAGAATATGAAAAGAAACTGATAGTATGTGTCCAGACGAAAAGAGAAAAAATATATGAGTTAAATTCGAGCTTAAACAAAATTCCATATTATTTTATGCTAAATATTTTAATAATCGTTTCCTCAAAAATAAATATTTAATATTCGCAATAAGCCACCTCCAAGCTTGGCCCAAAGGTGAGTCGTTGACCCTCTCTGACTCTGCCGGCTGAAATTGGTAATATATGAGTTCAATTTAATGTAGTATAAGTAAAATTTCATTGGACTATAGTATAAATATATATATATATATATATATATATCTAGTGTATGTCTACCTATACTCAGTTCGAGCTGTATGTATAACTAATTTAATCCAAGGTCATTATAATTCACGTAAAATAAAGAGATTTACAGTATAGTAGTATTATATTGGTAGTCTCATATATACATATAAATTATTAAACTAGTATTGTGTACACGACACGTCTTGGCTAGCAGTTAAAATGAAAAACCCTAAAGAATGGCTAAAAAGTGTCCATTCAAACAATAAATGGGGGGGAGATATAAGTCACATATTAAAACATGTGGAATTTGAAAAAACGTATAGTGCTGTAATTGCAACGGACAAATATAAATTATAGAAATAGACCTCTCAACGGACATATTATACGTGGTCTACGGTTCTGCAATTTCACGATTTTTCCTTTCCTTAGTGGTTGCATAAACTATTTATTTATTTTGTTATTTATACGGTGCCCATTAATTTAATTTGATAATACCGTCCTACCAAACGGGTATGCTTTGTTTCTTTCACAAAATATTAATCCAATCTATACTGCTTACTATTTAACTAAACCAATTAGCTCTTGTAATCGTGCAATTAATTAATTATTCAGGAAAATAGCACGTCGACTCCTGAAATACGTCTTTATTTCCCCCGTAATCAACTCTTTTTAAGGGTGACTAATAATTCAATTTTTTTATCAAGAATTAACGGAGTAACAATAAAGTGTATACATTTTTTTTTGTCGAATGAATATTGATTCATCAACTATAGTTTATACGAATTAAATAATATAAAATGGAATAAACTATCTGATTTTTAAATTGATTGGTTCCTACACCTGTCCCTTATATGAATTTATCATTGTCTTGTAATCATGTGCTGCAAGCAATCATAAGAATATTTTCTAGAATATTTGGCAAATAGAACAAACAGACAATTTCAATAAAGAGAATGGTAAAACTTGCAACGTGGGGTTACTATATGGAACAAATCGATTGGTCAATGTGTATCAATTGAAAACTTCTAAATTCGATTAAAATTTAAATATTTTTCATTCAACACTTAAACTCGTGAATTATTTAAATGGACAAAACTGTATGGAAACACTCCGTGATGCAATTTAGATGTCAGCCTCTGCGTGTGTGTGTGTGTTTGTGTGCGTGCAAACTTACAATTTGTCAAAATTATGCGTTTAGGGCCATCCATGTCACACTCCAACGTACACTTGATATTTTTTTGTCTCTATAATTTGTTGGTTTTTCTTTTATGTTTCCCAAATTTGCTTCAAAACTAGACGCTTAATGCACCCCAACTAACATAAATTTTTAAAATTAAAAAAAGGAAAAGAAAAGAAAAGAAAAGAAAAAATCCCTCTCACTTATAAATTTCTTAAAACCCTATAGATTTTTCATTACGCTTCACTCTCTCCACCGCTACATGTGATCAAGAATATTCCGCCCACCATTTTCTATTAACACATTTATTAAAACAAGAATGGCTGAGGCAGAGCCGCCGTGTTCGGCTGCGGAAACCACCACCTCCGCTGCCGGGTCGACTCACGAGTCAGCTGAGAACAAGAACAGCAAACCCAGCTGCATGAAGAGAGCTAAAGAGAGCGGAAGCGGAAACAAGCACCCCGTTTACAGAGGAGTGAGAATGCGCAGCTGGGGCAAATGGGTTTCCGAAATCCGTCAGCCGCGGAAGAAGTCGCGCATTTGGCTCGGGACTTACCCGACGGCAGAGATGGCAGCGAGGGCCCACGACGTGGCGGCGATGTGCATCAAGGGGAACTCGGCGATTCTCAACTTCCCCCACCTCAGCGAGTCGCTGCCGCGCCCGGACTCGCTCTCGCCGCGGGATGTGCAGGCCGCAGCGGCGAAGGCGGCGTCCATGGAGGAGCTCGGCCCATTGTCCTCGTCTTCGTCCTCTTCTTGCTCCTCGTCGTCCACGGTGACCTCCGCCGCCAGCTGCGAAGGGAATGCGGGGTCGGAAGAGCTGGGCGAGATAATTGAGTTGCCGAGTTTGGAGGGGAGTTACGAGTCGACCGAGTCACGGAGCGAGTTGGCGGCGGTGGTTGACTCGACTGAGGGGTGGCTGCAGCCGCCGTGGTGGGCGTCGGAAAAGGACATTTATGAGTATTTCTACGATGAAGTAGGTGGCGGTGGGAATTTGATCTCATGCAGCTTTGAGACTGTGAAATGGGCTTGCTGAAGTGAAGAGGTGTGCCTTGTGCTTTTTCGCTTGTACTTCTCTTTTTTATGGTTAGCAAGTATATTGTACAGTATTCATTACTCATTTTCTCCCCCCAAAACTATTTCCAATTTTTTTTATTGTTTTTATTGTTTTTTTTTCCCCTTTTTCTAGTTAATTTCTTGTGGTTTAGTTCGTCACCTTGTGAATATGAGTGTACACCTTTTTCCGGTTCAATTGAATAGCACGTATCTGTTTGGATGTTGATTAAATGTAAAATTAATCTACTATTTATTTTATTTGAGCTCAAAAGTCAAAATTACATATACATGTTGATTTAACAGGATTTATCACATGTAAATTGCATTAAAATGAATCATAATTTTGATAAGATGGTTGTATAAAAGTTTCAATGTTGTGATAAAAGAGAAAGACATATGTGAGTAGGCTTTCTTTTCAACATTATTGAAATAAAAGATGCTAGCAAACATATCTTTTGTTACTAGCTAGATTTCTTTATTGATGGACATCCATTAAAGAAGTTATTTATAAGAATTAACATTTTTTTAGTTTTCCGGGAAATTATAGGGACTTTTGAATTGGGTAAAAATTTTGGTTTGCAATACATAAAATTTTAAGTGTTTGAAGCATTTCACGGTCCGAAATTTCAAAATTGTTTGATTAATTAATCAAAATATGTTGGATATGTATCAACTTATACTATATACGATGTTGTATTAAAAAAAAAATACAAAAGCCCCACACGTAGTAATAAATACTATGCACTATAGTACAATATACATTAAAATAATCGATACAAATGAAATATGATGTCGCAATACAATGAAAAGTTAAATTCAACGTCTAGAATTCTCACTAGAGTATACATTTTTTCTTAGGATCCGTTTGCATTGACGCAGACATATTCTTCTTCTTATGTAGTCTAATTTCCTCAGTTTCTTCTTGTCTTTCAAGTTTTCTGCCATCCAAAAAAACTCCCATCTCTCTCTCTCTCTCACACACACACACAAATTTAAGGTTAATATTTTAATATTTAAATAATGCAAGAGTTTTCCACGAACTTGATTTGTACGAAGAATCTAACGAATATTAAAGAAAAGAGAGAGAGAGTAATTAAAAGGAAGAGAGAAAGAAAAGGAAGTGTAAACATCTAGCAAGTTATTTTCAAATGTACTGAACGAATATAGGACATAAACAGTACATGCCTTTTAAAAACAAGAAAAAGAAAAGGAAAATTTTTTTAGGGTAGAAAAATAAAAGGAAACTAATTAAATAACCTAGATATAATAAATTTAGTCCATAATTACTCAAAAAAAAAAGTATTCCGTAATGAAATTTATGTTCGTTCCTTTTATATAATTAGAAAAACTTGGGTGGGTTGTTGAGTGGTGAAAGTCGCACTAAATGTGCAAAGCGATATGGAGTAATTCATAAAAAATTGAGTTTGAATTTAGTATATATAGAAATGATTTTAACTGAAAATTTATTTGTTTTGTATATCGAACATAGTTCAAACGTGATGTCTATGACTATGGCTATAATTGAAGGTGGTGTTTGTTTGTTTGATTATAAGTGATTGATAAATAATTCTACCTCAAGTAATCACATGTTTGGTTTAAATGATGAAACCCATGATAAATAATTAGGCTCGTGCTCCAATCTTTTAAATGGATGATAACTTATCATCCCAAATTTTTATTGATTATTAGTCTTCGTCAAATACATGATGCAAAATTCAAAAAATAACCGCACAAATACACACACACAACACACACTGCTCACAAATACATGCACACGCATAAACTTTCAATTATTCTACACTGCAATTATGCAATTCAAACAAAAGACTAATAATTTAAATAATTATATTATACACAATCCTATCAAATCCATTAAACCAAACGCCACCAAAGTGGAGTGAATGTGCAGATGTAAACGTATGTAGTCTGCTTGATCACTAGTTTATTTTGGGTTCCAAGAATTATATTTTAGCTTATAGTTTTATTAATTAAGCGCGTTCATCGAGTCATTTTACTAAATAAAAATTAGTAATTTGTCATTTCTGAAAACTCTTAATTATTGCGCAGATGATCTCATTGATAGACCACCCCAGAAAAAGTTAAACATATGGAGTATTATGTTTAATTTTCCTTGTATTACTGATACGTATATTTTAATTATTTGAAATTAGTACCTCGCGTTATTTTAATCATATTTTATAAAATAATTCAACCAATGAAAAGTTTGCAAGTTAACCTCGACAGCTAGCCCTGTAACTCGTTTGGCCAATTACTGTTACATTTTTAATGTGGGCCTTTTGTACTAGTAATAATTAAAAAGAGAAAAAAGTAATATTAAAGAAATTAATAATAGTCGATTCTAAGATGTCAATAACTTGAAGATAATATTTGTAGGCCATAATGGGTGATCGCGCTGTGGTCATGGCCATTAATCCCAAATGCCGCCACGTGTACATTTTTATTCATTTTTCAACATTATTGGTGAAAGAGACCCTTCTTCACTACTCTTATTAATTGCCTGTCACATACTAGTCATCTTATCCACACCCTCTAACCAAATTCATTTTTCATCCCTAAATAATACAATATAATAACAAAAAAAAAACTCTCCATACATCATATAGGTAACAAACAAACAAGGCGTGTAATTAATGTAGAGTAATTCCATATCGTGTTTGGTCGCTCTAACCATGCATACTGTATTGAATTTTATGAGGGATATTTAAATCGATAAATTTGATTCGATACTTACTCTTATAATATTGTAACAAAAAATTACTCCTAATGTGTATTTTCTCCACTACGAATAAGTGTTATACTTATTCATTTATATTTGTTCATAATACTTCACTCTTTCCAATCACAACAAGTCACATTTATAACAACTCTCATTCACATTTTACACTTTCCATTCATAATAAGTGGGTTCCACTCAAGGACATAGCTAGGGGGTGGACAAGAGGGTCAGTGAACCCCCTGGCATTTGGGGAAAAAATAGTGATATATACATAGTTTATTCTTTTATACATTATGTCCACCATGTGTTCGATAAAATTCCCAAATCAGTTAGTATCATTTTTTGAATCTTTAGATTTTAGATTTTATTCGTTCTGGATAGATTAGTTGAGCAGTGAAAGATTGACTCTCATGGCTTTCATGTTGCTAAATCTTATTCTTCTTCTACTTTTATTGGTAACTTCTAAATGCCTAAAATTCTTCTAAAGTAGATATCATTAACCCCTCGAATTTTTATTTGCCGAAACCATGAAACCTAATTGTTGCTTGTTCATCTTTGATGGCTTCAATAATTGTAGTTCATATTCGAGTTTTTATATTATTGGAGAAGAAATTGACTCATTAATTCAAAGTCGGTTTTTTTCACGAAAATTTAAAAAATGACACATATTGTTGGACTACCGAAAATTGGGGTCCCCCTTAACCGAAATCCTGGCTATACGCCACTGGTTCCACTCACAACAACTTTAACTTCATTTCATCTTTTTACTCACAATAAGTGAGGAGACACTCTTCCATGTGACCTGCCGCTAGCTGTACCACCGTGTGTGCTTCCCACGCGCGGCACGTGTTGTGCATGCACCCGTTTATATATGTGTGTGTGTGTATATATATATATATTTTTGTTTTTAATTTCCAGTTTTTTTTCGGCTTCACCTTCAGCTTCGATTTTATGGTTCCGCCTTCGACTCCGATTTAATCTATAGATAACCGTAGATTCGTAGTGACAAGAATTTGGATCGTTCGGCTCGCTCTAGGCCTTCGGCTTTCCTCGCTCGATTTCTTAATCAAAGAAGAGATAAACAAAAAAAGAGGCAAAAGATAAATATGGGGGAATAAAAAGAAAAAAAAAAAAAACGGGCGCGTGCACCCCACGCGCGGTCGCATGGGTTGCGACAAAGTCGCACAGGAGTTTTTGTTATAAGTGAGACTCTTATTCCAGTAACAATAATTTCAACTTTCATTCCACTTCTTCCCCTCTCAAAAAGCATGGGCCCTAACTTCACTCACAACAATTTTACCAACTTTATCAAAACACGTACCGACACTCAAATGGGGTATTTTTTTATGGACGGAGTGACTACTTTTTTTAATCTTTATGAGTCTTGGCCCCATGTGTTTTATATCATACTCCTTCCGTCTAGCGAAAGATGACATATTTTCCTTTTCGGGATGTCCCACGAAAAATGACATCTTTTGATATTAAGAAATAATTATTTATATTTACACTGCTTTTACATTTACATTCATACTATTTTTATATATTTTATTATTTATTCACACTATTTTTATATTTTTTATCAATAAAATACTTTACTAAATATATTCGTTATTCTTAATTTATGTATCTTAATTTATGTGAGAATGAAAAAGGTCATCTTTCAGGCAATGAAGTGAGCATACACATGCCTTTTTTCTCCTTATCTCGAATTGAGGTATCGTAACCAACAAAATCAAAAGGTGATAAGGTGATTAGTTGATGTGAGCGAAAGTATCCAAAGTTGTCGTATTTACATATTTAAGGAAAGTTAACCTGAAACAAATCAAAGGGGATTTTATTTTTTTTTTAATTAAACCAGCTCTTTCGATTTTAACGAGACAAACTGGAATATTTTAAATATAGAAATTAAAAACGGAATAAAAATCATTAAGCTCAATTGACTTCGTACTGTTATTTCCCTTTGCCCATGTTAAAAAAGTACAAATTGGTATATATAATTAACCTCTTGGTTGTCACTTGTTTGTAGCAAGCACTCTCATAAATTTTAGATACTCCTACATTTTACCTGTCTGATTACTCAAATTCTTAAGGGTTACTTATCTCAAATTCTTAAAGCTAGCTCTTTTTTTTTCTTTTTCTTTTTTTTTCTTTTTTTGTTTCGCAAAGAGAAGCGATGGAGTTTGAACCCTAGATATCACTGCTTACAGACTAAAAATAGCAGCGATTGAAGTCCTGAAATTCTCGAGGGTTATTTAATACTAGCAAGGTATACACCTTAAATTGATATAAAACAAAATTTATGTAATTGAAATGACCAATAAGGTGCTATTTTCTTCTACTATTATCTTATAAATTTATCTATTCTTTTGTTTTTAAGCATTAAACACAACATTATTTACACAAGATATATTACCAAATGAATAGTATACATTATGAAACGATAAACACATGTAAAATCTAATGACATGAATATCATCTTTGTAGCTAGAGACTAGAGATCAGGCCAGTATGAAGTCGAATCCTCCATTCCCTAACTACACAAAATTTGTTGAAACTCTTAATTGAAAGAAGAAGAAAAGAAGAGAAAGGAGAAATTATTTGAAATATAGATTTAGTTATTAGATAGGTTTAGTGCTTCTTCGGATCAAGTAAAGGATTGAAAGAGAATGGAAATGTTAATAATACCGTTATTTTTATTGGGTGTTTGGTTCGACAATGGAAATGAATTACTTGTAAGGGATTCCTTTTCCAAAGTGGAAAAAAAATTGTTACTCATCTAATTTAGAGAGTAACAACTTGAGCATTCGGGGTACCCTCAAATAAAAGTAATGGTTAATCAACTACCCAAACCAAAGAGGGAGTAATAGATTTGGTTAATCAAATCCGTTTCCAAGCCGCAAAAAAGTTCAACCAAATGTGGACTCTAGGCATGGCAATGGGTCGGGTACCCACCCATTAAACATTTCTCAAACTCAAACCCATGAAAATTTCTAACACCCAAACTCGTCCCAAACCCGATTAAAAAAAAAATTAAAACCCATATCCGACCCGAACCCGATGGGTAAACATTAAATAACAAAATATTATAATATGATTAAAACATAAACATCAGCAGAAAATTTCACTAAAATTAATCTCAAAGCAAAGTACTACGAACTTACAAAATCTTAAAACATAACTAGAAGTATGAATTATTGATGTTACGTTGTCGTTGTGTCGTCATATTTCGAACGTAGATTTACAAAAGTAGAGGAGAAACATTAAAGACTTGACTCTTAAGGAATGTGTGTGTGTGTTGAGAAAATCAGATAAAACCCTAAATCTACTAATATTTATGTTAATATTTATAATTATATAATAAATTATACATATAATAATATTTTTTATCTTATATATATAAATGGGTTTTGGTAGCGGGTACCCGGAGGTAATTATTCAAACCCGACCCAAACCCGTGACGGGTTTGCATGTTTCGACCCAAACCTATCCCAAAAACCATTTAATAATTTCCAAACCCGTTCTGTCAGGATTTGGGAAGTGCGAGTATTCACGAAAACCCGACCCGTTGCCATCCCTAGTGGACTCAGTATATATACGTCCCAGTAACTTGCACAATGTAATCTAATGAGAAATATTTCCTCTCTCTCTTGACATCTGACAGTCATCTCGAGAGAAGTTATTAAATTATTCTCCTAA
Source organism: Schizonepeta tenuifolia (assembly GCA_029490685.1). Lineage (NCBI taxonomy): Eukaryota > Viridiplantae > Streptophyta > Magnoliopsida > Lamiales > Lamiaceae > Schizonepeta > Schizonepeta tenuifolia. The sequence continues at coordinate 58,058,602 of CM055960.1, forward strand.
AAAAAGTTATTAATTAAATTATTAGTATTAAATATAGTACTACTGGTTAGTAATTAGTAAACACGAACTTGCTACAAATAAATAATGAACTCAGGTCAATCATATTTCTGTACTAAAAAAAGTTTATATATATATTGAATGCAATATGATCGAATAGATGTGTCTTTCATAATTGTTCTTATACATAATAGTAGTAGTATTTCACTTCTAAAAATAAGATAAAATGAAAATAGTTTCAATGCTCAAAGCCTCAAACTCTTGGGAGTTGGAGACATAAAGTTGAATTTAATTGAGGAAATTAACAATAGTCCCAAAAAAGCCCAAATATGAATCACGTTATAATTAAAAATCATCCCCCCCCCCCCCCCAATCAAATCATGTGGGGGAAAGTATAACATTATTAAAAGAATTAGCATGAAAAAGTTTGAGGGGTTGAATGCTTTTTGTACACGAGCTATAATTTGCTAGGTTCAGATTATTAGCCGGTTAATTACTTATTTATCATCTTTCGATTTTATAAGATGAAAATCCAGAATAAATAACAGTTGCACAAGTTTTTTATTTCCTCTGGATTAATAATTTTACGATGAATTAATTAGCTTACCATACAATATGATCAATGTTAAACAAACCAGTTTGAACATGAGCTCGTGAAAATACTCGATAACATATAAATAGGACAATTATGAGCTCGTGAACATACGCAATTATAACAAATATATAATTATATAAATCACTAAGTATTGAGTTTGAGTTTGACTCAAAAATGATATAGAGCTAAAACAACTCCGTTGTACTTGTTTTTGTTTTTTTTCGGAATCGACAAAATTCTTCAAGCTAGTTTTCATTAATGTTTTATTAGACTTTTTTCCGATATTTGTTCATTGAGGAAATATGCCATTAATTAGATTCAGAATTCGGTCGATTCGAGCAAAGAGTAAAAAAGTACACATACGAACCTAGATCGATAATGAGGTTTTTTTGTCTCGAAAAAATATACTCCCTCCGTCCAAGTGAAGAAGTCTCATTTGATAATCGCACGTAGATTAAGAGAAGAGAGTTAGAGTGTGATTAAGGTAGTATTTTATTGTTAATATTAAAGTGTGCTGAGTGGAAAAACACTGTACAATAAAGTAAACAACACTGTTCATGTTTGAGTGTGAAATAAAGTGAATTTTAGTGTGTTAATTTTTGCCAAAAAAGGAAATGAGACTTCTTGAACGGGACACCCGAAATAGCAAAATGAGACTTCTTGAACGGGACAGAGAGAGTATGTAAAACTATATTAATTCATGACAAAGTTCCAACCACATAAAATATAGTGCTCCCTCCGTTCATGAAAACAAGTTCTACTTGCCCTCTTTTTTTTGTTCACCAAAACAAGTCCTACTTACCTTTTTCCACTCACATCAAGTGAGACCTACAACAACTTTCACTCTCATTTAACTTTTTCCACTCATAATATGTGGGACCCTTATTCCACTCATAACAATTTTAATTCTATTTTATCTTTTCACTCACAACAAGTGGGACCAATATTCCACTCACAATAATTTTAAATTCCAATCCACTTCTTCCACTCTCAATAAGTAAGACCTTAACTCCACTCACAACAATTTTATCAGCTTTTTTAATCTCCGTGCCCAGTACACAATGAGACTTATTTTCGAGAACGGGGGAGTAATAAATTGTCATTTGTTGAGGACAAGATAGTAAAGTACTCTTTAATCATCATTAATTTATAAGGTACGATACCCTTTAACCTTTAACGTTTTAGAGACTTAATCACTAACCAAACTCGCCTCAAGTTTCATCGTTCAAAATTAAAACGTGGCAAATAATTTTGACAAATTTAAAATTCTAAGAGCTTAACCCAGCCAATATGACTTAACTCATGATCATCCTAACTGTAAGGATTATCACGTTGTTGGTAATTCCAGAATATTTTTTTTTTTTTTTGAAAGGCCCCCAAATTCTAGATTTTAATAATATACAAAATCGTTAATTTTCTGCTCCCAAGAGAAACGTAAATTAGATTTATATAGTAAGAACATCCATAATGGTTGAGACACATTAGTATCTTAATCTCCTGTGAATCCGGCCGGATAAAGACAACTATCCGCAGTGGGATTGATTATATCATGTCTCAATAAAATTGATTTTTTGATTAATTTTAATTAATATTCAAAAATCACTATAATTTAAATAAGATAAAAAATGAATTACATTAATGAAAAAAAAAACAAAAATTACATAATTTACATTAACTTTAAACCCTTATAATTTTGGAATTCATAATTTGTTTAAATAAGGCCGTGCATGTCAAGCACGTGCCGACATTGAGCCGTCTCATTTTTTCAAGACGGAAGTTCTGCATTGCTGGTGTCTAGAGCTTGATCCGTCTCGACACGGCGCTAGAGACACTTGCTGCGGCTACGGGTGCTTTAATAGTTTAATTGGCACTACCGTATATGAATGGGCAAAATCTATTACTCTAATTAATCAGCGCTAGCTAGCATAATATTGTAGGAAAAGAGTTTAGTGGATAATAAATATTACTCACGAGTCATGAATACGCTAGTTATATCAAAATGGAACTTTAAGGTTCAAACTAGAAGAGTTAAACAACTTTTTAAACTCGAGTCGAGGGCCTCGAGGCTGTATTTGTGATAAATGGAATTAATGCAGAAAGGGATAAAACCGTTAAAGAGTCCAAAAGGTAAATTATTCGTAGATTATGGACAATATTTTTGTATTTAAATGTTTTTTTTTGTGAAAAATTAGAATACAGACGCAAATTATAATAATTTGCGACTAAGTCAGTTCATAAGTCCCAACACTATCTCTTTTATAATTCTAACTAGCATATAACCCATCGAAAATCGACAGAAAATTATATTAATAAAAATTAATAACATTATTAAAGAGTATTAATATGTGATAGATTAAGAAATTATATATTTTTCTTTCAAAAAGATTGTCTCACGTCAATTTTGTAAGAAATTTTATATGAATCGTTTTCATTGCAAATATTCCTTGTCCCATATTGATTTATAAAAGGAAAATAATTTTGAAGATTGTCTATAAGATAAAAGTGACCCTAAATACCCTACATTATGAGTTCAACATAAGATTGAGGGGAAAGAAAGTTGAACCACCGATTTACAACCATCCCGTCTATCCCGATGGTTCTAACTCAGAACCAGCCCATTTACTTCAGTATTGATTTTATTTTATATTTAAATATTCACAGAAAAATTAGTGATAACATTTGTTTTACTTTTTACCTGAAATTAATATTTAATTATATAAATAGATATCTTAATTTCAATTGGAATTTATTAAACTCAAATTAAATTTAATTAAGTCTCCAAGTAAGATTACTTAAATATTGATTAATTATAAATAAAGTTTAAAAAATGGAGCCCAGCAATCGTATGGTGCGATTGCAAAAAGTTTAAATAACCAACCTTTTTCTTCCAATGAAATGAAATTTGCAGAAATTAAATTAAAATAAATTATAAAAATATAGTTATTTATTCGACCGACTAATAAATAAATTGGCCAAATAAAACTGATGGAGCAAAAGATGACAAAATACACATTTGTTCCAGGTATTTATATGTTTTTTCAATATGTGAAGTTTCATTGAAAAACTGATGGACACAATATTTTAGTAAATATTTAAAATCCATTATTAAAATTCAAAAATTTGAGAATTTAGAGAATTAGGAATGAAGGATTAAGAGGGATGCCACGTAATATTTTTTTCAAGCAAAAATTATTTTCCTTATAATAATAATAACAATGATGATGATGATTAAGTAGACCATAAATTATATAAGAAAGTAGAAATCCATGAAAATATAAGACAATATCCCTCATAGTCACAGTATAATGAAAACATAACTCGTTTATGTACAGATATATAATCTAAAGCTGCTCTCTCTATCTCTCTCTTTTTTTAATGACAATTGTCTTGGTGCACCGGTTGTATATTATACACCCACTTTTTGTCATATTATAATATATTATGTTTGACTTTTCAACCCACACTATTTACCGGATTTTACTGTTCATCGCACGCGCGAGAACAGTAATCGCGCACACGCGGTAGTGTTCACGGTTACTGTTCATTTTTTTTTTAAAAAAAATTCCATATTTCTTTTTCTTTTTTTTGTTTTCTTTTTTTATTTTCCTTTTTTCCCTTTTTTTAATTTTCTAAATTTTGTTTTTGTTTTTCCAGATTTTATTTTCTTTTTTTTTTTGTTATTTTCCACATTTTTTTTTCATCTTCGTTGTTTTCAATATTGTCGTGACGAAATGTTATGATTTTAAAACTTTACATTTCTTAATGATAAAATTTACTTTTTCCAACGACAATAATTACTTTAACGTTCGACTAAAAGTAGAACTTGCAGTATTAAAAAATAAACATTGTCGTGACGAAATGTAATGATTGTGAAACTTTACGTTACTTATTGAAAAACTTTACTTTTTCCAACGACAATAATTACTTTAACATTCGACTAAAAGTAGAACTTGTCGTATTAAAAAGTAGACATTGTCGTGACAAAATGAATGATTGTGAAACATTATGTTTGTTAGTGAAAAAGTTTACTTTTTCCAACGACAATAATTACTTTAACGTTCGACTAAAAGTAGAACTTGTCGTATTAAAAAGTAGACATTGTCGTGACGAAATGTAATGATTGTGAAACATTACGTTTGTTAGTGAAAAAGTTTACTTTTTCCAACGACAATAATTACTTTAACGTTCGACTAAAAGTAGAACTTGTTGTATTAAAAAGTAGATATTGTCCTGACGAAATGTAATGATTGTGAAACTTTATGTTTCGTAATGACAATGTTTAGTTAAAAAAGTTGGAAATAAAAAAAATCTGGGAAAAAATAAACAAAAAAATATAAAAACAAAAAAACAAAAAAGCTGAAAAATATTAAAAAAAAACTGAAAAATAAAATATGTAATTAAAAAAACGGCAATAACACAGTAACCTGGAAATGGAAAAAAAATCAAAAATTAAAAAATATATATATGAACAGTACCCGCGCGTGGTGATGAACAGTAACCGGCGTGAATTGTTTGTTGAATAGTCAAACATGGTGTGCTATAATAGGACAAAAAGTGGTTGTTTACTATACAATCGACTCACCAAAACACACTCCTTTTTTAATAACTAGTGTATAGCTTCGACGGGAAAATTATTATTTAATATAATAGATAAAATTTAATATATGTAATAACATAAGAAAGATATTGTTTGTTAATTTTTTTACAGATTTTTAAAGAAAATTACTCCCTCCGTTCTACCAAGCTTGTCTTGTTTCTTTTGGGCACGGGGTTTAAGGAGAAAATAATTAAGAATATAAAATATGTTTAGTGGAGTTTTAAAGTAAAATAAAGTGGGTAGAGAGATAGTAAATAGTGAAATAAAGTGGTAACGTATATAAAGTGGGTAGAGAGAGAGTGAATAGTGAAATAAAGTGGAATAAAGTGAGTAGAGAGAGAAGGAGAATAGTGAATAACACAAAAAATGAGGTGTAAAGTATGATTAAAGGTGTAAAGTGGATTATTTAACAAATTAATTATCTCCTAATTATTTCCAGAAAAGGAAATAAGACAAGAATAACGGGACAACCCGAAAAGGAAAATAGGACAAGAATAACGGGACAGAGGAAGTATAAATCCGTTAAAAAATTAAAATTTTCACTCTTATTTTTATAGATAATTTTCAAATCTCTCTTATTTCTTCTCAAAAATGATGTGGAACAAAAGCATATTTGATTCTCAAATAAATTGTCCTACGTCGATTTCGTATGAAAATTATTGTAGAATCTTTTGACATCAAATATCTCTCTGTTTCATATTGAATATTGTCTATAGGATGAAGATGACGCTAAAAGTCTTACATTATGAAATTAACATAAAATTGAATAGGAAGTTAGTTGAACTGCCGGTTTGAAATCGGTCCGCCTACTCCCAATGTTTCGAGTCAGAATTGGCCCGTCTACCACGGTTCTAATATAAGTACTACAAATTTGTATTGTTAATAAAACTCGTTTAAAATTTATGTAACCCAAAATTTAGTTAGATATTGATTGTACTATTCGTTTTTATCCTTAACCCCTATAGTACTATTCGCTAATTATCTGAACTCGCTTAAATTCATAAATTATTTAAATAATCAAATATATGTAATGATAATTAGCTATTCGTCTCAATTAAAAACTCAGAATATTTGTCATTTTATTAAAGTTCTTTAAATTTTTATATATAAAAGAAGAAAGAAAAAATTAAATAATGAATACGATTATTATTGAGAGTCAACTAATGTTAGAAAATATAAATAAAGATTATAAGAATTTATAGATTTTATTCGGCCCATTAAAAAAGTGGCTAAATCAAAATTGTAGTGCAAAGGATGAGCTTTTCAATAGGAAAAACTTCATCTAAAACCAATGCTCATGGAAGAGTTTATTATTATTAATATTTAAAAGCTTATTTTACGTTTAAAAAATAAAAATGGGAGAATTTAGATAAAAGTGAATGGAGAAGTAAGGGGAGTGGCACAAAATTGAAAAAGAATTGAACCGCCGGTTCAAAATCGGCTCATCGACTCTCAAGGTTTTGAGTCAGAATCGGCCCGTCGACTATGGTTATGATATAAGTACAAAATTGTATTATTAAAAAAACTCGTTTAAAATTTATATGAACCCAAATTTAGTTAGAAAGTGATTGTACTATTTGTTCTCCTCTTTAAATTTTTAACCCCTAATTATCTGAACTCATTTAAATTCATAAATTAATTAAATAATCAAATATATGTAATAATGAACTATTTGTGTCAATAAAAACTCAAACATCTTTTTATTTAAATTCTTTAAATAGGATTTTTATTTTTAAAGAAGAAAGAAAAACCTTAGGGATGAATGATTATTATTGAGAGTCGTATGTTAAAAAATATAAAATAATAATTATAAGAATTTATAGCTTTTATTTGGCAAATATAAATTGGCCAAATTAAATTTATAGTTCAAAGGATGACCATTTCAATAGACGAAGTTTTATCTAAAATGAATGTGGATGAATGATTTAATTATTATTAATATATTTAAAAGCTTATTTTATGTTTCATAATTAAAAGAATTGGAGAATTTAGATAGATGGTGAACGGAGGAATAAACAAGATGCCAAATATGAGAGAGTCAAGGTAGATTTTCATTCCTTTTAATAATATATAAGAGACTAAAGAATGCATCACGATGTTCTTTTATGTTTATTTTAATAACTAAAACCAACTTATATTGGAATATTTTGTATTTCAAAATTATAACTAATCCTTGTATTGTATTTAGAAAATATTTGTAGAAAAAATAATCAAATTGTATGTACATTGTTCGAAGAAAAGATCTAATTTTTTAGAATTTATACGTAGATATTATCCCTTTTTAATGAAATGATAAAAATATAACTATTTATTCAGTCAATTAATTAATTAAGTGACCAAATAATAATAATAATAATAATAATAAGATTAAAAAATAATATAAAATTGATATGTATGTACATGAAAGCCGTGAATGAAGCTGGAACTTAGGAGATCTGAATTGATATAATGCGAGATTTTATTTCCACCGTCGAAACTCGGCGGAAAATTATTATTTAATAAAATTAATAAATTTTTAATATGTGATATTATAAGAAAGACATTGTCTATTAATTATTTTATTTATTTCAGTAATACCCATTAAAAATTCAAACATAATTCACACCTATTATTTTAATAGATAATTTTTAGAGCCCCCTTTCTTGTTTGTTGTGAGACAAAAATTATTTACTTCTCAAAGAGATTGTCCTGTGTTGAATTTGTATGAAAATTGAAGTGTTTCTTTTTTATAACAGATATCTATTTGTCTCTCCAAATTGTATATAAAAAAAAGTTGCCCTGCTAGTACTGAATTGGTCCCTCAATGTACACAATTTTGAGTCGGAATTGGTCCGTGAACAAATTGTTAGTAAATTTACTGCTAATTTTCTTATACATTCAATGTTTTCCAACAGAGATGAATAATCAAACAATTTGAGATGGTATATTTTGGATAATTCAAACTTGTTTGAATTTTATATACACGTAGTTCTTTCAAACCCGATTAAAAACCCGTCAGTTGGGAATTGACCCGTCTACCACCACATTTCCGGTCTTTGCTTTATAAGTGCGTAATTGATGAAACTCATTTAGAGTTTATATAGACACAAAATGTAATAAAAAAAATTGATTATATTATTCGTTCCCGTCCTTAACCGTAAGTAATATTTATTAATTACAATTATAGATTATGCAAAATTGGCCCTACGATTCTAGATTTTAGAAATTACATGAAAAGATGCATAAATAAAAACAAAATTCCGAGTTGAGGTACCAGCCGGATGAGAATTGACCCGTCTACAACCACATTTCCGGGTTAGAACTGGCCCACTGACCGGATCTTATTGAACTATCATAGTAATAGATATTAATATATTATTCCCTATTAATGTGAAAACTAAATCTATGTCATATATATATATTTAATATAATAAAATATGATAAATATTGATTTTAAATTCGAAAAATTGAAGAATTTAGATAAATAGGAATGAAATGATATGAGGGGTGCCATATAATTTTTTTTTTATGTAGAACCGTTTTCATTTATATAATAAAATACTTCATCCATCTAATTTAAATGTACCCATTTGCTCCATTTTATTTGTACAGTCTTTCTATACCCATTTGTATAAAAGTACTATTTGCCATTTGGATCACACCTTTATTTCATCAACTACCACTTTATCACTACATTTTTCACTATGGACCCACCACTAACAATTTTTATTTCACTAATTGCCACTTTATCACTATTCCTCAAATATATCTTTATTCCATTAACTTCACTTTATAACCTTTTCTTAATACTCGTGTCAGCATCTAAATGGGTACATAAAGATTGGACTAAAACAGTAGATAGATAAGCGCTAAACAACAACCCATTTTCTGAAAATATGTTTGCAATTTAGTTTGTTCGCCAACCACATCTTTAATTGACTTGGACACAAGTCCCCTAATTGATTTGGAAGATAAAATAAAATATTCATGAGACCAACCACAACACACGCACAATATAAAAGGCAAATAAAATTAATAAAATAATGTTGTAGACTGTTATACGATCATGAAAATAATAAAGACTTTTACAACGGAAGATTATATAAATGATATTTAAATAAAGCTCATTTCGATTCTTTGATCATCATCATTCGTTTTGCCACACATCGCCTGAGCTCTCTCCTGAAAAGATTAAAAGTTTTGGGGTGAGTACTTTAGATTCAGTGGGAGCATTTATCCAAATTATATAACTCACAACAAGAAAATACATGAAAAATCCGTCAATTTCATTACATCGCTCGAAAGCAATGTTTCATTTCCTCGAAGCCCGAAGGCTTAACCTCATAATCTTGTATAGCCCATAGGCTTAATCTCGAATAGCCTGTAGGCTTAACCTCGTGTACCTTGATTAGCTTGGACTATCACTGCTTTTGAAAATAGTCCAAAGGCTATAATTACTTTTATAAATAGCCCGAGACTAACACTGCTTTTGTAATTAGTCCGGAAGCTATAACTTCTTTTGTAAATAGCCCGAAGGCTCTGCCTGCATATCACACGTATAACTTGTGCAAAATATATAATAAGGAAAAACAAAATTTGCAACTTAAAACCCTACCTTAACCTTCTTGACTCGACTTGAAAATCTGCATATTAATTATTCAAGTCCTGCGCGCCTGTAATGCCCCGTAAATTCCTTACGATCTTAAAATTTTAAAGTTAATTAAATAAATGGCTTTGCACGCCTAAGTTTACGATTTTGAATTCTAAGACTAACGGTCGAATCCGTCTTCGAAAATAAATTACGGAAGTCAGCTAGACGACTACTGTATTTAGGGTTAGCGCGTACGAAAAGTTTTTAGTTCGTGAACTCAGAACGGAAAAACCGTCTGATTTTTACATTCACGAAATCGCGATACGAACTCGCCCGAGAAAGTTCATTTTTATGATTTTTCGGACGAAACTCGGACTGTGTCGTCCCGAGTTTTTGTCAAAATAAATTTTGTAAATTTATTTTCCGATTAAGTTTCGTACGTTAGAATTTGCGGTCGAAACGGATCGCGACCATTTTGTGCCGAGCAACGTTTTTCGTCGAACGTTTTCCGTAACGTCGGATCGCGCCGGAAAAGCGCGTATTTTTCTTTTCCCTCTCCCCTTGACCGACATCATCATCTCTCATTTAGAGGATATTTTCATTTTATATAGTTTAATTAGGACACCTAATGTAGTTCCTATTCATACTTTACACCTATTCAATCTTATAACCTAAGTTATCTTTTAAATCACATCTCCTTCCCTCCCAACACACACACACTCGGCTGCACCACCTCCCCCATCTCCTATCTTCAATTTTTCATCTCCATTGAAGAGAGCTTCAAGAACTCCAAGAAGAAAATCACAAGTCTTGATTCATCCATTAAAACTTAATTCCTTCTTTGTTAATTACCAAGGTAATCCTCTCCTCTCTACTTCTATCCATTCATCATCCTCTTCTTTTTATTTTTCCTTTTTGGATCGAAAATTAGGGTGATGGATTAGATGATTTGATCTTAAATTAATGAAATTAGAAGTGTTAGGATGTGAATTCTAGGGTTGAAATTGATTAAAATTTAAGAACCCTAACTCTTGTTCTATACCGAAAATTTAGGGATTTTTAGTAGGATTTTGGTTTTCTTCAATTAATGATAAATTCATGCTTAAGAGATGTTTAATTGGTGATTAGAACAAAGAGAAATAGAAAGCCCTATGTTTTGTGAAAACCGATTTAGAGTTTGAGTTTGAATTTGGGGATTTATGCATGTTAGATGAAATTGGATTTGCAATTGATTAATTGTTGTTATAATAGGACGATTAATGAATAAATGGTGTTAATTGGAGAAGAAAATCACTCTCTTAACATATATATAAATACCGAAAATTACTAAGAATTTGGGGGTTTTCATGTGTTGAATTTAATTGTTGAATTGATGATGGAATTATGTTGTAGTTGATGTCAATTGATTATGGGAATTTAATTAGATTTTTCTAAAAATACTTTATGTAATGTAAGAGACGAAAAAAACGTTATAAGTTGAAATATAGTATTGTTATGAAATGATTTTATGCATAAAAGTGATTCTCGTTAGTTGTTGTTTAATGTCGTAAAATTTGAACGGAATCCGACAACTTTGAAAATTTCATAAGAGACGAACAACTAGACGTAACTAGTAACCGAGAAGTCGAATGAGAATTCTAATTTGATATTATTGTCTATGATGAACTTGAGAACAACTTTGTAGTTGATGTCATGAGCTTTCGAGCTAGTATAATATGAGCTATGGTTATAGTCGAGAACTAGAACGCGAATTGCATAAATTGTTGGTTTAGTAATTGCTAGTTGAAAGCCGACGTTTAGAACGTCGTGCTATTGGTCGAGTTTTGAGAAGGAGTTCATCACATACGGGAGTAAGTGATGACTGCCTTGAGGGTCCAGTTTCTAAAGAAATCAATACGAGAGCTTATAACGAACCTAAGACGTTATACGTCGAATCTATCGAGCAACTAGGATTTTCACGGCAGTTTTGCGACCCTCGCCGGAAACTGTAATAACTTTGAGCTCATTTATCGGATTTGCGATCCATAAATTAGAGTGTAAACTAGACATCCCCAAATTTCCAATGGTACAGGGCTCATCCCCTGTTTCCAAATCCTCTGTTCTGGACAGCCTCCAGAGTTACTGGATTGCGCAGTAAAATTTCAGTTTCAATTCTTCTAAGTTGTTTAGTTCACAACTTAGTTTCTTTCGATCGTTTAAGCCGTAATAGCTAACGAATATCTTCCTACTGGCCCTAGAGTCAAGTATGGAGCCTTGAGTGATAAAACCAGTTGAGATCCCATCTCTTATCCGTTCAAATAAAGAAGTAGTAAGCGAGAAATTTTATAAGTCTTTTAATGAACTAAAATGTAATTTTTCCTAAGTTGATTCTTTCCAACTTAGTTCCTTATAATCTTTTAAGTCGTATTAAGTTATCGACTACCTTCTCTACTGACCTAAGAGTCGAGTATGAGACCTTCAGAGTTCTAACGGGATTTGTACGAGTCTCGTTCCCGTTTAAGTAAAATGAATCTAGTAAGCGTGCAATTGCCTAAAGAAATGAAACGACTAAAACTTATTTCGATTCTTTGATCGATTATCTTTTACGACCCGTTTTTAAGTATTATTATTTTACGATGAAGGAGGAAGCCAACTGTAGAGAAAGGACGGAAGATCTGAAGTTTGGAAGCTATTGCTTTTAGTTCTGTATTACGAGGTGGGCTTTTATATACAAAATAAAACGAGCAATGCTCGGAAAATCTTTCTTTATCGCTTTGATATCTGTGTTTTTAAAGTGATATTATGGCATGATCTGTTTTATGTTTTATGTGAGTTCTCTTGTACCTATCTGAGTCAACATTCGTGTTTTCCAGATTTAGAGTTAATCTAACTAGGTTAACTAACGACCGGCTCTGAGTTAGCTGCTAAGTGCTTTCCAGAGTTAGTGCACTTTGTAACCTGTGGTGTATGTGATATCCTGTTGAGGGATACCAGCCACGTTGAATGAGAATTGGTCAAGATTGAACATAGCATACCAGAAAATACTCGGTCGAGTAAATTGTGAAAATCAGTTAGAAAATGTTTAGTAGACACGGGCCCTTTTTAATAAAATCCGATGTGCTACAAATTATGAAATGCCATATTTATCTATACTTATGATTATGATTTCGGCATCGTGCCCACTAAGTACGTTTGTACTTAGCCCTGCATTGTTTTCTAAATGTGCAGATTGAAGCGACGGTGAGCGGCGACTGTTGATGTTGAGTTGAAAGATAGGATGCTTTAGTTAGAACTCTTCCGCTGCAGAACTCTCAGTCCTTTTAAATATGTACCTTTTGAACAATACACTGTAGTTTAAGTCTGTAAATATGAACTTAGTTCCTACTATGTACTTTTGTCGAGTAATCCTTAGCGATTAACTCTTCCTTATTTATATTCAAGTCTTGTTCATGGTTTATTTGATGCCTTTCATGTATGATTAGTCAGTTAGCCCCCTTCTTCCCCGCTTCTTTAATCCAACCCCGATCACACCCCGACTTCTGCCGTCCCTCGGGATTTGGGGCTGTGACACGCCAATCCTAAATAATAATTATGGAATGTAAAAAACGCATGCTTTGAAAAGTGACCAAGAATCACAAATAAAGGGAACAAAACTAAATCTAAATTGACGAACACTGGTACACTTCTTTAGTTAATAATCTTAAATCATAAGGATATGCATGCATAACACACAAAGGAAAAACAATCCAAATATATTTTATATAATTACGAATGCTTTATCTTACTTACATAGAATTCATCTGCGTCTATATATATATTTATACTCTTAAACATGTAAATCAACAAAAAGATAAATAGAGAATACATTTATTAATCCAATTACCAATGCTGTTATAAGGAAAATTTAATCCACAAGCATATATATACTTACAAATTTTCAAATAAAAGCATGCGAATTATCAACTTCATTTACAAATTTAATCATACAAAGAACAAGAAACTTCACCATTTTTAACTAACTTAATAACATACGATTAAAGATTCTTTTTCTTTTTATATCGTGTGAACCCCGATTAAAAATTCTTAAAAGTATGATACATAAATATACGTACTGACACACAATTAACCCATATAATAAACAATAGTACTATATTATCTACACACGTACACCCTACTGACACACACCTAAAATATAAAACTTATCAATAACATATACTCATGTATAGTACTATTTTATAGTATTAATTAACATACTAAAATATACACAAACATGCATAAGCATTCTCAGCAGAAAATAAAAGCAAAGAAAAACGTGGTACCTCTATACTCAAGATCTGGAATTATTTCTCAAAAGGAAGGAACAATTTTGGGGTGTGCGAAAATAAAAGAGCAGATAACTTTTATATATATATATATATATATATATATATATATATATATATAACTATTTAGGATAGAAAAGATAATTATGGAAGTGACAATCCATAAAAATGCACCTTTTGCCAATGTAAAAATTAAAAATACACCACCCTTTCAAAAACAATTAAAAATACACTACTTTGAATATTTCAAATATAAAATGTCATCTTATCAAACACTTTATATCACATCTCTTACACATGTGTAAGAGATGTGATATAAAGTATATGACATTCCAATAATTTAGTGATAATTATGTGATTATTTAACAATCATTAGCCATTAATTATATAATTTAATTATTTTATGAAACATATCGGGATTAAGTAGGTACTAAATTCAGTCGAAAAATTATGAATAGGCATTAAACGAACCTAATTGTAGATCCCGCTCGGACAAAAGCAAATCCCGCTTGACACGTGTGAAATCCCGCTCGAGCGGGAATTGTGATCCCGCTCGAGCGGGATTTGCTTCTGTCCGAGCGGGAAATCCCGCTCGAGCGGGATTTGTTTCTGTCAGCACGATTTGACTTAAAGTATGACACCTTTTAAGTTGTGTCCCCCAAGTATATTTTTCATTGTTTTTCAAGACATGGTGTATTTTTTATTTTGCACTCTTCAAAGGGTGCATTTAAAATTTTTCCCCATTATGGAATTTAGTAACTTTTTTTCCAAGCAAATCTAATATAGTAGGAAATAAATAAAATTGAAAGAAATTTGATTATCTTCACTAATAATCTAAATTTGCACTTAATAAAGTAATAACTAATAATCATAGGCAAAATAACCTATCGTTCTATACGTACTACCAAGGAAAATTAAATAATACAATTACTTAACCATTAAAAAAATCAATTTAAATTGATCATAGATAGCCATGCAAAAATAATAAAATGTCCTGCAAATAAATAAATAACATGTCATGTTCATGCTCCTGAATTACTTCTAAGTGCGACTTATAAGACTCAAATAATTTATTACATAAAGAAAAATATAACATAATTTCTTTGAAAAGTAGAATAGCATATAACATTTCGAGTCGTTACAAATATATATATATATATATATATATGGTTAAATCGATGGCATGCCATTGAAAAATGAGGTGTAGTCTAAGAGACAAATTATAGTCGATGATCCAGCCTCGTAACCACGTTTTGTCACGGTGATGTTAAAAGACTGTCATTTTCTTAGTATGAAATTGCACGTTAGTGACGGACAAACATATTAGCAATGGATCAAATGTTATTTTAGTCTTAGATTTGTAAACTGACCGTGATATAATTTATACTATAATAAATTAAAGATTGAGATATTTTGGTGACCAAATTGAATCCTCTATTGCATCTTTACGTGACATCTCCTATTGCTTTAATAATGAGATAACACGTGACATTATTAATGGTTTAAGATTTATGAAATATATATAGATAATATATGCTCTAAATCTTGAGCCTAGTCATGCCATATCATTTCCTTATTAAAGTAAATGTCACATAGAAAGACAATAGACCGATCCGATTTGCAAACAGAAAGATTGATTAGAAAATTATGCTTATAACTTCCTTCCCTTTCTCAAAAAGGTCCATCAAAGTTTTAGCTAGAGGCGGAATGGGCGTTCTCTCTTAAAATTGACAATTGTAACACCATTTTTGGAATCGAATTCAATTTAGACCAATATTCTTTTGCATTGCATGCATGCATGCATGCGTCACTCATTCTGTTAAAGAATTAAAGAGAAAATAGTTGGTATGATGTAACTATCCTTCATGTGGAGAACAAGGGACAAAAATTAATCAATCATATTATATATATATATATATATATATATATATGCATGTATTTCAATAATATTTCCTAATATAGTCGGACTCTTCTTTATAATTTATAAATTTTATATATTATCAATTCTTTTTTTATTTAGAAAAGGAAATGGTAGAAATTGAAGGCGATACCTCTCTAATCTATTACCATTAAGATGTCAATGGAGGGACAATATGAACGAGTAACGACAGGAAACAACTATGAATTCCCAATGTCACACATTAAAAGAAAATGCGAGACTGCCATCTTATAATTTTTTTATGCTATTCTAATAGGAGCATGTTCATGTGGCTTAAAAAAAGACCACAAATAAATTGTTTGTTAAAGTTTATAGGTAAGTTTTCTTGTCAACTGCATTAGTAGACTATGAATAAAGTAGCCCACATCCATTAGTTAAAGTGTAGTTTTCATTGAGATATATCATTAATTGATTAAAATGATAAGTTCTTGAAAAGACTCGAAACTTTGAGCTGCAAGCCACCATTTCTTTTCAAGAAAGCATTCTCTTTATAAACTTTCTAGTTGTGATGTCCAATAGCTCGTAGTCTGACTCGCAGTATGTCTTGATTAGTAGGACAAATTCTTTGATTGATTTAACGTTTAAACTCTCTTCAATTATTTATAATTAATGTACTAATAGTCAATCACCACCGCCGTTAATTTCTAATTTTTTTTCTTTTGTCAAACACGAAATTTCAAGGCCTATTAAATATTCCGTCCCACGCTTATACCTAAATCATTATAAAATTTACTTTTCTATGCTCAATAGTACAAACTTTCTAAATTTTTTTAGTCATTACATAAATTTTCTATGCATCATTATATATTATTATTAAAATAATGAAAATAATAGTGACACACGATGAAACACGTAAAATTGTGGAACAGAACATAATTATTTGAAGGATTAGTGCCAGAAAGAAAGAGACAAACGAGACGGCAAGACCTATCATGTCCTTTTGAATGACACAATAAAATCGAAATGCCCCCTTTCTTCAAATTAAATTAGAGATTGGATTCGAATCATTTTAATAAAGAGCACAAAGTTAAAATAGCCATTTCTAAAAACAAAAAATAAATTTTGTCACTTTGTAAAAAAAATTGTTTAAATAGCTTTTTATTTTCTTTTATAGCTTTTCTACCCTTATAGGTATACAAGAAGATAAACGTTAATTTGAATCATACACGAAGACTAAACTTCATGTATAAATTTCCGGCGGTCGTCTTCTCCGGGACGACGGTCTTCTCCGGCGATGACGGTCTTTTTCTTGTATGCATTTTTTTTTCTTGTATGAGATTGTTCTTGATGTGTGTATGCATTCGTGTATACGTGTATGCATTCATGTATAAGATCGTTCTTCAATGCATTTTTTTCTTGTATGAGATATGCATTCGTGTATGTTTTTTTTCTTCGTGTATGATGCATACACGAAAACTAATTTTCATGTATGATTTAAATTTGAAATTTTTGGCGGCGAAAATTTTCGTGTATGATGCATACATGAATGTTAGTCTTCGTGTATGATGCATACACGAAGATTAGTTTTCATGTATGATGCATACACGAAGTTAGGCTTCGTGTATGATTCAAATTTTTGCCGAAATATTTTGCCGGAAAACTTTCGTCGGAATTTTTTGGCCGGAAATTTTCGTCGGAAATTCATACAAGAAACTAGTATTCGTGTATGATTCAAATTAAAGTTAGCCTTCTTGTATATCATTAAGAGTATTTATGTCATTTCATAAATTAAAAGGCTATTGTACTACTTTTAAAACGTGAGTGACATTTTAACATTTTTTGCTAGAAAAAACGCTATTTTGCAGTATTACCTCTTGAATAAAAGCATGTGTGAATATATGGAACGATGGAGAAATACATTTTCACTGTATCTATACGAATCAATTCAATTAATTCATCATGTTCCTATTTGAATTTTGAAGAATAAAAAACTCATATTTATTTTTCTTTATCAGTAAAAGAAAAACTCATAAATAAAAGAGTACAGGAGGTATTGTAACCCTTTCAATTATACAAGTTTATGTTAAATACACTTCTAATGCATGTCCAAGCAAACAATAGGATTTAAAAGCCAATTTGTAATTGAAACATTTCACGAATTTCGATCATTTGAGGATATCCAAGACCAAACTTTAATTTAATCTCCTCAACCACCTTAGCAACTTCAAACACTCTTACTGTCGGGCATAAAATTTAAGCTAATTGCTACACAATTGAGTTGACACCTAATAGCTAATCAAATCATTTGAGAATATCCAAGACCAAACTTTAATTTTAATCTCCTCAACCACTTTGACAACTTCAAACACTCTTACTGTCGGGCATAAAATTTAAGCTAATTGCTACACAATTGAGTTGACACCTAATAGCTAATCAAAGGGACTAACTACTCCTATAAAGCTCAAATATAACAGTATATAAAATATTAGGGTTTTTTTAGAGAATTTTAAGAATAAGACATTGTTGATAGTTTTTTTAAATTTTAGCACTTCTTATAAATCCTTTAAATTTTAGCATCTTTTGAAATTTTTACCTTTCCACCACCTCCACCATCTCTCTCGTAATAAAAGAATTTTTGTGACTCAACCAAAAAAAAAAAGACCACATTCCACCACCACACCACCGCCGTGCCGCCGCTACTGTCACCGGCGGTCACAAAAAAAAATTGTGACTCAACAAAAAAAAAATTCCACCACCACTTTTCCACCGCCGCCGCCGCCGTCGTGCTGCCGCCACTGTCGCCGGCGGTCACGATTTTTTTATTTCTGTCTTTCAAACAATGGAAAAATTATTGAATTCACCAAAAAAATGGAGAAAAAGTTGTGAAGTCACCAGAAAAAATGAAAAAAATTGTGAAGTCACAAAAAAAAAATGGAAAAACTTGTGAAGTCACAAAAAAAATGGAAAAAAATTTTGTGAAGTAAAAAAAAAGGAAAAATTTTTAAAGTCACCAAAAAAAAATGGAAAAATTTGTGAAGTCACAAAAAAATTCAACATTACAGATCTGTTTTTTTTTTTCGAGAATTCCGGCAGTCTGATTTTTCGTGAATTCCGACCACCACACTTTGAATCTATGGCTGAGACCAAGACCATTGGCTTCGTCTCATTGTTTCGCGCCTGTAGGTGGTGGTGATGAGGGCCAAATCTGCCGGAAGTTACATATCTCTGAGAGAGAGAGAGAGAGAGAGAGAGAGAACAATAATCCACTTTCTCATAGCGAATCAAAATCTAGCTCGTCATCGAAGCAGTCGTTGTTGTTGCCGTTGAAGTAATTTCAGCAGGTGCGGTCGCATTTCGCTGCCGCGGCGGCGGAGGAATGTTTCTCATTCCTCCATAAAATTCTAAACCATTTTATCTAGACAGACCGAGCTCGGCTCAAATTCAGCCACCACCGCAAAACCACCACCATCCTTGACTCCTCCGGCGATCGGCTTCTCAGCCGAGACTTGAGCACTGGAAAAATTCCTCCAAAATCGAGAAATTTACTAGGACTGTACACGGTTCGATTTGGTGCGGTTTGCATTAAAACCAATTCAAACCATAAAATTACAGTTTGATAATTTTTCAAACCAAATCAAACTATTTTAGCATTAAAATCGAACCAAACCAAACTGTATTAATATGGTTTGGTGCTGTTTGGTTTACGAGTTTTGTATATTTTTTATTTTCTTGCAGAGCAATAAAGAAAAATGATTTGTTTATGTATGTGAGCTGACGGCACGATGTAATATTATACTTCAAATTCTTTATTTGTACGCATAGCATCATAATTAACTAGAGAATTTAACTTGAAAACTAAAATAAAGTGCCTTGTTTAAAAAGCCTTCTCAATACATGGAATCGATCAAGTAAAAAACCTTTGCTGCTATTTTTTTCATGAGATTAGATTGTGGTGGTGGTAGAAAAAATAACGAAGAAGCCGCCAGAGTTAAATTAAATAAGTAGTTAGTGTTAAACCTTCTTATTTTGACTTATGGCATATATAATTTAAAATGAGATATGTAATATACTATTTAACTCTTTCAATACTTAAAATAATATTAATACAATAATTATATTACGGTTTACGATTTGGTTTGGTTTATATTTTTTAAAAACCAAACCTAAACCATAAATCATAATTTTTTAAAAATCTAAACCAAACCATAATTTTCAAACCATAAACCAAATCAAACCGTACAAATACGATTTGTTTCGATTTGATTTACGGTTTAAACCAAACTTTATACAGTCCTAGAATTCACGCCGGAAAGTGAGAGCTTGAAAAAGAGAGAGTAGAATAGAGAGAGAAGAATGTGACCAGAGATAAGAGATGAAAAGAAAAGGTGAGGATAAGATAAGAAATATAAAATTAAAGTAAGGATAAAAAAGAGATGAAGTGCTAAATTTTTAAAGAATTATAATAAGTGCTAAAATTTAAAAAAACTATAAAAATAAATGCTAGTTTTGGGGATTTTCTCTCTCTTTTTTTTTCAATATAAAACAATAGTTAGTTATTAGTTAAATGCAAGTAAGGAAACTCATGGCTTTATAAGCTCGTATAATCGAGTAAAGATGAAACAAAATACAACACAATATCAACATTATTGGTCAAGTTCGGCTACGAGAAAGAATATAGTTTTGCTTAGAAATTGTGATTCTTAACGAGAAAAAGTTAATTTTTATTATGAACTAGCGTACCAATTTCCCTTTCGAAAAAAAAAAAAAAAAAAAGGAACCCAACATACCAATTTTCTTTTTTTTTTGCCCTCACCGTAAATGTTTATTACTCTTTTCTATTTTGTGTGAGTGTGTTAGCCTAGTGGTAGAGTGGTTAATACCCGAACCAAAGGTCACAGGTTTGAGTTCACCGTCACACGGCCTTTAAATTTCTTGTAATATTGTTAAAAAAAAAATGATAAACTCTGAAACTATGCAGCATCATAATAAATACAACACAAAGTTCTCTTGGGGATGACCTAGTGGTAAAAACTGAGCGTTTGAAACTGAGAGGTCTCAGATTCGAACCTCATGAAACGCATTTATAGGTCGAGCCTGTCACACTTGTACTTGAAATGTGTGGTTTACCTGCCTTGTGGAGTTTGCAGACTACTGCACAAGGGACATATGTTTACCCGATGCACACCGAAGATAGCGATTGCGGATTCCCATGACATAAAAAAAAAAGAATAATACAGCACAAAGTAGAGACTTCATTTCACATCTTATTATCGACTCCGTGTCCAATTTCTATAATTTTATTAAATTTTGATAGTTCATCTAACCATGGTTAATCATAGTTGGTAATTTTATCTGGAGAAATTTATCTATTATTATATAAACGAAAACAACTCTACGTAAAACAAATCTTACGTGGCACCTCTCATATTCCTCCATTTCTATCTATTTAAATTCTCAAATATTTTGAATTTAAAATCTATATTTATCATATTTATTTATATTATATACTCTATATGACATGGAAACAAAATCTTAACAAGATCAAACCATTATTTATTATTAAATAGGGTAAATGACTTGTAAATTCATAACGTTTCATTGAATTCTCAAATTGCACACAAATTTAAAAAAACGTTTCATAAATACACAACGTTTTAATTTTTTGCAATTTTACACCGGCAGCCGGTTTCCCCCAAATTCGATCTTACGTGGCTGCCGGATTTTGAAACTACGTCGTTTTAAATAAAAAAAAAGGTTAATTACTTGTAAATACATAAGTTATTATCAAATTCTCAAATTGTACACAGATTTAAAAAAATGTTTCAAACATACATAACGTTTTAATTTTTGGCAATTTTGCACCGATATCTCGTTTCTCCCAAATTCAATCTTACGTGGCTACCAGAGTTGCCACGCTGGACTCACCGAATATTAAAAATATGTCGTTCACCCCTCATCTCTGATTAGTTATAGCAGCTGCCAAAGAAAAGCCGTCATCATCTCCTTCCGCCTCGCGCCACCATTGTCATCGTCGTCATCGCGGTTAGCCCCACGTAAGCTTCACCTTCATTTCCCTTATTTCTTTGATTTTATTTTCATATTACTTTTAATAGCAACCTATCATAATTCTCCTCTATTCCCTTATAAGATTATTCCGACTAAGCTCGCCATCTCCTTTTCGTGCCCTCACGGTCAATTTCACGGTATCAGAAATGTGGTTGGCGGGGTTGATGTTGGTGACCTTGCATTCTTGTGGCGGTGGTGAGATAAAGAACACAAGAATGGCGAGAGAAATCATTTTTGTTTATTTTATTTTATTTTGCTAAGAAAGATATGGTGGAGTTTTTGTGACTCTTTTTTAATTTAAAATGGCATAGTTTCAATATCCGACGAGTCCAGCGTGACAAGTTTGGGTGTCACGCGGGATTTAATTTGGGGAAAAATGGGCACCGGAGCAAAATTACTGAGAATTGAAACATTGTGTATTTTTGAAACGATTTTTTAAATCTGTGTGCAATTTGAGAATTCGATAAAATGTTATGTATTTACAAGTAATTAACCCTTTTTTTTAATTCAAAACAACGTAGTTTCAATCTTCGGCGAGGCCAGCGTGGCAAGTCCGGCAGCCACGTAAAATCGAATTTGAGGGAAACCGACTGCCGGTTCAAAATTGCAAAAAATTAAAACGTTGTGTGTATATGAAACGTTTTTTTAAATTTGTGTTCAATTTGAGAATTCGATAAAACGTTATGAATTTACCAGTCATTTACCCTATTAAATATGGAATGAAATCTTCATAAAACATGATTTGAGATTTTTTTTTGAGTCAATTTTCGTTTTTTACCAAATCCAATTGTGTAAATTTTTTTAATTAATAATGTTTTGAAGTATTATGTACATATTAAGAAAATTATTTATCTCACATTGCTTTTGAATGAAACTTCTTGTGTCCCACATCAATTTTTCACTAAAATTTCACCTATTGAAAAACCTATAAATAGCCAGAATTAATGTGTATGTTCTCATCTTTTGCACCACCAGTTTTATCTGGCCATTTTTTTTTATTAGTCGGCCGAATAAATAACTATATTTATATAATTTTATTCAATTTAATTTGACCAGTTTATTAATTGTTAGAATAAATAATTATTTTTTGTAGAAAACTAATTTATTAGTTGGCCAAATAAATTATTATACTTCTTAAAATTTTCTGACGATGAAGAAATGGTGACTGAATATATTAATTAAAATTAATGAACGTAGTTTTGAAAAATACAGTAGCCATTATTGCAGATAAAAATATGGATACTATTATAACTATACGATTGATTATTTGGTCTATGAATCTATGATTGAAATAATGTTCTTTCAATCTTAGGTAGTTGATTTAATTCATTTCGCATTTTGTCTTGAAGCTTGAAAATTTATCCTTAAATGTACTGAAAATCTTTATTTTCATTCTCTTGTGATTTAATTTAATCCAGTAGTTCTTAATTAAATTACATTAGTTCAATTAGGATTTATAGATATATTTATTTTAATATGCAATTTTTAAGTTAATAATTTATTGTTAGATGTTCCATAAATAGGGTATATATTTTTCTAAATCTAATTTTTCGTAACAAATATTAATAACGATTCATACAATTGATCTATGACGTTTATGTCTTAGAATTTTGAGAATTTAATTATAACACGAATTGATCAGATAGCAAAAATATAATACTTCCTCTGTCCCGCGAAAGATGAGTCATTTTCCTTTTTGGATTGTCCCACGAAAGATGAGCCCTTTCTGTTTTGGGAAATAATTAATTGCATTCACACTGCTTTTACATTTGCATTCACATTGCTTTTACATTCTTTATCAATAAAATACTCCACTAAATACACCCACTACTATTTCTTCTTAATCTCCGTGCTCAAACCAAAGGGCTCATCTTTGGTGGGACGGAGGAAGTAATTAAAAGCACTTAACCAAATACAACTAATATATTTACGTGCAAGGAAAAAAAAATCCATGTAAAAAATACAAATCTATCTATCTATCTATCTATCTATCTATTTATTATATAAATGAAAACAACTCTACGTAAAAGAAATTCTATGTGGCACCCCTCATATTCCTCTATTCCTATTTATTATATAAACGAAAACTACTCTACGTAAAAAAAATCCTATGTGGCACCCCTCATATTCCTCTATTCCTAATTATCTAAATTCTCAAATTTTCTAAATTAACATATTATATTTTATATTTATATATATTATATGGAAACAGAATCTTTAAAAAACTGACACTTCAATTGATTTTTTTAGTAGACGGGCCGATTCCGATGAAAACCGTGGTGACTCATACTTGAAATTTATTTATTTTATCTTTTATATTACGGGGTGATTCTGGCTTAGAAACGTCGAGTAGAAGGCCCGACTCTGATCAAAATTGAGGGGTAAACGGGCCGATTCCGATGAAAACCGTGGTGAACGAGTCAGTTTTGACACATAACGGTGGGGTTAGATGGGTCAATTCCTAACCGATAGTTCAAGTGATTTTTTTTAATTTTCTATTGAATTCATAATATAGGATTTGGTTCACCTTGACATTTTTCAAAATTATTTTTCTTCTCTAATTCAATGTGAGATAGAGTGACAAACATGGATTTTTCAAGTTGTTTTGGTTGTATTCAATGTCATTTGATAGTGAAAATCATGTCGTTTATCCCTTTACCTTACTTAAACCTTGTTGTGTCGGTTTTTACGCTTGTTTTCTAATTTTTATTTAATTGCAGGAAAATAGAGTTAATATTAGAGTAAAATGAGCTTGGAATGAGATAGAGGAGTTCGATACGGAGCCATAAAAAGAAACGGGAGTCAATTCGCAGTCCGAACAAGAAAGAACGAGCTAAAACAAAAATGTTGCACAGTTCGGAGCGGACTACTGGGCGTCCGCGCGGACATAAGAGAAAAAATGGCTTTCGGAGCGGTCCACAAAGCGGGTAAAACCGTCGGAGGTATGACCGCTCGCGAGCCCGATTTTTCAGTGTAATGGGAGCGGTCTAGAGAGCGGACAAACATCTTTCTCACCCAAAATACGTTTTTTCACTAATTTTACTCCTAATTTCGGATTTCTACTCCCAATAATTGTCTTTCCACTCCAAAAACATATAAATACTTCTCCTAATGCAAGCCCTAGCATCTATCATCATACAAACCCACCTCCTACATACACCAACACACTTTTTCACACACTACACCATTCCACCATTGTTGGAGCTTGGAGCTTGGGGAAGAAGGAGACAAGTGAACAACATTGAAGATTCAAGACTAGGGTTTGATTTCTCTACTCCTATTCTCTTGTAATTAAAATATTTTCTTCTCTTAACTTTGGTATTTTGTTGATTATGAACATGATTAGCTAAATTACTTAGTTGGTTCTAGAGAATTGTTGAAACTCATGGATGATGATGATGTTAATCTATTAATATTGTTTTGCCTTCCATTTCATGATTCTGGTTCTTGGTGCTTGATTTTCATGTTAGAATAGTAGGCCACTTTTTTATACATGCCAAATGTTCGTATAAAGTTCTAGCCGATTTATATGTTCATTGAATGCAAGAACTATCAATATGCAAGCAATTGAGAACTAGTGGAGATATTTGCAAGTATCCTTTAATCTACTTGTCCCTTTTGGAGTTAGTTGATTGTCTCGAGTCCTAACCGGAGAGAGTTTTTTACTAATCTACATTTGCATTCTCATCTAGAGGTGGAGTGTAATTACTTGTGTGATTGTTTCTCATGTTTTGGATTAAAATTGGTTGAATAGATTAATAGGATTAAACCATCATTGTTGCTGAGTGGAAGCATTCCCTAGAATCGACCCTTTTATCTCTTGTTCCTTGCATATCTTTCCTTGTTTATTATTGTTTTACTTGTCTTAATTACTAAATTTTCTTTCTAGTAAATCACCTCAATTTTCGATAAGTCTAAATAGAGTTGAACAACATAGTAATAGTAATCATGAGAGTTAAAAATTAGTCTCCGTGGATACGACCTTGCTTGCCACTATCTATACACACACTGTATACTTGCGGATTATTTGTGCAAATTAAAAGGTGAACATAGAGGATATTTTCTATTAGAACGATCCATCTCATTATCCTACGTCGATTTTGAGAAAAATTTATGGAATAGTAATTCATTTCGTATTTTGTCTTGAAACTTGAAAATTTATCCTAAAATGTACTGAAAATTTTTATTTTCATTCTCTTGTGAATTAATTTAATCCAGTAGTTTTTAATTAAATTTCATTAGTTCAATTAGGATTTATAGATATTTTTATTTTAATGTGCAATTTTTAAGTTAATAATTTATTGTTAGATGTTCCATAAATAAGGTATATATTTTTCTAAATCTAATTTTTCGTAACAGATTTTAGTAACGATTCATACAATTGATCTATGACGTTGATGTCTTAGAATTTTGAGAATATAATTATAACACGAATTGATCAGATAGCCAAAATATAATAATTAAAAGCAGTTAACTAAATACAATTAATATATTTACGTGCAAGGAAAAAAAATCCATGTAAAAAATACAAATCTATCAATCTATCTATCTATCTATTTATTATATAAACGAAAACGACTCTACGTAAAAGAAATCCTACGTGGCACCCCTTATATTCCTTTATTCCTATTTATTATATAAACGAAAACGACTCTACGTAAAAAAAACCCTATCTGGCACCCCTCATTTTCCTCTATTCCTATTTATCTAAATTCTCAATTTTTCTGAATTTTATATTTATCATATTATATTGTATATTTATATATATTACATGGAAACAAAGTCTTAAAAAAACTGACAGTTCAATCGATTTTTTTAGTAAACGGGCTGATTCCGATGAAAACCGTGGTGACTCATACTTGAAATTTATTTATTTTATCTTTTATATTACGGGGTGATTCTGATTTAGAACCGTCGAGTAGAAGGCCCGACTCTGATCAAAATCGTGGGGTAAACGGGCCGATTCCGATGAAAATCGTGGCGAACGAGTCAATTCTGACACATAACGGTAGGGTTAGACGGGTCAATTTATAACCGATAGTTCAAGTGATTTTTTTTTTAAAACTTTCTATTGAATTCATAATGTAAGATTTGAGTCACCTTGACATTTTCAAAATTACTTTTCTTCTCTAATTCAATGTGAGATAGAAGATATTTTCTATTAGAACAATCTACCTCATTATCCTACGTTGATTTTGGAAGAATTAATGGAATAGTGATTTTCCGTCAATTTTCAACGGGTTATACGCTAGTTTTGATAATATACTAGTTGCATGTATATGCATTATTGACAATATGTACGATATTTCTTAAGCTTAGTTTTTATAAATAGTTTACTAAATGTATAGACCTCCTTGTTTTTCAATTTTATTAAATTTTGATAGTTCATCTAACCATGGTTAACCATAGTTGGTAACTTTATCCGGAGAAATTTTGATAATATACTAGTTGCATGTATATGCATTATTGACAATATATCCGATATTACTTAAGCTTAGTTTTTATAAATAGTTTACTAAATGTATAGACCTCCTTGTTTTTCAGTTTTATTAAATTTTGATAGTTCATCTAACCATGGTTAATCATAGTTGGTAACTTTATCCAGAGAAATTTTGATAATATAATAGTTGCATGTATATGCATTATTGACAATATATCCGACATTTTCTTAAGCTTAGTTTTTATAAATAGTTTACTAAATGTATAGACCTCCTTGTTTTTCTGAATAACTAGTAATCCCTACCCTCGCCGCGCGGCGATTTATATATAAATAAATATTAAAATATTATTATAACTAAACTATACCATATATAATTATTCCTCTTAAAACAATAAACATGAATCATTATGAATTTTGGAAAAATACATAAAAATAATATAGTTTTTATATATTATTTTTAGTCGAAATGCTAAGTTTAATTGTTCCACTCATATTCTTTCATGATTTTTCTCAAATCAATAACCTCAAAGACGTGATGCAATTATAGATTTTATCAAAATAAAGTGCGATTTTTATTATAAAAAAATAGTTTAGATTCCTCTCCCATTTGATTCTCATATTTTTATATCAAATATGAGAACGGGAAAGTGTTCCTCAATATTGGTGCATAAAATGAGATCGACTTGAAAATTCGATTATGAATGATGATTGTACTTAGATGTTTTGATTTATAGGAAGTGATAAGTATATGTAAATTCACAACATTTTGGCAAATTGATTTGCACACAATTTTAAGATTTTGATTTTAAAAACCAACACCTTTTTTTCGCAAAGTTCCGACCCTCCCAACCCATTTTCTCCAAATTAAAAGTGACGTGGCCTCCCAAAATTACACACTAGACACCTGATCGACAAAACAATATCGTTTACATATATAAAAAATTAAATAAAAAATATTCTCGGCAAATAAGGTTCTACAATGCCAATTACGAAGCGAAGCCCAAGTTTTTGGAATGCTCCAAACTCTACTTCCCCATCTCGCTACCGGAGAGAAATTTATACTACTATATGTTACTCCATAAATATATATTTTTAAAATTTAAATTATCATAATTTATTTGTTTGAAATCCATAAATTATGATTTTTATATCAAATTGAAATTTCATCAAAACATTTAATTTAAGATGCATCTTCATTATACTTTAATTAGACAAATTAGACGAACGATAGAAAGAGGATAAAATAGAAGAGAGATAAAAAGAAAAAAGAAATAAAAAAATTGCTCCACTTTAAGAAAAAGTTTTTGAATTGATTAAAATTAATCAAAATTGGTCAAAATTGATTTTTGGATTTTCACACTCCTACTTTTGTTTTAATATATATAAAGATGTAGTATTAATTTTGATGATATAAATATTTAAGCTTATACTACTTTTTATATATTGTTTACTTAAGTTTTATGATTTGTTTTTTTTTTGTTAATTTCGTATATAACTTGCATATTTGTATGAACACATGTCATTTTCCGTTTATCTTCCGATATTTCGTTATCTCCCAAAAGACTTTATTAAATTTATTATTGTTTTAAGAAAGTTTGAGATCGATTAGAACATACGTACCACTTTTCATACAATTATTTGGTCATTTAACCTAGGCCTTTTTAGTTCCATCTTTCAAGAGGTTGTTGTTTTACTTATAGGCCCATTGCAAACCATAGTATAATCGAGTACATTTTGGCCCAAAATAGCAATAAATAGAAGCCCATTCGGTTAGCCCCAATTTTGTGAAGAAGCAAAACCCAAACCATCGGGTTCAACGGTGCGCGGCGGATTTCCGTCGAGCTCTCTTAATCTTATTCGATTTTTCACCTAATTCTCGATACTCCGGCGGAAAAACGTTCATCCGATTGTAGAAGGAGGCGATGAATGCTTCGATATGGGGTTACTTTAGGATTATTACAGGCACTCTAGTTGGTGGGATCGCCGGATTCTATTTTATGCACCGCGCTGAGCTCAAATACAAGGTTTGATCCTCTCATTTCCAATTCTCTCTCTCTCGCTCGATCTCTTATTCTGGTATATTTGTGAAAATTTTCAAGTTTTGTTATTATTGTATTTTCGTAGGAGATGTGGGAAGAGAGATTGAGGAAGTACGAGGAAGAATTGAATAGGAGAAAGGAGATTGAAGAGGCGAACTCATCCAATGAATTTTCAGAATCTCTGTAATTTTTTACCTTTATAATTTCAGGCATTTTAGCTTTGTTTGTAGGTTATTACATCATGTATTGAATTCCATGAATTTCGGATTTTCCTCTTCATCTTTATGAGAAACAATTGAAGAAATTTCAGTGAATGAGTTGAATTTTCGCATAATAACAAAATAGGATTTGGGGCAGCTGTTGATTTGAGCTTCTCATAGATTCGGCTACAATTGTACCATTTGCAATGCAACCATTTGATTAATGAAATACCTTTTTATTGACTATTTACTAATCAGTCTTCCCATGTTTCTATCTTCTCTAAGATTGATTTAGACAATATACCTAGATATGTTATCAAAAGTGTGCTAATCTAAACAAAAAAAGAGAGACAGAACCAATCTGACTCAGAACAACTCGCCACCGCGTGAGTTTCCTTCTGCTCCAACGGCGATCTTTCCCTGAATGGTATATTCCGGTGCCTAAAAGCACTGTCTTTGTCAACTCTCCGTCACTGGCTTGGAAGACCGGTGAATTAACTACGTAAGCCATGCAGCTATTCTTTCATTTGGGAGAAAGACAGCTTGTTGTTCCAGGTGATTTCTCATCTTGTTAAGCTGCCAATAACTGTAGTGGATTGGCTGCAAGGCGTCACAGTGGCACTGAATTGGAGGATTGGGATGGAGAATTTTAGCCGGGTGAGGAATTTGCCTGGTTTTGCTTGCCTTGGTATAGTTGGTGGATATCGGTGTATCTGCTCTGATGGATATCATGGTAATCCGTATCTCCCTCCCGGTTGCCTAGGTTTGTTTAATTTAATTATTAATATTATCTAGTTATTCTTTGATCAGTGTTTTTTTTGCTTATTTTTTATATGATAAGTGTTGATGAGAGCAAAAATAATCAATGTCAGGCGACGGGGATTAGGACATTACACGTGTAAAGGAATAGGATGCCTGACAGACTATTATGGTGATGCTGCAGAACTGGGTTGTTTTCTAGTGACCATGCCAGCCTCCAAGCTCAGCAAATTATCAATAGGTGAGGCTGAATTTAGGTTTATTTGAATGTTGATTGAATGATGGCTGAATTTATAAAAGCTGAAAAGTATTTCTTGATCATTTTTCAACTTTTGAAAACTTGCACCAGATAATCATCCTGTTTTATTTACGATTTTTGGTTGGTTACAACATTTTGCCCATTACTATATCATGGACTAGACATAGGGCAACTTGTGATTCAGAATGTTATCTTTTCTAGATCCTTGTGATTTATTGCAGCTTGATATCTGGGATGGGATTTGTGATATTATTATTAAGATCCATTCTATTGACCAAATTTGTGAGGAAGAGAGAGAATAACAATAATTCTTCGAGCAAAATGGTGGCTTCTTAATAAAACAGCAAACTTCAGCAGAGGAAGGACGTTTTTGGGAAATCATGAATTTTCGCTGCTAAAGAGCTGGAGAAAGCTATTGATAGGTTCAATGGGAGTCGAATACGTGGTCGAGGAGGGCAGGGGACAATTTACAAGGGCATGCGGTCCGATGGTCCAATAGTGGCAATCAAGAAATCCCAGTTGGTGGTGGAAGACAGCAATGGAGAAAAACTACCTCACACCGATTCTGGACAATCAAGTGTCAGTTAAAGGTGAAAGGGAGGGGGTGCTTTCGCAGTTGCAAACAGAGATGCCTGGATTTGAATGGTGAATATCGGCCGTACATGAAAGAAGAGGCCATGGAATCTGAAAGTGTAAGAATAGCTTTAAATGGGATCAGTTGCTTGCACAGAGCTTCCAGAAGTTTCTTCATTTCATAAAGCCAGGATTCTCTTTCAACAAATGATAGCGAATATAGTTGGACAATACCTCTGATTTTCCAACAAACCCATCGTCAGATGCATATCCTATCATGTTTGACACAGCGTGATGAGGAACTTTTACCAAAATCTTGGAGCTGATCAGTAATTTTAACCCCCCTAGTCTCTTTATTATTTTCTATTCATTTTTTCCTTTGCTTTGAATCAGGCACTTTGTCATTTTTGTTTGATCACGTTGGGCCGGCTGCAGTGTGAAGATTTAGTTAGGATATGTTTGCTTATTTTATTTTTTTTGTCTTTTCTTCCTTGTTTTTATTCATTGTTGAAAGTTTCCATCATTTCTATGAAATGAATTGGATTCTTGATCCATCAACAATATATAAGATAAGAAAGTGTTAACTGTACTTGTAATCACACACACATACCGACATAATGGCTGTGCTCCACCTGTTGTTGTATTGGCTTGTTTCAGCTCATTTGAGTGTGCAAGAGAAGACAACGAAACCAGATTGTCCTGGAAGATGCGGAGATGTCCGAGTTCCATACCCTTTCGGCATCGGCTCCAACTGTTCTCTCAATTCACTCCCAGGCTTCGACTTGTACTGCAACACCTCAACTGAGCAGCACCAACTATTGCTGCAGGTCTCCCAAGGGGGCCAGAGCTACCGCGTCGTCAGTATCTCGAAATCTAATATACGAATCAAGAATCCAATCTATGCCAGCCGGTGCAAGAAAGATCGAGACATCCCCACAAACAACCTGACCATGGATTTCACGGGATCTCCATACACGCTGTCCCAACTCAACAGCGTCACGCAGGTCGGCTGCACTGACCTCATCGTGCTCGAAGGCTTCGCCATCAAGCACAACTCTGACGGCAACACGACACAGAGTGATTTTGCCATGGGCTGCATTTCCTTCTGCTACTCCAACAATTTCTCCGCCAACGGCTCTTGCCCTGGGAACGCCTGCTGTCAGATTCCGGTGCCGGTAGGGACTGTTTTTCTCAACACTTCCATCTCCGGGTTGCAGAATCAGTGGGAGAAAGACAACGCCTCATCCCAAGCTGTTTCTGAGCTTTACAAACCCGGCATGCCTAGGTTTACTTGGTTAAAGAGTCGCACCGTCGTCCTCAACTGGAGGATCGGAACAAGCAGATGCAGGCAGGCAAGGAATTCCACTCTCTATGCCTGCCAAACCAATAGTCTTTGCATTGATGCCGGTGCTCAAATTGGAGGATACCGGTGTCGCTGTTCCCCAGGATACCAAGGCAATCCTTACCTCCCTTCTGGTTGCCAAGGTTTGTCCTTTTTACTCACAAGATCTTCTGTTACAAATAGTACGTGTTGCATCGTTTTATATCTATAGTTTAATGTTTATATAGACATTGACGAGTGTAAGGGTGATCCAATTCCGTGCCATAAAACTGCAATATGCACAAATTTTCCGGGAGGATATCTCTGTGGATGCATGCCGGGGTACCGCGGTGAGGGATGGAGAAATACTAGTGGCTGTCTCGCCGTCACTATGCCTTCTCCCAAGATGAGCAAAGTATCAATAGGTACTTTTCTTTATTAGGACAAAAAAGTCTGGTGTATGAGGATATTATTGTCTTTTAATAGATGCATCGGATTCCTTTTTCGTTGATTTCGTTTGTAAGATTCGACTTATGTGTGTGACCTTATTGCAGGTTTGATATGTGGGATGGGTTTGTCAACGTTGTTGTCACTCTCCTTTGTGTTGGCCAAGTTTATGACAAAGAGAAAAAACAAAAAGCGCAGAGAGAATTTCTTCAAGGAAAATGGCGGTCTATTGTTAAAGCAACAATCTTTAGTTAACGAAGGTATCCTCGGAAACATACGAATCTTCAGTGCTAAAGAACTTGACAAAGCCACAGACAGATTCAACGAGAGTCGCATTCTTGGTCGCGGTGGACAAGGGACAGTCTACAAAGGAATGTTATCCGACGGGCAGATTGTAGCAATCAAGAAATCTCAATTAGTTGACGAACGCAAATCCAAGTACGTAGTCGAGCAGTTCATCAATGAAGTTGTGATACTGTCACAGATCAATCACAGGAACGTTGTCAAATTACTTGGATGTTGTCTGGAGACAAAAGTCCCTCTTCTCGCCTACGAGTATGTCCATAACGGTACTCTTTATCATCACATACACGAGGATAAGAATACTGATCAATTTCTGTTCTTGTGGAACATGCGTTTGAAATTTGCAGCAGATATAGCAGGAGCGTTGGCCTACTTACACTCGGCAACTTCACTTCCCATCTTTCATAGAGACATCAAGTCAAGTAATATTCTTCTTGATGAAAAATATGTTGCGAAGGTGTCGGATTTTGGGACTTCGAAGTCGGTTGCAGTGGATCAAACTCACCTAACTACTAATGTGAATGGAACTTTTGGCTATATTGATCCGGAGTATTTCCAATCGAACCAGTTCACCGAAAAGAGCGATGTCTATAGTTTTGGAGTTGTTCTCGTTGAGCTCTTGACTGGATTGAAGCCGATAATAACTTCTCCAGAGACGGGAAACGAGCAGAAAAGTTTAGTTTTGCTGTTCATGCTATCTATGAGTGAGGACAAACTTGATTCAATTCTAGATGATCGAGTGTTGGGACAAGGTGAGAAAGAATCTGTCGTTGCGGTAGCGAAGCTTGCTCGGAGATGTCTGAATTTGAATGGTAAGGAACGGCCGAATATGAAGGAAGTAGCCATGGAATTGGAGAATCTGAGATTTGCTCAAATGGGAGTAACTGGTGCCAACACAAAAGCGAGTGAAGATTCTTCATCTGATAATGAAGGAATTATGATTCCTTTAACAGACGGTAACAACTATAATTGGATGGGTACCTTTGATTTTCCTACAAATTCATTTTCTGATTCTTTTCCTATCATGTTTGAGAAGGAATTTGGGCAATTAAGTGGCTGCTAATCAAGGTTATTGCTTAATTCTTTTCACGTTTCTAGATTATAAGCTTCAATTTGGCAATCAAAACATGTTTGGTTAGCCTAATTCTTGAGGAGCTTGTGCATAAATATTGTGTTAATTTTCATAGGGTCATGTAATTGGGATTGAAGATGTGTAAAAGAGATGAATTTACCAACTATGGTCGAGGCGTGGAAGTGGGAGCTATCCGTCTCCAATACTCCAAATCTTGAGCACCATTGATTTCCAAGAATTTGAGGCTGCAGAATGTCCTCCTTCCAAACGCCACTCACGTCCCATGCATGCTTGCACTTGAAGCAGAGGCAACGAACCTATCTTTTCTGTCACGGATCACCATTCGACTTTGCGGGAAGGTCAGTTTTGTAATTTCTGAAGAGAATCCCCTTGCATGGTTGAGGGAACTCGAAGGCCAATATTTTTGAGACAGTAATCATTTGAATTCAGCCTCAAGTAGAAAGAAGGGAAGGTTTCACCGCTATACTAGTAGATAACCTATCGTTTAAGGTAATTAATATAATACACATAAAAAAAGTTGTAATATATATTATTAATTTTGACTATTAACTTCAATAATTATTCGCAAGTAGGTGCAAATTGGAATGATAATGGGTCTGGTATCTTCCAGCAATCATTTTTCAAATTCAAATTTCTTTAAATTATCTCTACTAATACTCGTTCTAAATCCTATTATAAAATAATTTTATTACTCATACCAACCCCAGATCTGGTGGTTATATGCTAAAATGAACACTGCATAAAAAGTAAACAACAACAATAAATAATAGAAGTCATAATTAATATATAGAAAATTAGCATAATTTTTGTTACAATATAATATAAGTACGCATTGAGAAAATTTAACATAATCAATCTATAACTTTGTCATCTGATTATGCATGACCAACATACCTCATATTTTTAATCTTACAAGTAAAATTCATAAAAAGAGGGGAAAGTAATAATCCTATTCATTTCAATCACTTTTGTCATTTCCTTCCAAATTATAGCGTATTTTATTAAAAAATAAGTTGATGTTAATATTTTTACCTAGTATTGAAAATTAGAAATAAATTAAAGGAATCCCTCTTTCGGCCGTCCACAATAAGTGCGGTCTAGCCAAAAATGGACATCAACTTTTACTTTTTTATCCTTAAGATACTCTTTATTTACTAAATAATCTTTAGTTGCTTCATTCTTCACCACAAACCTTACAATAATTGTAGGTCTCATTCTCCACTTACAATACATTTCCTTCCCCACTCGACATTTGTTAAAACCCGTGTCACTCCCTCCGAACCACACTTATCGTGGACGGATGTAGTATATATTTAATATCTTTAATGGTTCTCGTATCTATACCATTAAATAATTTTTAATACATAGTGATAAGGGGTATAACAATTTTTAAGTGTCCCAAGTATCGAGTTTTAATTTCTCACACTTTTTTTCGTTATCTCTATTTTCTTTTTTAAGTCTAGTATATATGTTTATATATTTAATTTACATTATATTTACATATATCCATAATTAATTAAATTAAACTTTAATTAGTTTAGTGTATGACAATGATAAGATGAAAAATCAATTGTCATGTACTATTTCACCTTTAATTTGATTGAGATTGTGTTTACCAATAAATATAGATTTAATTACATTAAAAATCACATTTTTCACACCAAATTGCAAATTCATTTTTATCATCTTCTATGAGATGCTTTTAAAGTTATAGAATTAATTTATCAATCATTAATTTATAGACTTCCTTCATGAACTATAGTGACTACAAAAACTTCATAATTTCGGTAAGAAAAATACTTTATAAGTGTAGATGTTAGAAAAAAGAAAATATTTTCATTTGTGAAAATATTTATCAAATATTAAGATGCTAGTGTTTATATGTGAGCAGTTACATAGATCATCTCTCCACTAATCAAAACGGCTAAAATGCTTATAAATCTCCAAGAATCAATTTTGAACTATGAGATCACCACCCTCTTCAATATGGGGTGACAGAGGGAATGTAGCCAGTATCAAAATTTTATTTTAAGTTTTTAATATTATTTTTATTTTAATACTTGAGAAATTATGATAATCAATTTTTCAAATTATGCAAAATCAAAGCTCAATTGTTGAAGCACAATTATATCAATCACGATTTCGTTTAGTTTTATGGTGTAGTATGATATTATGCTTTAAAGTTATGAAATTAATTTATCAACCACTAATTTCTTGACTCTGATAATAATAACCATGGGTGCAAACCTTTAGGTATTTCATAATCAAATCAAATAATAATTATAAATGAAAAAAACAAATTACACAAAAGTATTTATTACAGCGCAATAATGTAATCTCGAGCTATCAAAATGTATGTGTTTTCTCTTTCATTTTTTAGTAATAGAACATGTAAGACTACATTATTAATTAATATATTAAGTTGAGTTATAGTAGGAGTAGGACTGCATTATTAAATTATAATAAAAAAAGAGTTATAGTAGGGGTATGACTATATTATTTATTTTATAGTAATATTTATAGTGAATCTAATACTCTCTGTGTCCCACTCCAGTTGTCCTACTTTCTATTTCGGGTGTTCCATTCCAATTGTCCTACTTCATTTTCTGGAAATAATTAGTTTGGTTAATTACACCTCACTTTATACCTTTCAACCTACTTTTCTCCTCATTTTCTGTGTCATTCACTATTCTCATTATTTCTCTACTCACTTTATTTCACTTTATTTCACTATTCACTCTCTCTTTACCTACTTTATTTCACTTTTACTAAACACATTTTTTACCCTTAATTATTTTCTCCTTAATTTTTGTGCCCAGAAAAACTAGGACAACTGGAGTGGGACGGAGGGAGTATAAATTTACACTATTGCCCTTAAAATAAATATAATAATAAAGATATATTAGGCAAATCAAATTTTGTAAGAATCCGCTCTTTTATAATAGGTATAGATAAATAGATATAAAGTCCAACATCATCATCACTCTACGCATCATCTGTTATGTTTTTGGATGTCTATCATCCATAAATACAATTGTATATACAGTAGCAGCAATCTCACTCACTTCACTGCCTACATCGTCAACGCAACAAATATCGATCGATCGCTAGGTGCATCACAAGTTGAGATTGACAATACAATACGATGGCCAACCAATTTTTGTAGCACCCATTTTTCTCAATTGCAGCTTAACAACCACCAGCTCATTCATTACCACCACACTTACGATTCCAACCACAATTTTTGATTTTGGGACTCATGCTAACAATTCAATTTTAGACTTACTTCTTTTAATCCTTAATTACTTGCCTATGCTATAAATACTTCCTCATTTAATAATTCGACTCGAAACCCACATATCTATTATTTATTAGGGTTAATTGTCTAGCTGCATTTCCTTTCACTCAGACGGCAGAATCGAATGCTTGGTTCACCAGTCTTCCGCCAAACTCCATATCTACATGGCCTGAAATGAAGAAGGTTTTTTTGGAACACTTCTTTCCTCCTACCAAAACTTATGCATTGAAGAAGGAGATTAGTAGAGTGAAG
Source organism: Schizonepeta tenuifolia (assembly GCA_029490685.1). Taxonomy (NCBI): domain Eukaryota; kingdom Viridiplantae; phylum Streptophyta; class Magnoliopsida; order Lamiales; family Lamiaceae; genus Schizonepeta; species Schizonepeta tenuifolia. Next base: position 58,096,591 of record CM055960.1, read on the forward strand.
CAAGAATACGATGAATCATTGAGTACTTATTGGACAAGATTCAGGAAATTGGTGGATAGGTGCCCGAATCATAAATTTTCTGATGGGGACTTGTGGCAATATTTCTATCAAGGCATGATTGTCGACACGAAGGATTTCGTCAACTCATCAAGAAAAGTAGGGTTTTCATATTGTCGAGTTAGCAAAGCAAAGAAGTTAATTCAATATTTGATAGAAGCAACAAAGGAGTACGAGGAACATAGAATTAGTTTGCTTAAGAGAGCCTTACAATCGAGTTCCTCCGATTTTGAAGAGAAATTTGAAGAAAGAATAGGAAGCTGGGATGATTATACTATTTTGCTTGATGATTAAAACAAAATTATCCTCTTCTCTCCCCGTCGGAATTTACAGATAAATCTTACATTAAATTTGTCAAAAATGACAAAATGAGTATTTATTGCTATATGGAAACAACATTGTTGTCAAAAAAGCGTCAGATGTGTGTGTTAGCCTAGTGATAGTGTGGTTAATGTCCGGACCAAAGGTCAAGGGTTCGAGTCCGCCATCACGCGGTATTTAAAATTTTCTTGTAATGTTGTTAGAAAAAAAACGTTAGATGAAAAGGGCATTGTTGTAAATGGAGTCCGCTAATAAAACTTGATGGCTTATAACATTTTCCTTGGCAGGATGGATCGTTCTACTCTTTATAAATAGCGCATGAGCCAAACCTTTGATATATAACACAATTAATTTTTATGAGAACGAACAAACTTCAATTTCCCAGCTTGCAAAATAGTATAATCATCAAGCACAAACTGTTGGAAAATAGTATAATCATCAAGCAAAGTAGTATAATCGTCCCAGCTTCCTATTCTTTCTTCAAATTTCTCTTCAAAATCGGAGGAACTCGATTGTGAGGCTCTCTTAAGAAAACTAATTCTATGTTCCTCGTACTCCTTTGTTGCTTCTACCAAATATTAATTAACTTCTTTGCTTCGCTAACTCGGCAATATGAAAACCCTACTTTTCTTGATGAGTTGACAAAATCCTTCGTGTCGACAGTCATGTCTTGGTAGAAATATTGCCACAAGTCCCCATCAGAAAACTTATGATTCAGGCACCTATCCACCAATTTCCTGAATCTTGTCCAGTAAGTACTCAATGATTCATCGTATTCTTGCTTCACTCTACTAATCTCCTTCTTCAATGCATAAGTTTTGGTAGGAGAAAAGAAGTGTTTTCCAAAAAAAACCTTCTTCATTTCAGGCCATGTGGATATGGAGTTTGACAGAAGACTGGTGAACCAAGCATTCGCTTCTGCCGTCTGAGTGAAAGGAAATGCGGCTAGCTTGAAGTGTTCCTCAGAAACTCTACTTGGTCGCTTCTGCACCTTGCATATCTTGATGAACTCACTCAGAAAATTGTATGGATCCTATCATCTTTTACCATAAAACTTAGGCAACACATTCAACAACCCCAGCTTAATCTCGATTGGTGCCTCCAAATCCAGTAGCTTAATAGGAGTTGGAGGATCATCTTCCAAGTGGCTGGAAAATTCATTCAACCTTGGATCTTCTTATGCCATATCGCCTTCACAAATCGCGACGAAAGTAGACTCAACTTCTTGTTCTATTCTGTTTCTGTTCATGAATAGGTTCCGTTTGGGCAAACAGATCACTTTCAGTTTGTGGAACACTACTGTCAGGCTTGTAAATAGACTCTGTTTGGGCAAACAGAGCAGATTCCGATTCTAACAAATCATATTCAGTCTTTTTCTTCAGCCGTTTCACTGTTCATAAAACACAAAAAAGTAACAAAAGATCAATAGGAAAAAAATAAAATAATCAACACCGTTCCCCGGCAACGGCGCTAATTTGGTGAGCATCGTATACTCCTAAATAATTCCTGCAAATCCTGCTCAAAATCAAAATGAGTATAGCATAAGTAGGGTCGAACCACAGAGAACGAGATATTCATTCCTTTTTCCTATGAATCAATTTTGGTGTAGCCACCACGCCTTAAATTTAGTTTTTTTTTTTTTTTAATTATTAACTAAGAAATAAAGAAATTAACTAAATTGCAAATGAGATATTAATTAAAAGGAAAGTAATTCGGCTTCGAATAAATCCGCACTAGCCTAACCTCTGATCATCGACGCAAAGATTAATTAATTCTCTAGGACTAACCAGTTATAGGGTACCATGAATGCAGCGGACATACCCCAATTCCTACGTACTTTATCGATAGTTAGTTGTAGACGCCAGACCTAACTATTTCTCTTATTAAAACATAGCCTAGCTGGAAACGTCAATGCTAGATTTAATGTTCTAATAGCTTTTAGCTTTGAAGGAACCTGATTTAAACGAATTACCCAAGAACACAAGTAATAATCCGTTTACCAATTTATTCCTACTACGAACACGGTAGCTTTTTCACTTATTAGCCCTATTCCAACAATTACAAGTTGGAGGAACTAATTGACAGTAATCCAATTAAATATAAATTGATCATGCTTAAATAAAATCGGAAATTGGCTCTAAACACAAGGAATAAATTTAAATCCTAAAAATTAATTATACGAATAATTAGGTCTCACAGATTATTAAACTAGTGATTCAATATTCTCGCCGAATTAAAAAATTAACTATTCATCCTAGTAAATATAAACACGACACCAAAGCGTAATATTAAATTACTATGAAAGAAAAACGGAAATTAGTCACCCGTAAATAGAGGAAAAAACCAAAAAAAGATGCATGCTCCCTCAATTCGTGCGCCTCTCCCCTCTACTAACGGCGGCTAATGCTAATATATATATATATATGTAAATAAAACTAATCTTAAGGCAGCTAAACAAAGTCAACCGATGAAAATAAAGAAAAACAAATGGGCTGGGCTTAATTAAGACAACTCCAATTAGCCCAATAAATACTAGCTATAATTAAAAGAGAAATTAATATCTAAAAAATAAATCTAGCTCATATTCCCTTGCATCTTTAATTTCACAGTAAAATCGAACAAAATCTTATCTTTTCTCAACTTATCACATCTACATTTCCGTACTCTCGTACTCTACATATCCTGCACAAAAATCACATAAAAGTGCAAATTATATTCAAATAAAACAAAGAAGAACTAATAATATGAACAACCAAAACACACACGTTTAGATTAATTTGTAGTCACATATCAATGCTAGGCTTGCTAGCTATTCGTCTTGTGCACTGACTTTGGCAATTTAGCATGATCCCTCCAAACACACTTGTTAGAGTTAAAAGTTAATTCAGGATAACAATTTTTGCAATTTAGGAACAAAGTTATGTGGTCTGCAATTTTAAGATAATATTTGTGATCTTGCTTTTATGTTATAATTTTCGTGATCAACAAATTAAAACAGCCCTGCCTTGGAGCTAGCCTTTCTTCCGTGTTGTGTTGTTGCTTCATATATTGTTTTCGGCCTTAATATAATATTACTATTTCATACTCAGCGCACTCATATAAAATCAATTCTATTTTATAGTTTTTCTTTCATCTCCAATCATGGGGCTGGAGAACACGTTGTCTTTTATCGCCCTCTGTTGCAAGGAAGGCAAACTGGTTCGACCAGGGAGTTTCAAGCATAGCAATTCTGGAATCGAACGCCTTTTTTTGCCGTACCTAGTTTTGAGTGCTCTAGCTATTTGTTCTTCATGTCGATCTTGAATTTCATTATAAAAACCTTGTTTCTTTCCAGATTATATATATGATTTTTTTGCCTATTATTGTTCTTCATTTGGCTGACAAGCTGAGTTGACTGCCAAATCAACATCAGGCTACATAATAACTTTTGGGAACCACTCTCATGCGACCTGCTGCATGTGGGATGCGACCAAGTCGGGTCAACCCGGGTTTGACCCGTTGACCCGGTCAAAGTTTTTATTATTATTATTATTATTATTATTATTATTATTATTATTATTTATATTTCAGTTTTTTTTTTTAATTTCAGTTTTTTTTTTCGTCTCTGCCTTCGGCTCCGATTTTACGGCTCCGCCTTTACTCCGATTACAAATATAAGGATAATCGACGGACAACAAATTGGACTTTTTCGGCTCGCTCCGAGGCCTTAGGCTCCCCTCGCTCGAATCTTGACCAAAGAAGAAGCGGCAAACAAAAAAACGAAACGGCAAACAAAAAAATAGAATTAAAAAAAAAATTTAAAATCTGAAAAAAAAAACAAACAAACTGAAAACAGAAAAGGAAAAAAGGAAAAAGAAAAAAAAATCGGAAAAAAAAAAAAAAAAACTGAGCGCGTGCACCCCACGCGCCGCGCGTGAGTCAGGCGCGTGCGCCCCACACGCCCCACGCGCGGTCGCATAGGGTGCGACCGGTCGCACGCAAGTTTTTGTGATAACTTTTAGTGAGATCGGGTTCACTTTTATTTTTTGGGTGCCTAATTTAAAAAATATTATCCTTAAATTTCAGGTCCATAAAACTTTGTCGTGAAACTGCAAATCACACAAAGTTATTGTCCTGAAATGTCTTTTAGCTCCACCTATTAAATATTGAGTGATTTGTGGCAAATCATTTATACTTTTTATCTTTTGTCCTCTTGTGTATATAATTGTTGTGTGCTTTATTGAATGTCATCAAATCAACGAAATTATTAGTTTGCCTTATTTGTGTTTAGTACGCAAATTTCGATCTTTATATTTAATTTAGCAAATCTGAAAAATACAGTACGTCTTTGTCATAGTTATCTTCTTTTAGGAGTGGATTTAATATTCTAAAAGAGAGAGAGAATGCATGAGAAAGAGTTTTCGTATAGATTTCAATTCGAGCTGGTAATAATGAGGGTCGGTAAATACTTGAAGTGTGGATATAGTTTTCCCAACGTAATAATGAGGGTTAGGTAAAATATCCATGCATAATCAATGTTCATTTCACGGGTTTGTTAAAATACAATTCCAAATTTTTATATGCTCACATGCTCAGATCGATGACCCTTTTAGTTAGTTACTTAGGCCAATTGATTTTGTTTGAGGTTTAATTAATTAGAATTGACATATGCTCGCACTCTTATGTGAAGCGTATGAATAAAGCTGGACAAGAATATTCAACAAGTTGATTGAATGATCTCTCTCTATATATATATATATATGTAGTATATATATATATATCATCCATGCTTACCATGAAACATGCAAAGCTTAAATCACACAAATTTGATGCTTAATATAAAGAATGTGTACATATCCACAACCGTGTGATATTAATTCTTTCCAAAACAAATGTTTTAACAATATTTAATTTTTCAACAGTATATAATATTGATTGACATTATAACATATAAATAACAAAATATAAATTAATAATCAAACTACGATGATAATAATCAAATAGAAATAAATATAAATAATTGAAACAAGTAAGTTCATGAAATATTTGAAACTAATAAACACTAACATAACGAAACACATAATTGTGTTGATAATGTCAGGAAAAAAAGGATTGAAAGCTAAAAATAAATAAAAATGGTGGACGAGAAGTCTTTAAAAAAAAAAAAAAAAAAAACTTAAATCGTACTATAGTGGTGGACGGGTGAAACCGGTCAAATTAAATAATTACATAGTTAGTGAAAGAGTAATAAAATGGAGCTAGAGAGAGAATAAATTCCATGATTGTAGGAATACACAATTAGAAGAGAGAATTCATATTACTACAATAACCCCCACTAATTAATATAACCGAAATGAACGTTTTAATCATTGATAATTGACAACCGTGGATCTATGAAAATGGACGAAGGAAATGAGTTCCTAGTTTTTACATGGGGATTAGTTTTTATATAATCCAATTCATATATATATATATCTTTTTCTTTTAGGGAAGTCGATCGAAGATTGTATAATGCAAGTTTATACTTTGTGCTTGTCAAACCAAGAACTTGGGTTCTTAAACCCATCTTCTTGTTTTCTTAAATTATTTTCATTTAATTTCAGAAAATGGCCAACGGCGTCGGTAAAAAAAAAAAATATATATATATATATACTATTTTATTTTATCTGTCACGGGTTGTTTTCATTGACCTCTTTATATGGAGTTGTACCATTCCCCAACTATTTTTTGTGTAATTCCATTTCTAGTGAATAAATATTGTTAAACTGAATTAGACTGTCTGTAGTGGTAGTATCTTTTTGAATTTTTTGGAGATAGAGACAGTGAGCTGCAGTAGGACTGTCTCAGTGGGACTGTCTCTAAGGGATGTCACTTTCTAATTTTTGAATTTATATTTTGTATTAATTTTAAAAAGAAAATTCTAAATTCATTAATTTAAATAAAAATAATACTCCCTCCGTCCGCAAATTAAGTCCCCATTTGGAGTGCGGCACGGAGTTTAAGAAAAGCTGAAAAGTGGTTGTGAGTAGTGAAGGGTTGTATACTGAAAGCAAGTCTTTTATGCTTGTATACATTTGATACCTTGTATCCACTGTTATTCTTCTATCTGAAATATTGTTATTGCATGATCATATTATAGTCCAATTATCTCATACCTAGATTATATGGTGTGTGGTTTATCACAGAAGATCTCATAATCGGTAAAGTTGAGATAGAAGTCGTGTTCACAGTTGAGACAACTTTGGACGAGTTGTCGGTTTTAGACTGTAGCATAAATGGAAAATAGTTTGTCTTGGCTATTTATTTATGCTAGTACATTTATGTATTGAATGGATCACAGTGAGATGTGTTCTTATATTCTGACTGATTAAGAATCAAGATCTCGGAGACTTAAATGATCTTAACCTTAATTGAATTAATCGGTGTGAATGATTGATTGTCTATTACTTTGAACCATTAGAAACTGACTTGGGCTTCAATCTTCAAAACAGTAATTGGGCCTTTGTTTTTTTTTTTTTTATCAACATGGGCTGCCCTGAACAGCCCAAACCAAAGAAAAAACAAAAAAATTTTGCAGCAGTCACAGTTGGTGCTTCGCCGCCATGCATATCGTTTGACCCACGACGGCACCACGATGAACCCCACGACATAAACGCCGTAAAGCCTATCGCCACCATCGCCTCAACACCATGCTGTTGCTGCTGCTGATTATCGCCATTGAAGGAACCTGCAAATGTTGCCGCTGATCCTCCATCGCGCTACCGCTGCCGTCGTTTGCTCGCCGGAGAAGCCCACGCCTCTGCAGCCGGCTAGGGCTTCCACGCCGCTCAAGAACAACGCAACCCAACACTTGCTCGACATCACCCGAACCCTGGAAACGAATCTAGGGTCCCATCAAGCAGCAGCAGATCAGCAGCACCACGCCGAAGCGGATGCCTCCGCCGTGACGAACCACGCGTGCACAACACACGCCATCACGGTTCGCGGTGCCCCTCACCCACACGTTTCTCCGTCCGGCCGTGATTAGGATCGAACACCATAAACACTGAAGCTTAAAGCCACAGCGAATCGGATTTCGTCCGTCCCAAGTCACGAAGCAGCCGAACCCTAACGCGTGGAGAAGACGCACCGCCTCCTGCTGCCATGCGCCGCTGCTGCTGCTTCTCCGATCAGTTTTTCCGTCTCTTTCTCGACCCTCATAACAGATTACAATCGAAAAACAAATACAACGGAAATCTACAACTAACCACGGATTTTCTCGTGGTGTACAAGAGATTCAAGCCAAACCGGCAAAACCAAAAAAAATAAGATTTCTTCCACGATAAGACGACGATGGGAGCAGCAAACATGCTTATATATATACAGCAAATTTCGAAATTTACAAATATAAACAAGGATTTACTACTTGTTAATCCGACAGAGCCGAAATTACTGAACGCGGCTCTGATACCAATTGTAGGAACCGTATATCGAAATACGGCTCGTGTACCCACGATCCATTCCGGATGTCTAACAAGTTCATACAAAAACCTTCCTAAGCATGCTCCTAAAGAAGTAGGAAACGAGATATACCTGCAAACTGAGAGGTTAACGACTCCAGAGTTGATCTTCCGCTTGTTTCCCACGGCAAAGTTCAACGTTGGGTGGCAACGATCTTCGAACTCTCTCCACTCTAGGCAGCCGACGCCTCTTACTCACTCTCTAGGTTTTTCTGCTTCTATTTCTCACGTAGGAATGTAATATATAGAAACTAATGAGCAACATGTTATTTATACTTAATTAAATAACAAGCCCATATTTAATAAAACCAATTACTTAAGCCCAATTAGACTTAATATAGTGATGTAGGCGGCTGCCCTTTGGAGCTTGGGCCTTGATTGGGCCAAGCGGGGATCTACTAGCTCGAATAAAGTATTGGCCTCTCAGTGCTCGATTTCCATATTCAGCCCAAGAATATAAATCGAGACACAAGTATTAATTTATTCCACTAGAAAATTAATACTGAATTACCACTAAATTCGTTAGGTGAGTCGGGGCTAGTATTTGACTTAATTAATCTCCGCATTTAAGATATTCAATATCCATTAATTAATTAATTCCTCTGACGGTCCATTAATTAATTAATCAGTCATTTAATAATAAACGACATCTCGAGTGCTACCACTTAAACTTATTATCGTATCGGAACTAATTCCACCTGCAGGGTTTAATACTATAAACTTATTAAGTTCCTCGAGAGGATATTATCAGCATGTTATTAGCAGGACACGGATCCTTATTGCAATTCAATCGCGTGCCAAACAACAATCGCTATCACCCAAGATATCGAGTATATTGAGCTTCAGACAGAGCTCTCACCCATGATAAATCAAAGTAATAGACAATCAATCATTCACACCGATTAATTCAATTAAGGTTAAGATCATTTAAGTCTCCGAGATCTTGATTCTTAATCAGTCAGAATATAAGAACACATCTCACTGTGATCCATTCAATACATAAATGTACTAGCATAAATAAATAGCCAAGACAAACTATTTTCCATTTATGCTACAGTCTAAAACCGACAACTCGTCCGAAGTTGTCTCAACTGTGAACACGACTTCTATCTCAACTTTACCGATTATGAGATCTTCTGTGATAAACCACACACCATATAATCTAGGTATGAGATAATTGGACTATAATATGATCATGCAATAACAATATTTCAGATAGAAGAATAACAGTGGATACAAGGTATCAAATGTATACAAGCATAAAAGACTTGCTTTCAGTATACAACCCTTCAATTCTCCCACTTATACTAAAGCAAACTTTTAGTATACAATGCGACTGTTCAACTAGATAATACTGATAATATCCATCTATCTATTACACTTTTTTTTTTTGGAATCGAACTCGCATGGCTGGGAGGTAAGAATGTGAAGCAACCCACTGGGCTAAACTTCTAATAAAATATTTTGATCTCGTGAGTAGTGGGAGTTTTGCGTGTAAACGTCCACACAAACGTGGCTTGCACGTATTAATTTCCTGCGGATTATTCTAGGAGAGATTGAAATAAGATAGTCACAAAGTTGGCTAAATTGTGGTCACAGCTTAGGCGTCGACTTTGAGTACAACTCCTCATCGGAGTCCCTTCTCAAGGTTCACGTGGTCTAGATAAGGTCCGTTTATTGATCTCGTTTTGTCATAAGGTTAAGTTGACATGAGAACGGGTCAAAGGCTGGGTGCCTGGTCATGAGATGTGCCGTAAACGTCCACACGAACGTTGTGTAATTCGATTGGGCTAACGGAGGTTTCAATAATATTGTTTTATCAAAAGGTTTCAATATTATTTGTTACGAAAAGATCATGCAGTAAAGTGGAACTTATGTGTGTTTTATGTTTGTTTTATTTCAGATATGACTGTTACTCCACTACTGAATGTGCTTACTGCAAAGCCGCTTACCGGTCCAAATTTTTTGGAATGGAAGCGCAACCTGGGATTTGTCCTAGACGCTGAGGAGTATAAGTTTGTGCTTACTACTCCTGCTCCTGCAAACCCAACTGCTCGGTCTTCCGATGAGCAAAGGGAGGTTCACCGGAGGTGGCATAGGGCGAATAATATGGCGAAAGCCTATATGATGACCACTATGACCTTCAACCTTCAGCTGCAGCATCAGTCGATGCAGACTGCAATTGAAATTATGAAGAACCTCGAGGAGCTCTTTGGTGAATCGGACCGTTCAGCCCGTTTTGAGCTTATGAGGAACTCATGGCTTCTAGAATGACGGAGGGTTCGTCTGTGCGCGAGCATGTGCTCGGGATGATTAATCATCTCAATGAGCTAGATCTGCTCGGTGGAGGTATCGAAAATGAGGCTAAGGTCGACATGATACTCCACTCTCTCCCCAAGAGTTATGAGAACTTCCGTCTCAACGCAGTGATGGGCAAGAAGAAGTTCACTTTGAACGAATTGCTCAATGAACTCGTTGCTGCTGAGGGAGTTATGGGGAAGAGTCCACAGGCATTGGCTACTGCCAAAGGCTCTCACTTTGCACCGAAAGGTGGAAAGAAGTGGAAAAAGCCAAGTGGCAAGAAAGGTCAAGGAAAAAGTGGGAGCAAGAATGTAGGCCCGACCGGTGGTGTTAAAAAGCCAAAGCCAAAGGGAAAGAGGAAATGCTACAAGTGTCAGAGAACTGGACATTGGAAGGTTGACTGTCCCTTGATGAAGAATGCTCAAGGTACGTCTCTAGCCTTAGTAACTGAAACGTGTTTAGTTTCGAGTACTACCCATTCGTGGGTGGTGGACTCGGGTGCAACTGATCATGTATGTTACACCTTGCAGGGGTTCCTGCTGAAAAGGGAGCTGAGTAGAGGCGAGCTGACCGTCTCCATGGGAAACGCAGCAACTGTTGACGTAGCTGCTATTGGAGATGTTCATTTATCTTTTGAGGGTCATGTTTTAGTTTTGAGAGACGTACTATATGTTCCTGTTTTTCGTAAAATCTTAATTTCTACCCGCCAGTTATGGAAAGACGGGTATTCTGTTCTTTTGGATGATCGTGTTACATTCATGAAAAACGGAAAGGTTTTGTTTTATAGTACAGCTGATTCTCTTTATACTATTACATGCACGTACGATTATTCTTCATCTGTTAATGCTTTAACTTCAAACCAAAAGAAGAGAAAGGCTTCTTCTCTTGAGAACCAAACTCTTCTTTGGCATCTAAGATTGGGTCACATCAATCTGCGTAGGATCCAAAGACTGATTTCTGATGGAACATTGGAGTCATTCCAAGTTGAGCCAATCTCAGTCTGCGAATCCTGCATAGAAGGCAAGATGACGACTCGGCCTTTCAAGGCCAAGGGGTATAGAGCCAAAGAAGTGTTAGAACTAGTTCATTCTGACTTGTGTGGACCTATGTCCACTCAAGCTCGTGGAGGGTACGAGTATTTTGTCACTTTCATTGACGATTACTCAAGGTACGGATACATTTACTTGTTGCGCTACAAGTCTGAATGCTTTGACAAGTTTCAAACGTTCAAGGCGGAAGTAGAGACGCGACATGGTAAGAGTATCAAGTCATTGCGATCTGACCGCGGTGGCGAATACCTCAGCAACGAGTTTAGAGAATACTTGTCAGTATCTGGGATTACATCTCAGTTGACTACACCGGGTACGCCCCAACAGAATGGTGTGGCAGAGAGAAGAAATCGAACACTTTTGGAGATGGTTCGATCCATGATGAGTTATGCTTCTTTACCTATTTCGTTCTGGGGATATGCCTTGGAAACAGCTGGTTACATTCTAAACTTAGTTCCTTCTAAGTCGGTGGTAAAGACCCCGTCCGAGCTGTGGTCCGGGCGCAAGCCTAGTCTTTCCCACATCCGGATTTGGGGCAGTCCAGCACATGTGCTGAACAAAGATGCCGATAAGTTGAGTTCTAGAACTGAAGTAAAGCTGTTTGTAGGATATCTTAGGGGAACGAAAGGTGGTTACTTTTACTGTCCTAAGGATCAGAAAGTCGTTATTAGCACTAACGCAAGATTCTTGGAAGAGGACTATGTAAATAACCACAAGCCAAGAAGCGAGATTGTACTCGAGGAAGTTAGAGGTGAGAGGACAACAAGTCAACAAACTCAGCCGATAGTGCAAGATGAAGTACCTCTAGTATCATCAGAATCTGCACCGGCTATCAATACTGAATCTTCTATAGTACCTCGTCGCAGTGGGAGGGTAACACAAGGCAAGTTACCCAGTCGATATGTGTTAGCCAATGAATCTTCGGATTCGGTGGATGACGGGCTTATCGAAGAAGACCCCTGGACCTATTCTGAGGCACTTGAAGATCCTAATGCTCTTGAATGGTATGAGTGTATGGTTTCGGAATTTGATTCCGTTACCACCATGGATGTATACGAGAAATGCGAGCTTCCAGAGGGCTGTGAAGCCATTGGTTGCAAGTGGGTATACAAGAGAAAGAGAGGACCAGACGGGAAGGTTACGGCCTTCAAAGCGAGACTAGTGGCGAAGGGTTACACCCAAAGAAAAGGAATCGATTACGATGAAACTTTTTCGCCAGTAGCCATGCTTAAGTCTATTCGAGCTCTCTTGGCCATGGCTGCTCATATGAATCTAGAGGTATGGCAGATGGATGTCAAAACCGCATTCTTGAATGGGTATCTTGAGGAAGATCGTGACATCTATATGCTGCAGCCTGAGGGATTCATAAAAGAAGGAGAAGAACATTTGGTATGGAAGCTTAAGAAGTCCATTTATGGACTTAAGCAAGCTTCTAGGTCATGGAACAAGCGTTTTGATGACGTTGTCAAAACCAAGGGTTTTGAGCAATGTGTTAATGACAGTTGTGTGTACCGAGTTTGTATCGATGGGAGTTTGGTATTCCTAATACTCTATGTCGACGATATACTTCTCATTAGCGATAATGTGAATGTATTATCGGGCATTAAGGAGTGGTTATCCCAACAGTTTCAAATGAAAGATTTGGGAGAGGCAGCGTATATTCTCGGAATAAAGGTTGGTCGAGATCGATCTAAGAGAATGTTGAGCTTGTCTGAAACAGCCTATATTGATACTGTGTTGTCGCGCTTCAGCATGCAGGATGCCAAGAAAGGTTTTCTACCTTTCAGACATGGTGTCCCCCTATCTAAAGCGATGTGTCCTAAGACACCAAAGGAGATAGCAGACATGAAGAAGGTTCCTTATGCTTCGGCTGTAGGTAGTCTCATGTATGCCATGCATTGTACCAGGCCTGATATCTGCTACGCCGTTGGTGTAGCGGCTCGATATCAAGCAAATCCTGGACAAGCTCATTGTACTGCTGTAAAGCACATACTCAAGTACCTTAAACGGACTAGAGAGTATAGGCTAGTTTACCAGTCTGGTGATCTGACTCCGGTAGGTTATGTAGACTCCGATTATCAAGCTGATAAGGACAAACGGAAGTCTACATCGGGCTATGTGTTTATATTTGGAGGTGGAGCCATTGTGTGGAGAAGTGTAAAGCAGAAATGCATTTCACTATCCACAATGGAAGCCGAGTATGTGGCTGCTTGTGAAGCTGCCAAAGAGGCTGTGTGGCTCAAGAACTTCCTAGCAGAACTTGATGTGATTCCTAGTTTGCCTAGGTGCATCACGATTTATTGTGATAATAAGGCTGCAGTTTCGAGCTGTAAGGAATCACGGTGTCATCAAGCTGCAAAGCACATCGATAGTAGATATCACTATATCCGGCAGCTCGTGAAGTATGGAGAAGTGGCAGTAGAACATATTGCGGGAGTTGATAATCTGGCTGATCCATTTACAAAGAGTCTACCTGCCTTGACGTTCAACAAGCATGTTGAAGGAGTTGGGGTACGCAACCTCCCAATACTAAATTAAACTTTAGTATAAGTGGGAGAAAGTGTAATAGATAGATGGATATTATCAGTATTATCTAGTTGAACAGTCGCATTGTATACTAAAAGTTTGCTTTAGTATAAGTGGGAGAATTGAAGGGTTGTATACTGAAAGCAAGTCTTTTATGCTTGTATACATTTGATACCTTGTATCCACTGTTATTCTTCTATCTGAAATATTGTTATTGCATGATCATATTATAGTCCAATTATCTCATACCTAGATTATATGGTGTGTGGTTTATCACAGAAGATCTCATAATCGGTAAAGTTGAGATAGAAGTCGTGTTCACAGTTGAGACAACTTCGGACGAGTTGTCGGTTTTAGACTGTAGCATAAATGGAAAATAGTTTGTCTTGGCTATTTATTTATGCTAGTACATTTATGTATTGAATGGATCACAGTGAGATGTGTTCTTATATTCTGACTGATTAAGAATCAAGATCTCGGAGACTTAAATGATCTTAACCTTAATTGAATTAATCGGTGTGAATGATTGATTGTCTATTACTTTGATTTATCATGGGTGAGAGCTCTGTCTGAAGCTCAATATACTCGATATCTTGGGTGATAGCGATTGTTGTTTGGCACGCGATTGAATTGCAATAAGGATCCGTGTCATGCTAATAACAGGCTGATAATATCCTCTCGAGGAACTTAATAAGTTTATCGTATTAAACCCTGCAGGTGGAATTAGTTCCGATACGATAATAAGTTTAAGTGGTAGCACTCGAGATGTCGTTTATTATTAAATGACTGATTAATTAATTAATGGACCGTCAGAGGAATTAATTAATTAATGGATATTGAATATCTTAAACGCGGAGATTAATTAAGTCAAATACTAGCCCCGACTCACCTAACGAATTTAGTGGTAATTCAGTATTAATTTTCTAGTGGAATAAATTAATACTTGTGTCTCGATTTATATTCTTGGGCTGAATATGGAAATCGAGCACTGAGAGGCCAATACTTTATTCGAGCTAGTAGATCCCCGCTTGGCCCAATCAAGGCCCAAGCTCCAAAGGGCAGCCGCCTACATCACTATATTAAGTCTAATTGGGCTTAAGTAATTGGTTTTATTAAATATGGACTTGTTATTTAATTAAGTATAAATAACATGTTGCTCATTAGTTTCTATATATTACATTCCTACGTGAGAAATAGAAGCAGAAAAACCTAGAGAGTGAGTAAGAGGCGTCGGCTGCCTAGAGTGGAGAGAGTTCGAAGATCGTTGCCACCCAACGTTGAACTTTGCCGTGGGAAACAAGCGGAAGATCAACTCTGGAGTCGTTAACCTCTCAGTTTGCAGGTATATCTCGTTTCCTACTTCTTTAGGAGCATGCTTAGGAAGGTTTTTGTATGAACTTGTTAGACATCCGGAATGGATCGTGGGTACACGAGCCGTATTTCGATATACGGTTCCTACAAGTAGGTGTAAAAAGACATGTAGGGGTAGTGTTAATTGTTTACTTACTTTTACTAATCTTTGTACCTTTTTTTTATTATTTACATTGTGGGAGTGGATTCCTTTTATTTTATTGGATTCATTATATTTTTGCTTTCATTTAATTTATCAAGTCATACGAGTTTAATTAAATTGCATAATGTTTGTGTGTGTGATTTAAATGTGTGTGTGCGTGTATGAGTTAATTAACAATGTGTGTGTGCGTGTGTTATTTAACTTGTGTATTTGCATGTGTCATTTAATTTTATGTATTTAAACAGTAACATTAATCATTAATCACTAATCATTAATACTTGGCCTGAAACAGTAATCCTTATCTTAATTAATCAGTAAGCATTAATATTGAGAGGTAAAGGGAAATAATTAATGAAGAAATTCAAAAAAATGAAGAAGCAGTCAGGAAAGTGAAGCATACACTGCACAAATTTTTTAGAGGGAAAACTGAATTTTCATTGAAATTTTGGAGCCAAAGTGATAAAGTACAATGGAGGGAATTTAAAAACTTCTATCACAACTATAAATACAGGAAAGCAGCCTCATTAAAATCACTACACCTACCCAACAACATTCACTACAAAAACAGAAAATATGGTTCCAAAACTGCGTGATGACCAGAAAAATGTCATCGCACAGTGGTTGCTTCAACGAAGCACTAATTCCAAGTTGGTCCACGGAGCAAAAACTGAGGCGGCACAAAAGTTTGGAGTCGATTTGAAGACCATATATAAGATTTGGAAGGCTGCAGCAACTCAACAACAACAAGGTATTCCTGTCCATGTAAAATCATTGAGAAAAGGGTCAATATATGCAAATAGAAAGACTATAGATGAAGAAAAAATAAAATCTCTCTCAGTCCAGCAGAGATCCTCATTGAGAGTAATGGCAGAGAACATAGGAGTGGGTAAAAGCCTCATACAAGTATGGGTGAAAAGAAAACAGCTTGTGCCACATACATCAGCCATTAAACCCTTCCTTACCCCAGAAAACAAGCTGACCCGACTCAATTGGAGCCTTAGTCAGCTTGCTTCCACGATTGAGAATGGCAAAGTGCAGTTTCAGACCATGTACAACACAATACATGTGGACGAAAAGTGGTTCTACCTCACCAAAACAAAGGACAGATACTACTTGGTGCAAGGGGAGATTCCTCCACATAGAGTATGCAAATCAAAGGCACATATCCACAAAATCATGTTCAATTGTGCTGTGTCCAGACCAATTATAGACAAGGAGGGTATTGTCATCTTTGATGGAAAGTTTGGTATCTTTCCTTTTGTCACAGAAGAACCAGCACAATGAAATTCAAAAAATAGAGTTAAAGGCACCATGGAGATGCATGCTATCACATCAGTCACAAGGCCAATTCAGAAGAGTTCCTTAATCAATGAGGTCATGCAAATGCATCATTTTCAGTTTGCATCATGGCAGCAAATATGCATCAGAAAATGCAACCTCCTACAGTTTCATCATTTGAATCAGAAAATGCATTTGCAGTGCATCAAAGGCAACAATGTCACATCAGAAAATGCATTTTCAGTTTGCATAATGGCAGCAAATATGCATCAGAAAATGCAACCTCCTACAGTTTCATCATGTGCATCAGAAAATGCATTTTTAGTGCATCAAAGGCAACAATGTCACATCAGCAAATGCATTTTCAGTTTGCATAATGGCAGCAAATATGCATCAGAAAATGCAAAGGCCTACAGTTTCATCATTTGCATCAGAAAATGCATATGAAATGCATCAAAAAGAACAATGTCACATCAGAAAATGCATAGTATATGCATCAAAGGCAACAATGTCACATCAGAAAATGCATAGTATATGCATCAAAGGCAACAATGTCACATCAGAGAATGCATTTTCAGTGCATCAAAGGCAACAATGTCACATCAGAGAATGCATAGTATAGTTCACAATGTCAAAGAAGCATATGACAACTATGAAGCAGTTAAGTTAAATAGAGTTTTCCTCACCTTGCAAGGTTGCTACAGAGAAATCATTAAAAGCAAAGGGGACAACAATTACAATATTCCACATATGGGAAAAATTCATCTTGAAAGGCTGGGAGAGCTACCGGAAGTCCTAGAAGTTGATGAGGCACTAGTTAGGGAAAGCTTAGACTTTCTAAACCAGGGGACATCAATTGAAGACAGGTTCTACAACATTGACAGCATAGTTGAGGGACTAAATCAGATTGTTTTAGAGAATTAGCTCATTTTAGTTGTGTTTGCAGTTGGTGGTTTACAAGAACAAACAACGAGTCATGGTTTTTGTGGTTGTTTGGAATGTAAACAGGGCTTATTTCATAATGTAAAGTTCAACTTTTGTCTCAGATTAATTTTGTTTTCAGATTTCAGTTCATTAGAGTATTTGATTTCAGATTTCAGTTGGTGGCAGCAATTTTGCATCAGAAATTACAGTATATGATTTCATCATCTGCATTTCCAGAATTACTTGGCATCCTCAAATCAACCTCCTAAACTAGATAACGAATTACCTAGTGGTGGCAGATTTGAGGGGCCATCAAGTGTAGTATCATTCACATTATAGGCAGCAAGTTTATCATGGCAACAAGTTTGCATCATTCACGTTAGAGGCAGCAAAAAATGCATCATTTTTATCATGTGCATTCACATTGTAGGCAGCAAAAAATGCATCAGTTTCATCATAGGCAGCAAGTTCGCATCATACACATTATCAATCACACTGATCTCAGCACAAAGCCACCAATGTAAACAGAGCATCACAAGCCACCAATATCACATACAAATGACATCAATGCAATCAGATATAATCTTCATATAATTGGCATCACCAGCCCCACCATCACCAAGATAGAGATTAGAACACATTCACCTAGTGTTTGGATGCTTTTTTAAAGGGATGCAGCAGACCGGCAGCAATGTATTTGGCCTTCCAATCGTTATAGGTGAGGTAGACATCATTCTCATCATCGAACCACGGCAACTGAGTCTCCGGCACCACCGTCGACTGAGAAGAAATGTCAGACATCGGCACGCTCGGCGAGGAAGCGTACAAGTCAGTCTCAGACACCAAGTCGGACTGAGAAACGGGGGTCTCCGGCACCATCTCCGACTGAGATTGAGAGGCAGACAAAGGCACACTCTCCAAGGCAGCGGAGCAGTCAGTCCTCGGCACCTTCTCCGACCGAGCGGCAGCTGGCGAGAACGGCACCACCACCTTCTCCGACTGAGCGCCAGAGTCGGGCGGCGCCAGCATCGAGTCGATCAGCGCCACCATCGCGTCGAGCGGCGCCACCGTCGACTCAACCTCACTTGAATTATACATATGCAGAGAGAGAGGATTGCAGATCGAGCGAGAGAACAAGATCGAGTATGTCCACAAATTAGGGATTTTTAGTGGGTCAGCGAGAGAGGATTGCAGATCGAGCGAGAGGATTGCAGAGAGTATCGAGCACAGAGAGAGGATTGCATAAGGGAGAAATTAGGGATTGCAGCTCGACCATGAGATATCGAGTATGTGGAGAAATTAGGGATTTTTAGGAAGACTATGCGAGAGAGAGGATTGCAGAGAGAGAGATTAAATGTTCAATCGAGCAGATAGAGAGGATTGTAGAGGTAAGAATTAGGGATTGCAGATCGAGTGGAAGGGAAAGGGGGATGAAGAAATTTCAGGAATGAGAGGGGAAAGAGAGTGGAGCGGCGCAGAGAGTAGAAATTAGGTTTTTGGGATGGGGTGGGGTAATTGGATAATTAGTTGTAATTAGGATTTAAGATTAAGGGTGTAATAATGGGAAGGGTAGTAATTGTAGGTAAGGGTAGTAATTGTAGGTAAAGGTGAAGGGTATAAATGTACAAAAAGTGAAACAGGGACTTAAATTGTGGACAAAAAAAAGAGGGCAAATGGGGACTTAAATCATGGACGGAGGGAGTATATTACTAGAAATAAAAAAAATCACATTACTAGAAATAAAAAATTACATTGCTAGAAATAAAAACAAAATTACTAGAAATATTAAAAAAAAAAAAACATAGCCGTTGGTAGGGGAAAAAAATAACTACGCCCATCCTCGACGTCGCTTGACATCGGCAACCATCATCATATGCAGCTGGTACTGGTCCGGCGTCATGTGCGACATATCCATGCTGATGATCTTTGCATCGGTGGCGTCTTGCTTCGCCCGAGCACGCTCCCTCATTGCCTCGGCGAGGTTGTTCTTTGCCTCGATGATGCCGCTTAGCCGGGCATTTGTTGAGTCGACCATTGACCCAAACTCCGCCTCCTCGGTCACCTTCTTTTTTCCCTTTCCTTTGGCCGCTCTCGCCGCCGCTTTTGCCGCGTCTCGTCCCTGTGGGGGGGGGGTGTACTTTCCTCTTCTGTTGCCTCGATCCGTGCTGCGTTCTAGATGAGGTGTAAGCGCCTTCAGCCGTATTTTTTGTCTGCTTCATGGAGGGAACGTCGGGAAATTCTTGGTGGAGGAATTTGGAGATCCACTCCTTCACCCATATGGAGATCCACCCGAAAAAACTCTTCAATGTCTTTGAGTTGAGGTCATCGGCGAACAAGGCGTTGTACCTCTCCACAACTTTCCCTCAGTATGGTCGCCATATTGATCTCTGCTGAGAATGGAGTTGCACGTCTCCTCTTTCTATTTCTGAGCGACGGAAGTGCCTTGTTCAACCGTGTAAGTGCGCCGCTTTGTCGGTGGTTTGGTGTTGGCGGTAGGAGGAGGAGGAGAAGGGACGTTGTCGAGGGTGAGATCGGCCCGTGCCTTGCCCTTTCCTTTAGCCCGTGCCTTCCCCTTTCCTTTGGCCTGTGTCGCCTCGAACGAGGGACTGTCTTCTTCGCCCATGAGAGTGTGGAATGACTCGCCAAGGGACAAGTTGAGATTGATAGAATCAAAGCCCGTCAGCGTATATCCTCCGTATGCACTGTCGTCCGCCATTTCAGGGGGATACCACGACGACGACCATAGAATATTTGGATCCATTTATGAGAGATGATTATGTGAAAGAGATGTGGAAAAAAAGAGAGAATTGTGTGAGAAAAATAGAGAGAAATGGTGTGAATGTGGTGTGAATTAAGATGGTATTTATAGGTAAACAAATGAATAAAAAAAAAAATCGGCAGAGTAGCCGTTTTATACCCATTGGAGGTCAATATATCTGTTGCCTATTGTTCTTTTTCTCTTTCGGTTATGCACGCGCCGGATCGAGACAGTCTCGAGCTGGCGAGACGGGCTCGTGACAGAGGGAGCTGCAGCGGCCGTCTCGTGGGTGGCGGAACAAAATGACCGCTAGCTCAAGACAACTGCTGCAAGCAGTCTCTTGTGATCAATGGCAACTATTGGCCGACATTTCTTCCAAAATTCGAACCGCTTCTTAATAAGGCCGGTTGGGCAAATCACCACCGGCGGTGGCATTCACGACCTCCCTTGTATGGTTGGTGAGCCCTCGATAAAAGTTTAGAATTTGTTCCTTTAACCCATGTTGAGGGCATCTTCTCAACATGTCCTTATACCTCTCCCAAGCTTCATGGATTGATTCATCCACTAATTGAGAGAAATGAGAGATAACCGATATTAACTTTTGAACACACGAGAGAGGGAAGTACTTGACTAAGAATAGCCGACACATTTGTTCCCAAGATGTGATCTCCGAATGGTCAAGGTTCTTATACCATGCTTTGTCCTTGTCCCTCAAAGAAAACCCAAAGAACCTTAGCTGAATAACATCATTGGAGACTCCTTGGATCTTGATTGTCTCGCACACATCCAAGAAAGCACTAAGGTGTGCATTGGCATCTTCATTGATTCCTCCACCAAATTGCTCCGAGTGAACCATGTGGATTAGTCCCAGCTTTAACTCTAAGTTGTTAGCATTGCATCGAGCTACCCACCCCCCGTCTTGGAATTGATTGACTTGGGGCTCAAACATTGGTTAATGAGAGGCGGTGGTGCTCTATCCCTTTGAGCTTGTTGCTCATTCATTTAACGTCGGAGTTCTTGCATTTGACGCTTCAAGTCGGTCATATTTTTCAGCCCTTGGTCCTCCATTACTTTTCTCATCCTTTCTCGATTTGCTCGCTTATGGGTGATATCAATCTCCAAATCCAAAGGAATGATTTCTCATCCTTTTTTCCTTGTGATCATGCACTAGTTTACCTACACAAGCCAACAAGATCACACTTAGACTTAAAACACAAAATAAAACAATTAATGCTTGAACCAGTACTCTCGGCGCAAAGCTCATTAATACTATAAGTTCTAAATGGTCCCCGGCAACGGCACCAAAAATTTGATCACTAAATTTACTTAGCACTATAAACCGCAACTTTAATGGGCTATTGTAGTATTAGCAATCGGATATCGTATCCACAAGGACCATTTGACCGAACTTATGTGAGAAATGAAATTCACGCACTTTCCTACTATTCAAACTCTAGATACATCATAATTTTTGATTGATACAAACACTCAAATAGAAAATCAAGGCGAATAAGGCAATCACAAGCAATTAAGCAAATAAGAATTGAGCAAAGATACAATACGAGATAAATGTTGGTTCTAGGGACTTGATCTGATTCTAGATAGCATGAAATTGACTTCCTAATTCACATAACCATAATCACCTAAATGAGAAACATTCACAAGACTAATCACTATCCTCTCTCGATAGATAGCAAAAGAGGATCAAATTTTCGACTCTCTCGGCTAAGACTTAAGACGACAATCCGACTCCAAAAGGCACAACGAATTAAAGCTCCCATGCATGAATTCATCACTTGATAAGTCTCAAAACCATGCATGTTATGACAATTTAATTTTCATGAATGCAAAAATTATTAAGAATTTCCACAAACACTTGGCATGCAAAAAAGATGATCAATAATTTTTACATAAAATCAAGACCCAAATCACAATCAAATAGATGAAGACAATTAGAATTAGAAAGCTAAGATCAAAACCACCATTAAATCATCTCAAATCCCCAAAACCAACTAAAGGAAATTAGCTAGACATAAAAAGGAAAATAGAACAAGAAATAATAATTGAATGCATGATTCGAGATACTAAGAACCCAAATGGAGAAATCTTCAAAACAATCCAAATCCCTTCTAATGTGATTACAATGATTAAAAGCTAATTTAAACCCTAAATGGAAACTTTGGGAAGAGAGTTCTAAGCTATGGAGAGAGTTATGACGTTCTGGGACCGGTTTCTCCTTTTTATAGGGTACAAGAAGTGCTAAAAGATGTTAAAAACGTAAAAAGGGCAAAATTGTAAATTCTGGCGCAAAATCCGCCAAATCGGCGGTCCAAGCCTCCAATTCGGTGGTCTGCTATCCAAATTGGTGGTCTGTCGCTACGGCGCCAAAAATGACCACCGGTTGGCATTAACACTTCGTAAGCATTTCAGAGAAAATCGGAGGTTCAACCGGCGGTTGGGAGCGCCGCATGCGATATTTTTTTATTTTGCCTCATTCTCCCTCGATTGAACTTCGAATTGATCTCCGTTTCTTTCTATGGCTTCGTATCGAACTCCTCTTTAACATATCTTGATCATTTTACTCTAATTTCATTTTTATTTTCCTAAATTTTAGTCAAAACTTGCAAACAAGTGTAAAATCTCATAGAACAAGCAAAGTTAAACCAAATGCTTACTTCTAACATGATTTTCACCAACAAATAGCATCAAATAAACCTTAAACAATGTGGAAAATCATGCTTATCAATGGGCACGGAGATTAAGAAAAAGAGAGTTAGATGATAAATAGGGTTGTAAATGAGCCGAGTTCAGCCTAGTAGTGGTCTGCTCGAACTCGACTCGATTAAATATTTATTTGATCGGACTCGACTCGAACTCGAGTCAGTTTTCACCATCATGATCGAACTCGACTCGATCGAAAATTAACGAGCTCGAGTTCGACTCGAGCTCGATTCTTCAAATACTCGATAAAGAGATATTCGGTTCAAGCTCGAGTTCGAACTCGTCAAGAACTCGATTATATTTAAATTTAGCTCGTCAAGAATTAAAAAAATTAACATTATGTACAAAACTCGATCATTAGTCTCGCGAGCAAGCTCAATTAAAACTCGATAGATATGCTCGCGAACATACTCAATTGTAAGCTCGTGAATATGCTCGTAAAATACGAGTCGAGCTTGTTCGCGATCCCGTCGAGTCGAGCAACACCATGCTCGAACTTGACTCGATAAAAATATCGAGCTCGATTTTAGGCTCGAACTCGACTCGATTAGTTATCGAACCGAGTGTCGAATGAGCTTTTTTTGAGTCGATCGTCGAGTAGCTCGTGAACAATTCAACTCATTTACAACCCTAATGATAAAGAGTGTGATTAAGGTGGTATTTTATTGTTGATGTTAAAGTGGGTTGAGTGGAATAATACTGAACTATTAACGTAAGCAACACTATTAACGTTTGAGTGTAACATAAAGTGGGTTTTAATATATTAATCTTTGTCAAATAATAAAATAGAACTTTTTGAATGGTACACCCGAAATGATACAATAAGACTTATTGAACGGGAATATGGGATTTTAAATTTTCCGTACTACACAATCTATGTAAACCATTTAAGGAGTATTGTTTAATGGGATTGTGGTGCCGTTTGATGATTTATTTTTATAAGTATATGTTTATTTCCTTGTTAATTGTTTCCCTGATAAAAAGGCGGACCTTAGAATACACGTTGTTGTTGAGGATCTCTTTTGTAAAGAGAAGATTAGGGTTCAAATTAAACCAACCGCTACCCTCCTCCCATAATAATAATA
The DNA here is from genome assembly GCA_029490685.1 of Schizonepeta tenuifolia. Classification (NCBI taxonomy): domain Eukaryota; kingdom Viridiplantae; phylum Streptophyta; class Magnoliopsida; order Lamiales; family Lamiaceae; genus Schizonepeta; species Schizonepeta tenuifolia. Next base: position 58,120,602 of record CM055960.1, read on the forward strand.
ATAATAATAATAATAATAATAATGTCTGTTTTGTTGAAATGAAAATTTTTAATGTCAACATATAATTCGTAGTAAAAAAATACTATATATATAGACTATATTATGTCTAATAGCCATTATGAGTTTTGTAAAATAAAGCTTGTCAAAAACTTAATTTAGTATAAAATTTTGGCTGATTTTAAGATAATGTGACAACAATACCCTTAATTTACATTATCCCCAAATCAAATATATCAGATCTCTTTTTTTTTTCTCTCTACCTGTCTAACTCCATCTCTCTATTTACATGGATATGATAACTCCCACACAACACCCCCCCCCCCAAAAAAAAGTCGCGATATGCTCATCTCATGAGATGATTTTTTAGTTGTCACAATTTCATTTCCAAACTCAGATTACGGAATTATTTTTCCAGTTGCGATCGACGGCGATCTCTCTCTCTCTCTCTCTCTCTCTCTCTCTCTCTCTCTCTCTCTCTCCGTGTTAATTTTTCCGTTCGTGGTTTACAACATCTTATCTGTTTCAGATAAGTTCTCTGGTTGCCTCTGATATATCGTCTTCTCCGGCATGACTTCATCTTCATAGCGACTGCGTGTGGTACGAACGGATTCCATTCGTTCCAAGTGTACCCCGACGCACGATAACTTGGTACGATTGGTACGAACGGATTCCATTCGTTCCAAGTGTACCCCGACGCACGATAACTTGGTACGATTGGTACGAACGGGATCTAGTCGTCCCAAGTGTATCATTGTGCAATTACATAACTTGGAAGACTGGTTCGAATTATCTCATTTGTCATATTCTTAACAACTAGTTGTGTTCCATAACTTCGTACAATTAGTATGAATGAATCTATTCGTATCGTTTGTACCAACCAGTGACGGACCATAACTTCGTACAATTAGTACGAATGAATCTATTCGTATCGTTTGTACCAACCAGTGACGAATTTTATTTTTCATACTCCATAATCATGCATGTCAAGAATGTGATTTAATCAAAAGTTAAAACTAACCAATTCAACATGTGACATTTCTAAGATCACTTATTTTGACACTCAACAAAGCCTAAAACAACTGTAAACACAACACGACAAAAGATAAATATCTTTCGAGTAAGCAAATTAAAGTATAGATAGAGACGATGAGCAACAAATCAATTAATATATTTAATTGTTTCAGGACTTGGGAGATAGTTTTGCTTGTCAAAATGAAATTGCCAAAATGAGTGGAAAGGACGAAGAGCTAGTGATGTGACTAACAAAAGAATGACAGCGCCAAAGAAATGAACATTAAAATGAATAACTGAGCTCTTGTGGATGTAAAAAGAATGATGTAGTTTTTTTAGGAAGTAAATTAAAATGTGGGTTCGCAATTGCAAATGCAAGGTGATTTTCTCTATGATGCGAATTGCAGAGGCTCTATATATATGTGAAACATAAAACATAAATAATTAGTTAATTAATCTAGAAGGAATATAACTATAATATATTAATTATATTCATGATTAACTTAAAATTATTAATATGTTAAATTAAATATATTATTATTGTTATGTAATAGTACCATCATCATGCATGCCTATATATATGTGCGAAAAATGTTTTACATGAAAACAATGGGATACATTAATTGCATCATATGATGATTGCCTTGGAATTATAAATTACAGAAAAGATGGCAAACCCATAAATGTGATTGTCCTTTTTCCTGATCCTTACCTCGGTGATGTTTGCCACAAATGAGGAATTTAGATGGCGAAACAAAAAAAAAAAAAAAAAAATTGAGTTGCCCCGTAATTGAGTAATCGTTTAATTCAGTAATCCACAATCTTAAAAATAAACGCAGATGAAATACATATGTATGTTAGATCATGTGATAGACCAGGCATGTGCATGTGCATGTGCATGTGCTGGTCTATAAGTAAGCCTGCAATCAGCCTTCGCTTAAGCACACGCACTCTCTTCTTTCTCTGCTCTCTGCTCCTGTATCATAACTCTCTCTCTCTCTCTCTCTCTCTCTCTCTCTCTCTCTCTGTGTCTCTGCCTTAGTAGCCTTACCATGCAGTGACTTGAAATGATGGTGTTGGTCATGTCTGCGATTGCAGTGCTAAGTTGCGCAGTCGAAGGAGCCCAAAATGTTACCATAACTGTGTTGGAGAGTGCTCTTGCCAAAGGAGCAGGTAATTAATAAAACACTTCTAATAATTAATTACTTCATTGTTTGATTGTAGTTTCTTGATTCTCATTATATTTGTAGTTAATTATTAATGGTGTTTGGTATTTACATATATATATATATATATATATATATATGTATAGTTTGCCTCGACGGCAGCCCGCCCAGCTACGCCTTCAGTCGCGGATTCGGAGATGGAGCTGACAACTGGCATGTCCATTTACAGGTAATCATATATATATGTATGTGAGTAAAACTTAATTAATGGTTTTATTTCATTTATCGCATATATTATGATAAATTAGACTAAGAATCTGAAGTTGCATTATAGGGTGGTGGGTGGTGCTGGTCAAGTTATTATTGCTTCAATAGATCGGTTACGGATTTCGGAAGTAGTACTAAACTTATGACTTCAACACGTGGTAAAATAGTATTCGACGGCCTGCTTGAAAATAATGCGACGTTTAATCCCGGTATGTTTATATATAAACATATATAGGCAAGTACATATTTTTCCTTCTCTTTCTATCTCCTTTAAGTTCAAATCTGTATGACTTTAATGGTTTCATTATACATAAATGATTTCAGACTTTTATAATTGGAATGTCGTCTTCATTTTCTATTGCGATGGTTCGTCGTTCATGTCAGATGTCGAGGAGGTAGATCCGGTACGTAACTTAATTCTTTTATGCATGCTTCACCATGAAACTAGCTGTACTGTTTACAAAATTAATAAATTTTACATGAATATCAATGTTGTGCTATATATATATATATATAGGTGTACAACATCACATACAGAGGTGCAAGGATCTATGATGCTGTGATGGAGGATCTACTACTGCGAAAGGGAATGAGAAACGCTAAGAATGTAAATGAGCATAATTTTCACTATTAATTTGTAATGAATCATATTATAGGCTTTTATGCAGTGCATTAATTAATATATATATATTTATGATATAATCATTTGTTCAAATATATGCAGGCTCTACTGTCAGGCTCTTCAGCGGGTGGGTTAGCTACAATTCTACACTGTGACAAATTTCGAGCATTGTTTCTCAACAATAATAATACTAGAGTCAAGTGCTTATCCGATTCCGGATTTTTTATCCCAAGGGTAATTAAGTAATTAACACACCACCACTCAACCTAAATTATTTATCTACTTATAGTATTATAAGTTTTATATATATCAAACATAATATGCTTCAATTGATATGTTTTCTTCGATTTAATATATACTACTACTACCTAACAGAGAGGATTTTCTAGGAGCTGAATGGAGAGAAATTATCTTCTTTAATGTGATATCAACACATGTACGTATACCTTTCTCTTTTGAGTTTCCTACCTCATATTTTCTTGAGCAATAGTAGTATTAAACATCCCTGATTATATTAATTTTCCTCATTAATTCTTCTGCATGCATACATATGATATAGGGGTTGGCGAATCTGTTACCCCCATCGTGCTTGGCCAAATTTAGTCCGACTCTGGTAATCAAAAACATTCACTAACTATTTCTTTTACACAATTATTATAATAGAGTATAATGCAACTTTCTCATTTTTCCAGAATATATATATATAATTACATACTAATTCGTCATAATTATAAGTGAAATCATACCCATTTGTAGTGTCTTTCTGAAAACTTGGTCCAAGATGTTGAAACTCCACTCTTTCTGATCGAATCAGCCTTTGATCAATATCAGGTAAGATTATTACTATGTTTACATTGATAGATTGCATAATTTGTTTTTCAATCGATCGAACTTGTCTCAGATTTCGGACACTTTGTTCTCTCCGAATAATATAAGCAAAAGATGGTACAATTGCACCCATAACCTGATGCTCTGCAATTGGACTGAGATCAAAATAATGCAAGGTGTATATTTATGTAGAGCATTATCTTCAATTTTGAACTGAATTTAAGCAAGCCAGCTCTCAAAATAATTTCTCAATTTTTGTTTAGATTTCCAGACCATATTTATAAAGACACTGAAGAATGCTATCAGTGATAGTAGCTCTTCAAATAGAGGCTATTTTGTAGACAGTTGCTACCGACATGTCCATATACTAAAAAAGGACTACTCGACATGCTCATCTTTGATTGGAAGCAACGTACTAGCTGAAAGAGTAAGAACACATTATAGTATCTAATCTAATAATCATTGTTTTTCATATAGCATAAACTAATATTTACTGAATGTGATGCATGGGTATTTTAATTTGCAGACGGTGGCTCAAGCCGTGGGCGATTGGTATTTTGATCGAAGCAATTTCCAGGAGATAGACACTCACAATGAATTGCCACGAAATTGCAGCAGCACATACCCCGGCCAGCCGTCCGGCCCAGATTTTGACAAAAAATGTAGTAAAGCTCTCCACCCTAAATTGTCCGACTCTGACGCCCCCCCAAAACCATTAATTAGTACTTACTTATTCATTGTAATTGTTATTGGTGTCTTATTATTTCTTATGTAAATTAATGTACGTATTGTATAGTGAATCAATTAATGAAAAAAAGGCCAAGTTTTCGGTTACTGATTTGTTCACATATCTTCTTTCCTCCGTTTCTTACTAAAATATTCAATTAAGGCTTGAATACAGATACACTATCTTTTTCATAAATGCAAATGCAAAGGAAATGTGACGGTATATACACGGTAGAAACTAAGAAGGACTGACCATGTACCAGCTAATTCAAAGCTTTAATATTACATGCACCATATGATAGTATATATATATCAGCAAAAGTATATAAATATTTGATTTTATTTTTTAAAACAATTTATGAGTTCTTCATTGCAATACGGACTTCCGTTTTATGAATTTAGGTGATGATAAATGCACATGTAGGTTTCGACCTACATCATTTAACAAAATTGTAACAAATCAATCGAGTTTGGTTGTATATATAAAAAACAATACAAAGAAGTGTTTCAACAAAGACAAGGATTAAAAAAGAATCAACATGAGTACTCACAGATCAAATATCGCGATTCAAATGGTAACTTTGGTTGTAATGAGCGGATGGTTGTTAGTTGATGTGTCGGAAGCCGTTGGCGGAGAAAGTAGTAATAAGGGTAAAATTGACCTAAAAGAGTGCTACAAGAATTGGCCATCGGATTGCAATTCTCGGCTATTTGATGAAATATGCCGCTCTGCTCCACATTACCCTTCGGCTCAAATTTGTTGCGATCGCATAGATTCAAAGGCAATTAGTTATGATTGCTACTATGCAATTGTTGAGGACATAAGTACCCATAACACCTGCCAAGAACCGGATTTGGTCTTCACCACAGCTTGGGCGGTTTACAATAATTGTTTTGATGGATAAGTTGTATTAAAAAGTAATATTAGTATATTATAATAATAATAATATTCATGATCATGAGGATGTAAGTTATTGTATTTGCGCTCCCAGCAAACACCAATGGTGATGGTACAATCAATTTCAATTACATCTATTTCAGGTACATCGTAGATTGCGCAAAATATTAATAGAATGAGTATACACTGCATAAGCGCCTCAAGAATTAGGCTATGCAAACATGTTCTGATGGTAAAATCTAAGCTTATAATCTAGAAACATATGAAAGGAATTAAGCAATTAACCGAATTGTTCCTTCTCAATCATGACAGGAAAAGAACCAGAAAATAAAAAATCCTCACTCAATTTTGTGTTGGCAGCAGTTACTCCAATTTGAGCAAATCTCAGATTCTCCAATTCTCCATGGCCACTTCTTTCATATTCGGTCGTTTCTTACCATTCAAATTCAGATATCTTCATGATTAAACTAACCTCATGATTGCCTCGCAGTTATACAATTGTACACTATACTAATGCAATTTCATTATTTTCCAGAATAAGTGCATATTAATAATAATATAAGTAGCTAGGAGATGGTATATATAACTTCACCCATAACTTTCTGATCACTATTTTATTTAGCAATTTATCCGCAACTCTAACGGGCAATTGTAGCTATAGTAATCGAGTATCGTATCCACAAGAACTATTAACCGAAAATATGGTGAAAACAAAGTTCATACACTTTCCTACTATTCAAGCTCTAAAATTATCATGATTTTTGGATTTTCTCAACAATTAAAAAGGAAAATTAATGCGAAAGAAACAATCAAAAGCAAATAAGCACACAACTAAGATCAAAGATACGATAAGAGACAAGTGTTGATTCTAGGAATTCGATTCGATTCTAGATGATATGAAAATAACTTCCTAATTTGCATAATCATATTTAATCTCCTAATTGAGAAGCAATCACAAAGCAATTCACTATCCTCTTTCGAAAGATAGCAAAAGAAGATCAATTTATCGACCCTCTCGGCTAAGACTCAAGACAACAAATCAACTCTAAAACGCACAAAGATTAAAAGCTTCCATGCATAAATTCATCACCTACTAAGTCTCAAAACCATGCAAGATGTGATAATTTAATTTTCACGCATGTAAAAACTTACTAAGAATTTCGACAAACACTTGGCATGCAAGAAAAATGATCAATAATTCCCACATCAAAATAAGGCACAAATTCACAATCAATTAGGAGAAGGTACGTAATTAGAATTAAAAAATTAAGATCAAATCACCATTGAATCTTCACAAATCCCCAAAACCAACTAAGGAAAATTAGCTAGACATAAATAGAGAAATGGCAAGAGAAAGGATAACTGAAAGCATAATTAAAGATACTAAGAACCCAAATGGAGAAATCTTCAATTAAATCTTCAAAATAATGTAAATCCAACCTTCAATCTTGATTACAACTTATAAACCCTAAATTAAACTTGAAAAGAAAACTTTGGGAAGAGGAAACTAAGCTAAGAGTAAAGATGCCACGTTTTTTGGGCTTAATCCCCATCATATAGGGTACAAGAAGTGCTAATACATAGTAAAAAAGTAAAAAGGGCACAAAAGTGCTAACCGGCGGTCCAGACTCCGGGCGTCGGTTAGCCCGCCGGTCAGCACTAGAACTTCGAAGATGTTACAGGTAAAATCGGCAGTTTGGCCGGCGGTTCACCCCTGAACCGCTGGTTAGACGGCCCAGACAGTCGGATGGCTCTCTAGAGCGCCGGTTGGCTTTGCTTCTCCTTTTCGTCCGATTTCTTCACTTCTTTGTCCCGATTCTTCGATTCCGATCTTCTTTGAATCTCCACTTTAGCCTAAGAATCCTTATTTTACCTACACAAATGCAAAAACCCCACCAAACGTGATACAATTCCAAAATAGAGAAATTCGTATCAAACAAATTACAAATTCGGCAAAAGTTTAGCAAAATGCGAAGATAAACACGTTTAGTTGCTACGAAACGCGGGTCGCAGCGACGAGCAACAGTGCTGGTGGTGGCGAGTAAGTGGTGGTGGTGGTGGATGGTAGTAACAAGAGGAAAGATGAAAAAGTAAAAACTATCAACATAAATATCTTGATGCATCTTTGTGCATTGTCTGGTGCATCGTGTTATACTGTCTCATGCATCTACATATTCCTAGGATACAGATTATTTGTATCGGGACCACTCACTACGACCTCATCTTTAGATAGGAACTAGGAACTAATTTGGACTATTGATTTTTTTATCTATGATCCAGATTAATTGACGTATTAATGTTGTTTGTGCACTAAAAATATGCTAAATAATCTGTGTATTAAGTTACTGTAAATTATGCATTAACGTAGTTCATTTTGTGCATTACCTAATTGATATTTATGTTGGTTCATACGAACTTATATAAAGATAAATTCCTGCAAGATTTATTTTGTACATTACTTAAGAGACATATTTAGTTTCTGATACAGCTAAGGCAGCTGCTCCTTTTCCTTTGCGTTATGAACACAAATATCATATACTCATAATTCAAACCAAACAGGAAAAGGTCAGGGTGGACGAGGATCTTATCGCCCATCCTATTTTCTAATATCATATTAAAAGCATAATGTGGAGATTAAAAAAATAAAATATTATATTGTGACTTTGTTTAACCTATATTGAATTTTATAGGTTAATTAGCAATGAATAAATTTCAAGATGATAATAAATACATATGTAGGTTTCAACTGAGATAAGTAAAATAAGTTGTAACAAATAGTTCGATCTATATCTATCTATCCTATAGCTATACCTATATAAAAAGTGTATTGTTGAAAAAAATTAATTTACCTATAATACCCCTGTTAATATATATATTTTATCATTATTAGATATATATTATATTTGTATATAATTTGTATAAAAAATAAATCCAGGTTAATATATATCTTAAATTTTAATAGTAAAAAAGTTATGGAGTGATCTCCCAATCAAATCAATCACGGTTAAAAATTATATTCTGGATTAGATTATCTATCTATATATATATATATATATATATATATATTATATATATATATTATAATAAATAACTATATAAATACATTCCTATTTAAATAAAGATGGTCCAACATTATTGCTCAATTACTTTTATGGATCAAAATTTTTATATCCTTATGACTCACGACGGATGAAGTATATAAGGATTTTTTCATCGATCCAACCTATGTCTATGACTTTTTTTTTTTTAGATCTTTGACTTACTATTGTAAAGATGTTATATCCCAAATATGTAGTTTTATATTAATGATAAAAGTTAACTACGTTTCTTCTATATCTTTCCTTTCAATTGTAAAATATATATGTAGTAATATATCTTTTTTTTTTAATAATGTTAGAGGATTTGACAATAAGAAATTTACAAACAAGTCAAAGATCTTTCACAATATATCTGAAGATTTTATGCTTTGGAATTGAAGTGAATTGTGGAAAGAATTTGAATACAAAGGTCCGGAAACTAATAATGATGGATAGCGAGGTAAGAAATTAGCTTATTGCAAATCTTTACAATTTCATTTACATTTTATAATTATTTACTCGTGTTACACAATAAATTCAAAAAAATTATGTTAATCAAATACTGTTTACTTGCACTATTTGCAGGGTGTGCAAATTGGAGTAACAATCTCCAATAATGATATTACCAATTTTATCCGAAAATTTGAGATTAACAAGACGTATTTAATCTCTAATGGAGAGGTTAAAAATGTTAATGTAATGTTTCCAAATATCCATCCTCAAAAGGAATTGATACTCGGTAGGTACATTGTTGCAAACAGAAGCACCTTATGATATTGAACATGAAATACAATACAATTTTGTGGAGTTTGATAACGTTGAATTAAAAACTTAACAAACAAGGTCGTATTGGTAAATGTAATAAATTTTTATTCAGAATTTAGGATTATACGATTAATACATATTACTATCGCAAATTATTTTCAGTTGTTAAAAATGATTATATATTTCTATTAATAATAATAATAATAATAATAATAATAATAATAACAATAATAATAATATTAATAATAATACTACATACAACATTGAAAATACACAGATATTTTAGGAGTTTTGGTACAAATAAAAGAAAATCAAGTGTTTACTAATGCAACTATAGGAGCATTGAAGACAATGAGAGACACAACTCTTGTGGACCAAAGGTAAGTAATTTACAAAATTTGGTTCGTCTATTATATCCCTATTATATCAATTTTAAGAAATTCAAAAATTCTTATATTATATTTCAATTCATATGTTTACAAGATCGCAATTTATGGAAATCGCTATCTAAGAAAATATGGCAAAAAACGATGGAAATCAACTTCAACAAATTATTGAACAAAGACCAACAATTGCAATCACAAATGTCACTTAGAAGAAAAAACCTGGTAAAATATTTTAAACTATACATTATATTCATATATCAAATATAACAATCTATATTTCTAACTACATACCTCTTAGGTCATATGAAATTACAAAATCGTCGAGATCCATATTACAAATCAGACCAGTAAGTGAAGAGATTTAGCCGATAATCAAATCGTAAGGATTGCAACATAGTTTATATATTCTTTTAAATAGTAATATAAATAAATAAATCATTTATATTGTTGTGTTTTACACAGTTTTTCTAATATTTATGGCCCACTGGAAATTATTAAATTAGTAATGGCACAAAGAATGACACGTGCAAATGAAGTGACTCTTAAAGGTCTTATGAAAAAACAACCTCTGGCTGAGGTAATCTCTTTATTTTTATTGTTGTTTTATTTAAAGTATAAAATTTTGCATGTTTCGCTTACTGAGTTAGAATTGGCATTTGATTTGTGATATAATTACCTAAACGAGGGATAAAGGATTGGTATTATGCGGGATCTACACATAATTAAGTAATCGAAGCAATCAACAACGCTCTATATTAGGTGTAGTCTAAATCGTAGCAGCTTTTAGAAATTTGTTTGGAATATGGATCATAATATTCTCTAAAAAAATGGATGTTTATAATGATAATATTCCTAAAAAAATTAATAATGTAGCACTCCATCTTTCCAATCTCTCAATTTATATTTACACGCTATAATTTTTTTTTGGTCTTATGATAGGATGTCCCCTATTGTTTTACGGAAATAATTGTTGATAGAGTTGAGAATAAATAATCAATATGGTATTATTCCTGCAAAAAAAATGCAACAAATCATGCCCAAAGAGTGCTAGAGTTACTATTTGTGGAAAGTGCAATGAGAAATTTTTGAGACGACCCTAGATAAGTGGTAATTAAAATTTAAAATAAATAATTTATTTATCTAACGAAAAAATATTCATTATTTTGTGCAATTTCATATATAGAATCACTCTAAGTATTAAACATGATGAATTAAAATGCACAAATCACCATGTTTGATGAATTTGCGGCTATCTGTCTATGTCGGATGAGCTGTAGATAAGTATATTTCGTCAATCAGTGAGGTAAATTGTAAATTAATAATTATAAAATTATTTTAAATAGTTTATTGTATTATGTGATTTTATTTTTAACAACTTAATTGTGCTAGGGTGAAGATGAATCTACCTACTATAGCGCTCAGAGCATCCAAACACCAATTGAAATGCAATTTATGACAACTCTCAAGTCTGTCACCATAATCATAGGGGAGATCGATCTGGACATTATAGTGAACGCAATATAGAGAATAGAATTCGTGGAATTGATGCTCCATGGATTGAAGAGACAAGTTCAACTCAAATCGAAGAGTGGAAAGATTCAATGGAAAATCCTAATAAGTTTAGAATGGGGCGGAAAAAGAAATCAGCAATGGAGTTGCAGCCCTACTGAAGTACAAGAGAAGAAAAACGAAGAATCATAAGAACAAAAATAGAAGAGTGTGTTGAAATTCCAAGTGATGATGATCAACTGTCGTTGGCCAAAGTTATCTAAAAAAGTCAAATAAAGAAAACACCTACTCCAATCATCAAGATCAAACAAGAAAATGAATAAAGATTTGATACCTTAGTTTTTGATTCGTGTTTCTTTTTAAAAATAGGTTTTACTTTTTTTTCGTTTATATATAATACTATTTACATTTTCATAAATTTATTATATTAGCAATACTTAATCACTACTTTAACAATATTTAAAAATTATAATTTCTCTGTCTTGTATCGAAGAACACGAAAAAAAAATTGATATCATGTGCAACGCACGTGCATTTCTACTAATTTCTCTGTCTTGTATCGAGTGTTTATATCCTTGTTAATATGAGATATCAATCTTGTTATTTCGTCCATACGTGATTTTACTCACGTCATTGTGCAGCTTTTTTTTTTCTTTACTTTTATAACTTCAAGTTGCCTCCAATATTCCAAAATGGCAATTTAAAATTCTTAAATATTTTTTAGGTTCAATCAATCAGTGTAAACTATTTAATCTTTTCGAGGTACCAAAACTTGGCGCTGATTCTATTCCCACTCATGATCCATCAAAAAGGTCTACTGCATCTGCATATTTCAAAACGTAGTGCATATTCATGATAAACCATATTAAGGTAATTTCTCTATGCATATATTTGTGCGGTATACTTATCTATTTTTTTTTAATATATTCTTTTTATTCTCGACAGAAACAAGAAGAAGCTACTTTATTAATGCAAAGAAAGCAGTGATGAAAAAAAGGCACTCTATTAATTCTTTTTATATATATATTTTACTCCCTCCATTCAGAAATAAGTGTCCACTTTGTACTGGATATGGAGATTAAGAAAGCTGATAAAGTAAAAGTTAGTGGGGTAAAAATTAGGATGTAGGGGTAGTGAGATAATGACAAAAAAATAATGGTAATGACAAAAAAGAGGTGGTATTGATCAAAAAGTAAGAATAAAGTTGTTGGGATGATAAAAAGGTAAAAATAAAGTTGATGTGAGGTGGGGTAAAAATGACAAAGGGTAGTAATATTGGATAAATAAAGAGAGTAGCAATTTGATGAAGAGTCATATATCTTTAGGATTGAATTGTTCACGTTTCATTTTCTAAGATAAGTTGCTTTTTTTTCTTTTCTCGGTCTTATTTGTTATTGATAACCTTTTTTTTTCTTTAGGATTATGTTGTATTATCGTTCAAAATTTGATTTAATGAGTTTAATTTTGAAAGAACAAAAAAAGTGAAAGCTTTAGGATTTGTTCTTTTTTCACTTAAAGATCAACATGATATCGTTGTATGAGATGAACGGTTTATTTATGTCTAAAGATTTGTAAACACTTGACAAGATTTGTATATTTTATTTTGAACTCAAATCAAATGGTTAATGTGAATTATGAGCTTTATTTTGAACTTTGTAATAATTACTCCCTCCGTCCCAGGTTAGTACGGTATTTCCTTTTTAGGACATGTCTTTTACCTTTTTACCAAAAGTTCAATATATTTACTCCTATAAAGTTTTTCATCCACTAAGAAATTAACAACACTTCCTAAATGGGTCTCATCCTCCACTTAAAATATCTCTACCTAAGTGGGTCCCATCCTCCACTTAAAATATCTCTACCAAACATTTACTCCCTCCGTTCGTCAAAAGTTGTCCACTTTGTTCTGGACACGGAGTTTAAGAAAGTTGATAAAGTGAAAGTTAGTAGGGTAAAAGTTAGAAAGTAGGGGTAGTAGATAATGACAAAAAAATAGTGGTATTGACAAAAAAGAGATGGTATTGACCAAAAAGTAAGAATAAAGTTGTTGGGATGATAAAAAGGTAGGAATAAAGTTGATGTGAGGTGGGGTCCTTAATGGCAAAGGGTAGTAATATTTGGAAAGTAGAGAGGGTAGTGTAGTACGAAAAGGTAAAGTGGACATGTTTTGGTGAACATGGTTATTGTTCAAAAGTGGACAGGTTTTGATGAACGGAGGGAGTATCTACTTTTCCTTAAAACTTGTACATGGGCCCCGCACCTTACTAAATGGAGACGGAGGTAGGATTGGCAATTTTCGACACGATACGATAACCCGACACGAACCAACACGAAATTAACGGATTTGGGTCGAGTCTTATTGGATTCGCTGAAAATTTCAGGTCGGGTTCGGGTCAATTCGGGTCGGGTTCGGATTACCCAATAAGGGATTAATTTTTTAAGCATTATATATATTTTATCTATGTCAACTTTTAAAATAATGTTTTATATATATATATATATATTTCTTTCTAATTCGTCAAAAGGTATTGAAATTTTATTTTTCTCTCTTATTAAATTTTATTTTAAATTATTTTTTCTCTAATTAAAATCATTTAAAATATTGTTCGGGTCATTATCGTGTCATGTCAACCCGAATAAATTCGGGTCAATTCGGTTTCATGTCGCGTTCTAGTCGTGTTCGGGTTTAAACTTTTCGTGTCGGGTTTGACAATTCCTTAACAGGTTGGGTTCGGGTTTGATCTTAATAAGGTCGGGTCGTTATCAGGTCAACCCGATAACGACCCAACCCGATCCAATTGGAGTATTGTTTTTAACGTGCGAGTACACGTTAATTATACTAGTAGTATTTAAAAGTATGTATCTTGGCGCTCAAATCAAATGCCGTGCTCGGAATGGTAATTTTGGTGGTATAGTATAGTGAGCAGTGGATGGCTCTTAAACTAATCACAAGGCAGTTGAAGAAATTGAGGCGTCGGATAGTTTAGCTACTGCAGCGAATGAGAATGAGAATGAGAGTAGTAATAAATAATAATAATGTGAAAGGGTGCTACTAAAACTGGCCATGGTACTGTCAGTCACAGCTGGTGAAAGCAATATGCTTATGCTCCTGACCAAATTTGTTGCGGTCCGTTAATTGACGATGTGGGTACTGGGTAGTGAGTGATTCCTACGATACAATTGTGAATGACATCCTAAAGCATAACAATTGCACCAGGGCTGCTTTATATGAATTACCATAGTTGTCGAGAGTGATTCATCACATATATGATATATCTCCCACTATTTCAATTTTCGATTTATTATTTTATTTATTTATTAATAATAAATTAAAAATTATTGTATTTGACCTTTGGCCATTTCCTGAATTAAATTAATTACTATATGAAAAAGGAAGGCCAAAATAGATAAACTTAACAATGAAAACAGATTAATTCTATCATTGATTTTTTAGACCTTTTGTGATTGCTCAAGGGAAAACACAAATGGATTCATCTACTTCAAATATACAGAAACACAAATTCTGTTTAATTGCAGTTGTTGCAGGGGGACATCTTAGATTAGTTATTCACTATTCAACAAATAAATTCTCGTAACTCCACGATCGACAACATCAACTAAAAAATAAAAATAAAAAAATGCCAAAAAATTAGTATTATAAATCCTAATTGTAGAGTTTAGGCGTCGATATTCCAAATTATAAAACTTAGCAAAGAAAATAATATATGTGCTGCTGGTTGCTGGTAAAATGCTAATGCAGCCAACAACAGGATTTATTTCAAAATTATATATAGGACCAACAAATAACAATAAATAATCAAACCACGTCCAATGCCGTGGATTAGAATTAATGAACACCATCTACACAGCTGAGTTGGTGTAGTACAGTACTATTAGAGTATTAGGGCAACGGAATTATGGAGGTGGAAGAAGACAGCACAAAAATCACACCGAAGAGAAGATTTTCATCATGGATCTCACAAAGAAACTAAGTTTTTCTAATCTAATTAATCTCTTAAAAGAAGAGAATCAGAAGGCGTATCACTTGAATAGATCGAAACGCCCAATTCACTTAGTTTCTTCGCAATTCCATGTCGGAAATATTCTCTCTGCGTGATAATAGTGTGTGTGACGGCGTCTGTTTGAGCTGCGACTGTGAGGGAGGGAGGGAGGGTAGTTTTATAGTGCGCCAGAGGTATAATAATGAAATGACGAGACTGCCCTTGTAGCTGGAGGTTTGCGGGTGGTGGTGGATAGGGAATGCAGATTCCCCCTCTAACAAACTTTCTTGTCATGCATTCGGTGGCGCAGCGCAGTGCAGTAGGAATTATCTTTTTGTATCGAAAAATTATTTTCTTTATTTGCCTTTATCTCCTCAAATTTTCTTCCTTAATCTCCAATTCTAACAAGTTCATTTTTTTCTATAGCTGATTTGTTGTCAAACTAGGGCTTTTTTTTTTTTTCTTTTCTCAAAGGAAATCGTACTTTATAGTTGCACAAATATGTCAAAATTTGAATGGTATGAGAATCGACAATGCATGAAAGAAATTCCAATGGAGATTGTAATGTGCGAAAATTGCTCAAAGATGATAAAACTTTTTGAAGCACAATTATTACCAGAAGAATTCTACATTTTACAAAATATCACCATCACTATGCGTTGTACTAAAATATGAGGAAGTTCAACCAGCCTTCTCGACAAACACATTAATCCAACATTTAATTAAAAAAAAAAAAAAAAAAAAAAAAAAAAAACCACCAAAAACCTACTTACGTGATTACATCAACATGGATATTTGAAAATACTGAATAATAAGTCGTCCTTAATAAATGTTAAAGCACCCACACACAAATAACCATTCAACACGAGAATAACAAACAAGTTAAACCCCCTAGAATTTTGATTTAAGTAGTAGTAGTAGTAGTAGTACAACTTAAATGTGAAGGGAGGCCGTGATAACAAGTAGATAAAACAAAACGAGTTGAGGCACAACCGATGAAGATCCTACTCCGGACGGCGACGGTGCGGGGGATTCATCTGCCGGCCGCGGCGGCGATCGAGAAATGGGGTGCAGCGTTATCACCTCCACCAACAACCTCTGCCCGTTCTTGCAGTGATCCGGGTCCCCACTCACGAAATATGCGGGTCCGGGTCGCTCCAGATTTATCACCGTGTTTCCATCCTTAAACACTGAGGCCGGGTTGGTTGAGTTGCAGTGGTAGTATCCATATTTGTCCACCACCATTACCGAATCATTCTTGTACACAAAACCTTCAATTTTCCAAATAAATTATTAATTCGGTCACATATACTAATACTAGTAAGAAGCTGATAAAATCATTGAAAACAATTTTAATTGCTATATCTAAACTGTTGGTATTAATTTAAGTGGAAATGAACTTACGTAGAGAATCTTCAACGTGGAATCTCAAGGTTTCGGACCACTTTTTGTACATGTCAGTTTGATCGGCCGCGGGCAGGCGCCAACCATCGTTGCCACCGACCTTGAACTCCTCCGCCGTGATTGCCGCCGGAGCGGAAGCAGTGATGATTAGTAAGAAGAATGAGGTGAAGCAGAAATCCATGAAAGAAGCCATTGAATTGAATTGAATTGTAATGTTAATCAAAGATTGTTGCAATAAAAAAGCAAGGTTAATTTGTCGTGGTATAATTATAGTAGTGGTTGGGGCATCTCAAATAGGAGAGAGAGGTGGTGGAGCACGGGCGGTTATTGGTGGTTTTGTGTCGTGGTACAGAATGTGATTTCACTCGGTTAGACTACTGAAACAATTAATTAAAAAAATTTATAACAATAAAAAATTAAAAAATAAATAAATTTTTTGAACTGCAGTCTATTTCTAGTAACTGTGTTTCATAAATAGAAATTTGAAAACCTTGTGGTTTTTTCACAAATAATTTAATTTTAGTGTCATCTACATTAATAAGTACAAGATGAGAATGCATATTTTCCTACTTTTCCTACCGTTGCTGAATAATCGATTCAAAAACACAAAAAACGCTATCAACAACAAATAGTAAGACAAACGTAGAAAGTGTTAGTGAGAGAATGAACGAACTCGTTAGTATCCTAGGGACGGGGTTCCTTCTTCTTCAATCGATGACAGAAAACGTATGTCGTTCCACTCCCACACTTTTGAGGCATCATCATCTCATCTGAGAGAGAGCACAGCGATCATGTTTAAATCATCTCGTCGCTAATACACAACGTTTTCCAAAAGCATGTGGTGGTCAAAAAATTATTTGCCTGAAACAGAACAAACACGGTGTTAAAACTACGTACCACATAATTGGCAATGCGACAAACAAGATTAGCATAAAACTTGTGGGCACAGCAAGTAAACTACTATAATAACTAGCCAAGATAACCCCTAAGCTTTTTATCGGACGGAGTATCCGTCAACCCTAGAGAAATATAGCATTTGAATGAAAGTCCATAAAAAGAAGCAACAAAATGAAATTTATTCAAATTGATTGATAATCCCAGGAAAATCGGTGAAATAAAACCATATATACCTTTATGATCATGTTGAAAAGCTTCAACGAGCTGCTTCCACAGTGTCGGCCATGATATTTTGCAGTTGTAACTGTGCTGTGGTCCTGATTTCAAGTATGGTAGGTGGCATAGGTTGTAGAGATCCATGCAACTCAACGAAGTCAAAAAATTCTTCCTTCGTTAAACTCTTCTTCTCCACAAGACTGTCAACAACAGCATCCAAAAGTTTGCGGTTTTGCTCAAGGATCTGCATCAAATTTGGAACAAAAGCTTAGCAACTTGTCCAGATATATTTCAAATCAGTAATCTCTTACTACCATTTTTGCACGTTCATAACAGGCATCGAGTATCCCCTGTGCCTCAGAATCAATTTCCTGAAAATTGAAATCCATTATGCACATAAATTGCTAGAGACATGATGCTTTTTCAGAAAGGCCATATAAAATTAAGCTCCGTGAACAAGAATTAAGGGATTAAATTTTTGCCAAAGACCAAGATAAAGAAGGAAATTTACATTAATTCTCTCCTCGGTCCAGAAATTGTTCAAGCCATAATGCTTCCCCGAAAGGCCGCCAAGAACTAAGGTCCGTGCAGCAGATCTAGCATTATCTGCTGTCTCTGCCCAGATGGTACTCAGCTGAACAAAATCAAAGCAACAGTAGGACTACATTAATCTGAAGAATAATTATTGAGACTACAAGCCTGAAATAGGTATATTATGGTCTTATTACCTGATTTTCCCCATACCAGAGCTCATCAGCAGCACGTGGTGCGAGTTGGACAGTGATGTGATCCAAGAGAGACTGCCGGCTGAAACAAATTTAACGATAAAGTGCAGCAGATGCATGTATACATATATAGGAACAGATGCAATGGGAAAACAGAGTTTTGTGATAACATCGAGAGAAGTGATTGTCTAGCAATAACCTTAGGTACTAAGAGAGATTTCACATTTCTCTAGGCTATACATATTTGATGAAATCATATCTAAACACATATATTAAGGTACATAATATCAACTTTTTTATGCTAAAATAGGATGATCAAATACTATTCAATTGTCAGGCAGGGAAGATACCTCAACATTCCTTCCTTAAATTTAATGTGGTCCATCTTCATACGTACATAACCCAAATCTCTTCCAGCTCTCGGAGAAATTGTCAACTGACAAGAACAGAAAAATCATGCATTGTATCAGTTTCACATTTTTCAGCGAGACCCCTTAACAATATTTGTGCTGTCAAAAAGTTGTCA
The DNA here is from genome assembly GCA_029490685.1 of Schizonepeta tenuifolia. Lineage (NCBI taxonomy): Eukaryota > Viridiplantae > Streptophyta > Magnoliopsida > Lamiales > Lamiaceae > Schizonepeta > Schizonepeta tenuifolia. The sequence goes on from CM055960.1 coordinate 58,139,626, forward strand.
ACATAAAATGAGACGGAAAAGTTTTACAGCTAACATGATTAACATAATTTTGGTAAATTCTTTTTGACAATATGAAATGCATACTGTTAGGTAAAAAAGTCAGCAATAAAAATCAACTGAAACTGAGAAGTGCAGAACATACAAACTCAATATTTCTAAGATCTGGGAAATTGATGGCAACTATAGCCATTGCGGATTCATTTATAGCTACTTGCTTCCAAATCTCGGGGCTTCTCTCTCTTTTATCTAGCATTCCTCTTTCTTCTACTTGCGCAGCTTGTATCAAATCATCAGTAGTAATCTGTCACAAGCACATAAATTCTGTAACTATGACATCGATGACGGAAAAAGCACAAATAAAGAACAGGCAATCAATAACACAAAAGAACTCAACTCGCATATGACAAACTGACAATATGTGCCAATTTTTATTTTTAGGATGAAATTATGTGTTCCACATTACTTTGCATTATATTCCTGCACAAGCATTGCTTCAAGTAAAATACCTCGGTTCTTTCTTCACGCATCATGTTGATAGCAGCAACCTCAATGATGTTGGCCAGCTCGGCACCAACCATTCCATCAGTCATCGTCGCAACAGCCAGGTAATCCACATCAGGGGCCATTGGTTTCTTCCTAGCATGAACCTGAGACCAAATAGTGAGACCTCACAGACCAACTGGAAGTATCGCTGACGACTAGATAACAATAGCATCTGGTTGGTATATATGATTTATAAACTACCAAATCTTAACAGCTGAATCCCCAAATAATCAACTCGTGTCGGAGGAATGAATTTGTGAACTAAAACTCATAGAAAGAACATCCGTCCACATACATAGAAAGAATATCTGTCCACGCACCTTCAGAATTTCAACACGGCCAATCACTCCAGGCTTGGGAATGAATATTTTCCGATCGAACCTCCCTGGTCTCACAAGTGCGGGATCCAAAATGTCTGGCCTATTTGTAGAAGCAATAGTAATGACTTCTCCTCTGCCTTCAAACCCATCCAGGCAAACGAGAAGCTGAAGGATTTGTATGGTATTGTTAGTATGGACTCAGACCTTTTATCATATGACAACTATAAGAGATGCAATGTGTGTACGGGACCTGATTTAAGGTAGCATCACGTTCTTGTCCACCAGACCCCTTGATCAATCCACGAGCTCTTCCAACAGCATCCAGTTCATCAATGAAAACAACAGATGGAGCCTGCAAATGTACGTTTCACTCACATAACATTACCAGTAGCAGATAACTTACTTACAAATATGAGCTCTGTGAAAGTAAGAAATCAACAATGCACAGTCATTGATGACAGCATGTCAACAACTTCTCAGGAAATGTAGTCAAAGTCTCAAAGACAAATGGAGCATATAGTAGAACGAATGAGCAATCAATAAAGATCACCATCATTTGACATGATGAATATTGAATAATGATCCTATGCTAAGAAGTCCACCAATCATCACCATAATCATATAAAAAGAAGAGAAAATCTCACATTGTCCCTAGCTTCTTGATAGAGCGCTCGAACACGAGAAGCACCAACTCCCACATATATTTCAACAAACTGAGATGCAGAGATGGAGAAGAAGTTTACACCTGCCTCACCAGCAACAGCTTTTGCTAATAATGTCTTCCCAACTCCGGGAGGACCACAAAGAAGTATACCACCTGATGTATTGCAACCCAACATTAGGCAACAGACACACACACACACACACATCTATACATATGAAAAGATAGCATATGTAAGAACATACATTTAAAAAGGAAATTATCTTATTTGTTAATGTTCAAAGCTTCCTCTACTTCCTCAATCAAACTGTCGTGCAAACCATATATAGTTTACATCCCAAATGCAAACACCTAGTCACTATTTTAAATGTGTAATAACTACAACAACTTTTAAATAAAAAAAAGATAAGTTGATGCTGATCAAAGTCCAAGAACACACGTAGATTATATGTTAAGGTTTCTCAAATAGACTTTAAACTATGAACCAACAAAAAAGTAAGAAATCATGATAGTTAAACCTTCAAAGATGCCACATGTATACACTAAAAACTTGATAATTAGGCATGAGTTTAGCAATAATGCAACATAACCTAACCAGGTATCTTGACGCCTCGCCTGCGATACATATCCCCATGGGTAAAGAATTTCACAATCTCTTCAAGCTCAAGCCGGATTTTCCCAAGCCCTGCAACATCAGTAAACTTCACATCCACACCTCTCTCCAAGTACTGTGGAAGTCTCCTATTCTGCGCTCGCCTCACACGGGCACCTGACTTCATAAACTGTTTCGCCATTTTCGAGTAAGGATTGTCTTCCCCCTTGGCTCCTCCTTCCCCTTCTCCTTCTCCTTCTCCTTCCTCATCATCAGCAAATTCCATTCCCGCCATTTCCCTTTCCAACTCCTTCATCTTCTTCTTCTCCTCGGCCTCCGCCCTCTCAATCTTTAGCCTATCATCATAATCCTTCTTCTGCTTCTTATAGTTAAGGACGACGGTTCGATAAAATATATAAAAGAAAAAAACACCGAGAGCTGTAGCCACATTCGAATCACTAGCTAACTTATCCCATATTATAGCCATATCTTCTGAGCTCTCACGCGCCTGCCGCAACGACGCCTCGTACTTGGCCTTCTTCATCTCCCTCCTCTTTTCCCTCGCCTCCATCTTCTTCTGCATCTTCATTGCCCTCTCCATCGCATCCTGCTCCTCCCTCATCTTCGCCATCTCTTCATTCCTGCTCCTCTTAAACTCCTCCCTCATCCTCTTCAGCTCCAACGCCTTCTTCGACTGCGGCTTCCGCTTCACCAATGAAAACATCCATGTCGGAATCTTCGACAAGAATCCAAGATAAGGCTCTGGAATATCAGGCTTCTTCAGAGCCGGACTGTACGCATTCATACAAATACTATCAATCTTCAGCTCATCCCATTCTTGCCAGAAATTAGAATCACTCCCAGCTGAAGGCAACACTGCCCTAACCACCTTATTATCCTCCAAAACCACCAAAACCACCTCCGGCCGCTGCCGCAGCGCCGCGCTCGGAGGCTTAACAATGTGCTTAACCTTATTCTCTCTCTTCAACTCCAAGACTTCGCTGTAAGGAAGCCGCTGGGATACCACGGGCAGCCCCTTGGTCCATTTTTGCAACTCCTCTGGGGTCAACGACTCGGGTTTTTTCCCCAATCGCTTCTTCTCCTTTACTTTCGGCGCGGCGCAAGCGGCTTTCGGAAGTGAGGCGGAGATTACGGTCAATGTTACTGAGAACTTGACTAATTCTAATGGAGTTCTCTTCGATTTCGATTCTTCTGCATTTTCTGAGTTCTCACTCGAATTGCAAGAAATTGGAATTAGGGTTCTGAGAGTATGGCGTTTTGGGCGGGAGCGGAGCGGAATTGAGCTCGAGAGCCATGGATTGAAGTTGTATTTAGCAGTTGCCATGAGAACCGGTTAAGTTAATCAAACAATAGCATACTTCAGAATCGAAGCAGAATCTATGAGTCAGTAATTTCGACTTGTGAAGAAAACGGAAAGAGGACTACAGCGCCGGCGCGTGGCGGCAGCTTGGCGGAGAAGGAGATAATAAACCGGCGACAATGGCCCAAACGGGGAAAACATTATCATTAGCTTTCAAGAATTTCGACATGCGGAAGCCCATAACCTCAGAATGAGTTTCGATTTGCTCTTCGGGCCGGTTCTTATTAAACGGATCAGCCCCATAAGTAAATCGGACCCGAATGTATATTGTTATTAGGTTGTGTTGAGAAAGTGAAAGGTTTAGGTTTAGGTTTAGGTTTAGGTTTAGTATCAAAAAATATTAATCGACTACTTGGATCTATGTTTAGACATGCATAACTGAGCTCTAGATTATGTCTATAATGAGAGATACTCCTGTGCATACTTATGCACCATTTGCACACAACCCGCCTCGCCCACGACCCCCCACGCGCTGACCCGCCCCGCGCGTGAGGTCCACGCGCCGCGCGTGGGCCCCACGCGCCAGGTTTTTTTTTTTTTTAAATTCCAGTTTTTTTTTTTTTTTTTTAAATTTCCAGATTTTTTGTCCCCGTCGGAGCCGAAAGGCTCCGATTTTACGGCTCTGCCTTCGCTCCGATTACTAAAATAAGGATAATCGGCGGGCAACATTTTGGACTTTTACGGCTCGCTCCGAGGTCTTTGGCTCCCCTCGCTCGCGTCTTGATCATAGAAGAAGCGGCAAACAAAAATAAATAAATAAATAAAAACTGGAAATTAAAAAAAAAAATTGGTCAAAGGGGGTTTGACCGGGTCAAAGGAGGTTTGACCGGGTCAAACGGGTCGGGTCAGGGGCGGGTCGGATCAAATGGGCGGGTGTTCTACGGTGGAACAATTGCACCCAAGTTTTTGTCGTCTATAATTCGATCTTGGTTGGATCTTCAAATTATAAGAGGTGTTTGAAACTCCAAATTGTGGACTACTTGGTTGTAATTTCAAATATTTTCTGATTGATCGACATTTGTATGCAATAAAACTAGTAATTGACATATTTTACTTTAAATTTAAAGTAAAATAATCTTGCGTATCCAGTAAGATGGATGTCCTTATAAATAAATTGTTTAACAACCGATCGTAAATAACGCAGTTGAGGATCTTGTGAGACATCATTCAACAATCAAGTATCAAGAATATTCACCCAACAAATAGCAACTTCCATTATTAAATAGATATATATGATAATTAATTGAGATGCAAAGTTCATGAGGATCTTGATCGACTATGACAGATGAAGAAATACTGGTTATGACATGAGCAGCAATAAAACGACAATGGAAAAATGGGAATATTTGAACAAGCTAGATTTAGTTGTTGGAGAGGGAAAGAACGTCAAGGACCACAGAAATGGCTAACAAGAAGCAGGTGAAGAATGTGAAGACGATGGAAATGGCCACCCGATCGCAGAAAACATGCAGAGGCTTGCAGAAGTTTGGCAGCGACGAATGATGGATGCCTGTTCGATTCAGGTTCGTCACGCCTGATGCTGCTGATCCTGCGCTCATCACCGCGTATGCAAATATCTGCAACCACAAATATATATATATACATATATGCCGTCAGATTCTCTATTGTGCAGCGTCTGTTGATGTATCTATCGGTACTCACATGTCAAGACAAGTGGGAAATATTCGTACCACTATTGGTGAGTACTTGTGTACATGAATACCCAAAAGCAAAAAAAATTGGTAGATTTCTCACTTTCTTCGACATATGGTGATCGTCTGTGACGCGCGATTATGCATGTCCTAGTAAGTTCGTCATCTCAAGAGGGCTTAGAGAGTCGTATTCAAATGCATGTCCTAGTCGCCCTTTCTTTCTACGTTGCACATCCTATAGCTATAGGTAGGGATAGGGATGTCAACTCACTCTCAAACCAACAGATTTACCCGAATAGACCGAAAAAAAAAAAAAAAAAAAAAAAAAAAGTGTTAAGAGCCAGAAATTTCTAGTTTGGAAAGAGTTCAACATGATTGGTCCAAACCAAAACCCTGACACCTAGATTGGTTTGGTCCTAGAGATGTCAATCTAGCTCAAAACTCACGGTTGGACCGAGTACACAAAAAGAAAGATGAGGGTTCAGACCCAAGTGTCTAGTTCGAAAACGCATAGTGCTAGCCCAAAACCAAGCAGGTTGGCCCAATAGACGTTTCCTACCTATAGGTACGAATGTGCTACATTTTTACATCATACACTAAACATGGACTTCCAACATGCCATGCAACTTAAATCATAAAAGTAGAAACCTTAATTTTCTCGAACCTACAGAACAAATGCAGGACTAAAGAAACACGTGAAGACGACGCACAACAACCATGATATCTGCAGTCATTCCTTTGGTTTGAATGTTGTGGTGGCAAATCATTAGAATTCACATAATATAGCTAGGTATTTGGCAAATGGGATTTTCGATCATCACCTGATCTCCAGCAAAAATGAGCCATGCATGATTCCTAGAAGGAGCCAGTGCCGATTTCCGCAGAATTCTCGAGACGTTGATAAGGAATTGGAGCAAGGAATGAATTGCCACAGCTGCTGATACACCAACCAGATACCTATTCATCCACAAACATCACATTGCTCAACTACCCTTTGCCTCATCTAAAGTGCATTGCTTAATTTTAGCATTTTTTATCACCTCATAATTAATCAACCATTTCTTTCAAGCCCTTTTCTCACAATCTTGCTCAAATATTATTATTTTTATTTTATTTTTTGCATAAATAGAATTGATGTAATAAACGTTGGAATATAATTTGATGACAAACTATGAATAATAGTATGTGCAAACAAACAAGTTGAAGTGCATGGTGGTTCACGGGTGGTTGTTTTTTATTCAATCTGTTGCGCGAATCACGCACGAACTAACCGAATTTGTCTCCATTAGTATAAATATCCACTCACAAATAAGAAGAAACAAACACTACTGCTAATTTAATTTACACTACGACAAAAATTGTTCAAAGTGTTTTGTCTTCCTAAAGAATAAAGAACTCTGAGCCAAGAATTACACCACATGATTTAACAGCTTTTTTTCACTTCATTACGAGCAATTCTAAGAATTCGTCTCTCAACTAATGTAAATAATTATTTAATCTTACAATTGATTTATAGGATTAATAATCAAGCATCGAAATAAGCAAGCTCAAAAACAGAGTAAAATGCCACCCTTGAAACATCTTGGAAAAAGTACTTAAAGACAATTGTATTACTCTTTGATCACCAAACTTTAAGCTTTTGCTCATTCAAAAAAACGAAATATGCTTTCAAAAGGTTTTTAAAAAAAAAAAAAAAAAGACTTACTCGAAGGAGTCGGCAAAGGACCACTTGGAGTAGAGAGGTAAGCTGAAGCCGTAGAGAGAGATGGTGGAGGACTGCTTGGCGGTGGTCATCACCGACAGCGCCGTCAAGCTAGTCAGGAAGCAGAGCAGCCGAATGATGGTGTGCATGACGGCAGTTTTCCGGCGGGGGGGGGTGATCCGGTTCTCCTGCCGCAGAGAGGCCAATGAGCCGCTCTCGGCGGTGGTCTTGGCCTCCGGCAGCTGGATGCTCACCTCCGGCCCGGTTTTCAGCCCGTTAATCATTTTTTGTAGTTTATGGTTTGTGGGATTAATTGCTCTGGTTGGAGCGGAAGAGAGTGGAGCAGAGCCGTGTTTATAGTTTCAAGGCGGGGAAGGGAGAGAGAGAGGGGGGACACGTGGCGGGATACGGAGAGGGTATTGAGGGGTCAAATGGATTGACTTCTGCCCGTGAAGTTATAGTACGCTAAAACCGATGAATGTTCGTTTTTGAATAAAAATAAATTTAATTTAAAAAAATAAATTTTATGATTTTTTTTAATTTTATGTTTTATCTAGCAAACTCGTCATTTAGAGCATCTCCAATCATTTTTTACAATAGAGTAAATTCAGCATCTCGTCTCCCTGTTTTACTTGCTGCTCTATTTTAAAATTTATATTTTATTTTTTAATTTTAAATATTATATGAAACATTATTTCAATTATTGATACAATATACAAATCAGTAATATAGCACACAATAAAATAATATTTTAAAGAAGAATAAAATTACAAATCTCGATAATTCTATAACTAAAAATATTTGGGCCTCACTAAAACCTCTAATATCGAAATCAATTAGTAGGAAAAAATAAATTTGTTGGATTCTGGTAACTTTTGTAATTTTAATTATTCATATTTTTAATTATTTTACTACGTAATGTTATTGGAAAGTAGTATATCTTATATGTCAAATATTTGAAAGCATTTATTTATGTTAATGACTTATGGTCACATATTTTTAGTCCCCAATTATGTCGAGTTTTGTCACACGGTCGAATGATTAGGCCGTGGGCAGCGGCAAGCTTTTGAGCGAGCTCGCTGCCCATTTGGAGAGCGGTTCGCGGTACCTACATTGGCGAGCTTGAGCTCGTCATTTTTTTTTTTAAATACATCAAAATATTTTATTAATTTAAATTAAAAACGTACATGGAAAAAAAGGGGAAAATTACATGCCATCTCTGAAGCGTTTTCAAATTTCTTCGATCAAATCATCCTCGAGTTATGCGTGTGCTCTTTTATCTCGAAGGCTTTCTTTCCGCTTCAGGTAGTTTCAAAAGCTCTCCGAGGTTCCTTGTCTCGTACTAGAACTCGCTTCGGTTGTAGAGGTTGATTCTTCGCCCGGGCTCCAATTAGTTACAGAAACGCCCTCATCTTTAATTATCATGTTATGCAAAATAATGCAAGCATGCATGATGTTTGATAAAGTCTCTCGGAACCAGGAACGCGCCGGCCTACTAATTATAGCCCAACGAGCTTTGAGAACGCCAAAAGCTCTTTCCACGTCCTTGCGTGCGGCTTCTTGTTTCTTCGCAAATCAACATCTCTTCGGCTCAGTCGGGCACGAGAGAGTCTTCACAAAGGTCAGCCAACATGGATAAATGTAGTCAGCTAGATAGTAACCCATTTTGTGCTGAGTGCCGTTTGCAAAAAAAGTCACCGCCGGGCTCTTTCCCTGCAGAAGATCTTGGAACACGTCAAATTGGTTGAGCACATTAATATCGTTGTTTGAACCGGCAACTCCAAATAACGCGTGTCAAATCCACAAATCTTGAGAAGCAACAGCTTCAAGTACGACTATCGGGTGCCCCTTCTTCTGATTAGTGTACGCCCATCTCCACCCATTCAGGTAGTTCCTCCACTACCAATGCATGCAGCCGATGCTACCAAGCATGCAGGGGAAGTCATGCTTCGATTCGTGCATTTGCAAAAGCCGGTTGCAGTCAACTGTGCTTTGTGGCCGCAAATACTCGGTGCAAAATACAGATATGATCGCTCGACAAAAATAATCAAGCGATTGTCGACCAGTACTATCTCACATCCGTAGATACTCATCGTATTGATCAGCGCATCCGCCATTTACGAGTTGCCGCAACGCCATCGTACATTTCTGCAGTGACGTGAACCCAGTTTCCCTGTTGCATCCGCGCGCTACTGAAAATAAGGTTCTCGAGCCTCAACCGCCTTGAAGATTATGTGGAATAGTTTTTTGCTCATACGGAATCGGCGCCGGAACACATCTTTGCCCCACGTTGGAAACTCAGAGAAGTAATCCGCATTAAAACAGCTCTCAGCATCAAGGCAGTCACGATGCACCACAGTCCTTTTCCTCTTTGAACTTTGCGCGGCAGCGGCGGCCGCCGCCTCCTTCTCCTCCTCTTCCTCGGCGATTGCGTCGACGGCTTTTGCTATGAGATTACCGAACATGACGGGAATTTGGGTCGTAAACTGCCGCATTTCTTCCATTCTAGCGTTGAAATAATCATCATCGTCCGACATTATTTTTTAAATGATCGAAACAAACAAGAATATGAAGGTGTTGAGGAGATTTGAGAGAGAATTGAAGAGTCTGGTGTATAAAAAGACGGGAAAAGGATATATTTATAGGTGAGAATGGGAGAATTCAAAAAAAAAAATTGCTCGGTGACCGTTGGCGATTGCAACGGCTAGCGACCGTGCCAACCATCGATCGCCAAGTGTCACCCCACGTCAGCGAACACACTAGCGCACGAGCTTGGCTTAAAAAGCGCGTGTGCACGCGCGTTGAGCTCGCCAACTGGGTGCGAGCGCTCAAATGTTGGTCGCTTAGGCAGCGAGCGTGCGCAAGGGCACCGCTGCCCATAGCCTTAGATAGATACCCAAGCGCGCGCGCACACAAAATTCGTAAAGTCGCTAATACTATATCAAAATTATGAGAAATTTAAGGTCAATGAAAACAATAATGATAAAACAATAGGATTTTAAATTTATGATACTCTTTTTGAATAAAATTCAAATTTATGATTAAGAATTAGTTAGTAATTTGAGAATTTGTAATACTGACTCGAATTACCAAAAAGAAGCATAAGTCCTAAGATTCGCCTTTAGATTACTCTTATGAAAATATAATTGATATGAATTCATCATTATATAGGTTCTTATAAACTATGCATTTTTAATCGCATCAAAATAATGTGAAAAATGTATTACATTAATTCACAAACATGTTAAATTTTAATGTATAAATTACATTGATTTAATTTAATGTACAAATAGTTAATACACTTTGTATGCATAAAATGTAAGTAATATATTGCACTAATTAAATCTGGAACGTAGATAAAATGAATATCCACATTTAAGCTTAGTTCCCCTATAAAATTCATACAGATTACTCCTTCTCATACACATCCATACAGACCCTCCTTCCCCATACACATTCATACAGAATATTCATTCCCTCTCCCCTGTATCAAATTTTACCGTTTAAAAATATCCTTCAAATCCTTCAAGAAATTATGGCTTCGTCATCAAATCCGAAGAAAGAAAAAAAATCTGAAGATCTAACAGAACAGTAAAAGAAACATCTACAAGAGGTCAGTTTCTATACAGGTCGTGAATAAATTATACAGCTCGTGCATATATTTTTTTAATTATTATCTGCCCTGTATAGTTTTATACCGATGTGTATGCTTTGTTTTTTCATATACATTAGTTCATTTAGTTTAAGAACTTATGATGATGATTTCATAAATTATAATTCCTTATAATGTTAATTTGTGGTATGTGGAGGCTTTTAGTTAGTTTAATGATATATTAATCGAATAATTCATATATTACGTTTCATTTAATATAATTATAATGTTTAATAATAATATAGTTCAAATTAGATAATTCTCCAGTTATAAAAATTATACAGACCGTGTACAAACTGTACAGGGCGTGCATTGTCTCATGCGACATGTTTAATTTTTTATCGACCTGTATGCTTTGTTTTTCGTTAATATTTGTTTAATTAATCTCTATAAAATTATTAGCATGATTTGTGAAAATTATGATTGCATATTATGCTAACTCGTGGTATATGTTCTATAATTAGTTAGTTTAATTATAATGTGATCGAATAATTAATATAGTTATTAATTTAATATAATTATTGAACTTAATCGTATTATAGATCGAAATTAGATAGATTATTACTTAAAAAAAAGCATACAGATGGCTAAAAAATCATACAGGGCGTAAAATCCAATATGTGATCTGTATGTTTTTCTTTAGATCTGTACAGTTTTTGCTTAGTTTATTATTTTTTATGCTATGATTATGATTTAAATATTTAATGATGTCTGATTGATTTATTATAGTTAGATGTATAATTTGTCACGTTTGAAAAGAATTTGTCACGTGTTTTTATTTTCTTTAGTTCTGTTTTTTAATTGATTTTATTTCTGTTTTAGCATGGTTGGTGTTGAGTACGTAAAACAATACAGGATGTGACTTGCGTGGTGAACACGTACAACAAGCTCAGCATGTTGGGAGAGATAGAGAAACGACTATTCGAAGTTGGGGGTGGAGAGCTCGTTAGAACATTCTCTGTGGGTGCTTACATTTTTTAATGTGGAATCAGGGTAAAGCGTGTGGGAAAGTGCTTCAAATGGTCGTCGCTAGAGAGATAAAAATGGTCAGTACCAATCCGATGGATATATGATTTCGTATTGGTGAAAGAAATTTAAGATTTTCACCTCGTGAATACGCTCTTGTTTCGGGACTTATTTTTGGAGCGTCTTCATTTGATCCACACAGTGCAGATTTGTCGACGGATAATGTGAAAGCTTGTCAGGTCTTTTCTGGGGACGTGCGAGAATTCAAGGACGTGTTGCTGAATTTTTTGAATGTGGAGGGTCTAGATACACATTTGTATCTTCAAGTAGCCCATATGCTCGTCGCACAAGCAATTTGCTTAGGTTGCGACGTTAGAGACAAGATAAATTTGTGGCTTTGGGTAATAGCAGATGATCTCAACCGATGGAACCAATTTTTTTGGGGCGGATATTCATACCAAGTGTTGAAGAACTATGTCTCGGCGGTACCACCCCACAAAAAGAATTTTGGAAAAAATTACCGGTATAACATTTACGGACCGGTTTGGGCACTGCAGATGTGGATTAACGAGGCTATGCCTTCTTTGTCTGCGATGACTGCCAACAGAGTATCCGAATCTGATCTTCCTCGTTATTTGAGATGGAGGCTGGATCCGGCTTTGCAGCGCAAATTGGAACGGGCTTTTCTCGACGGGGTGAATTGTAGAGATTCCCTAGACCCTGAAGAAGGAGAAGAAATGACGTTTTACTCGGTGTCACTCGTAAATGCTGAAAACCCGCTGGCAGTGAATTATGTGAAGCCCGTCAACTTGCTCTTCGAGGGTGAACAACCTCAACGTCGTGCCTCAGTTCAGCGGCCTTCGAGGTACAATCCGGTGTCAGAGCCTAGCGTATATGATCTGAGAGACAGGACCCCACCTACAATTGTAACGAAAGCTAAGAAAAGCCAAGGAAAACGTGCTCGCGTAGTACAGTCGTCATCATCGAGCAGTGGCACCGACACCGGCAATCGGAGAGAGGGGAGAAGAAAGAAGTTCATGGAGGAATTGCGAGGCATGGTGAGAACTGAATTGACTACACAGTGGAGAGAAGTGTTTTTTTTCAGAGATCAAGTCTTTTTTCACAGATTTGTTTAAGAAGAGTGGCCGGCGTTCTAGCCCGATGCAATTTTCACCACCGCCCAGTGCCTCAGCCCACTGCAGTCCGGTAAGACAGCAGCCCTTTGTGCCAGCACGTCATTTAGCGTCGGAGTGCACAATTCCGGAATGGGTGAGAAAGGGTGGCCCTCAGTATGCTTATGAACAGGATGATCCCTCCATTCAAGCCCAACCCTTAGCCTCTAGGGGTCCTGACGGGACTCCTCAGGATGTGTTGTACGATCCCGCTGCATATGCTGAGTTTTCTAGAAAGTCGTTCTCACAAACACAACCGCCTGAGCCAGAAAAAGGGAAGGGTATTGACGTAGAAGATGTCCAAGGTCAACACCGAGATAAGAAACTACTTCAGTCAGGAGCGGAAGTTCCATCTGTCGACCTTAACAACAAGGATAAATGGCACAAATATGAGCTATTTATGGGAAACAAAGACTCATTCGTCTATGTCGAAGGAGTTCCATGGACAGTTGAGTACTTTCGCCGAATTGAAGACATAACGGCGGACATGGATCATTCGGTAATTTTCTAAATTCTAAACGCGTTATCATTAGTTTAAAATTGTTTTAATAAATATGACTTTTTTGTATTTCTTGTCAGGTTTTCGTCATGGCAGTCCAATTCAAGCGTTTGAGGGAACGTGAGCACATTTTGGCACGGATTAATGACACCAACACGATTATTTTGAACGTCGACTTCTATGTGAGCAATCCTTTATTTTAGCATTATTGACATTTTTATTATTGTTTGCATGCAATTTATTATATGTATTAATATTTTTCGTTAGCAGACGTCATTCATGCACAAACTTAATCAAATGGCGAGATCGACGAAAATGAGTGCCAACATCACAATGTCTCTTGATGTAGGTGTTGATGTCAAATCTTGGCGGCAATCTGACTGGGTAAAAAATCTAAACATTCTAAAATTGAAGTTATCATTTAAATTCTTTTTAAAATTCTGATTTTTTGTTACAGTTAATAATTCCAATCTACCTCGGCGCACATTGGTTTGTCCTCCGCATCAACATGGTTCAGTGGGTGATGGAGGTGTGGGACTCCAAATTGCACTTAGAGGATGCTCGAATACATCGAGTAGAGTCACTTAAGTCATTTGCGGTGAAGTTTTGGACCATCTTGGACTATGGAGGCTATTGGCTCACGACAGTGAAACCGAAGGCAGTCAACAGGAGTAATCCACTGAACATAACTGTTCCGATGAGGACTTTCGAGCAGCACCCTGTGCGACAATTTAGACAAGATTATAGTTACAGTTGCGGTCCATTTGCGCTCATGGCCATCGAAAGAATGATCAGCGGAAGACCGAGTACGTCATGGGGTAACCTACCTGGGAATGTCGTAGTTTATAGAAGAAAACTTGCTCGTGATCTTCTGTGCAACGCTGGCCAAACTCGTCTGTCTGATTGACGCAATTAGTAAATTTGTTTATGTTTTATTTTACGTTTTTGCTTGTAACAATATTAGTACGTTTTATTAGTTGAATGTACGATGACTATTTGTATTATTATTATTACTACTACTATTATTATTATTATTATTGTTATTATTATTATTATTATAAAAAATATCTAGCAAATAATATTAATAAAACGTGTTCAAGACACATATTCGTGAGGAACATCTCATACAAAAAAAAAAACCTCATTTGTATGGACATTTATTCTTCGAGTGACCAGTTTCGTGACATATAGAGCATTTTTTAGTTGCTCATTTTTTACTGCTTGAGGCACCATCGTCGGTGGGCTGACGTCTTCTTGCAGTCAAATTATCCAAGAACGATCGTCGACGAGTCTTGCTTGGGCAACCCGCCTGCCTAACCAGAAGCATAGGCAACATTTCCACAGCAGCAACTTGGCTAGGAATAAACCACTCATTTCTGGGAGGGACAGGATTCACCTCTAGTGAGTAAATCTGCAGTTGGGTATTTCTCGTGTAGTAATCTGTCACATAATTGTATGGGTGCTGGCCATTTCGCCTGTAAATCATGAAACAGGTAATTCGTGAAATAAGTTATACAAAAATGTACAAATAAGACAAAATAAACTCTAATTATCCTTATTAAATTGCTGCAACGGCATGAGAACACGGTATCAACTCCAAATCCCACACTCAACATGGACAGCTCCTCGCGTTGAGATCGACATTGAGCGTCTGATTTCCATCGTTGACTTTGAATACACCATCTCTAAATGGAATGGCAGTGTACGTTCTTGCCAGTTCAACCTCAGCTGCAAGTTTTGCATCTGTCGTGCTCGTGACAAACGCAGTACTAGATGCGTATAATTGTTGTTTTTCATCAAACCACCTCTCGATGGTCATTCTAAGGATCTCCAAACACGAAAAAATTGGTATACATCTAGCAAACTTCAAAACTTTATTGAATTGCTCTGCGGCATTCGACGTCAGGTTACTATATCGTCGGCTCGGACACATACATCGAGCCCACTTCTCCGAACCAATGGACATCAGCTTGGCATGCGCTTCGGGTTCAACCGACATTATATTATTCGTCGCTTTCTCGTAGGCTGCTCTCCGATACGCAAATGTTGCTTTATGATACAAATTGGTGATAGACTTTCCATAAGTCACCATACTTTTCAATATGTGAAAGTAGCACATGCCGTGGAATATGCTAGGATAGATGTCCCGAATCGCATTCCCAATACTAAGGTGGGCGTCTGAGATGAACACCAAATCAGGGCAAGGAGGATATGCCAGCTTCAGACGACTTACAAACCATGTCCACGAGATGTCATTCTCAATTTGACCGATCCCCCATGCCAACGGTATAAGTTGCTCGTTCCCGTCATTTCCCATCGCAACGAACATAATTCTCTTATTCTCTCCCTTTAAGTGTGTTGCATCCAATATAATCACCAGCCTAAGACAGTACTGGAATGCAACGATACAAGTTGACAACGCCACAAAACAGTGTTTGAATCGGAAATCATCAGGGCTAATACTGTAGTCAACAATCGAACCTGGATTCTCTTTCTGGAGCATATAGAGATGCTGAGGAACCATCTTAAACGAATTTACATATCCACCATATAGCATCTCCAGGACCTTGTTCTGTGCTCGCAGACACACATTGTAATTTGCAGTCACGCTATATTCCCGCATAAGACTTGCCATAATCATCTTCGGTGTGATGATTTCTTTCTGATTTTTCATGTCTTTTGCAAAATGAGCTGCAATCACACTAGATTCGACCTTCCTCTCCATTAGAGGATGGTTCATATTGGTTGTGCAAGTATGCGTCGGGTTGAACAGGTGAATATACCAATAGTTGTCCTCTCTCCTACAGCGCAATTCGAAAGGACACACATCTCCAAACTTGCATTTGTAAGTAACACGGCCTGAATCTGATCGATCTGTACAAAACTCAGCTCGTTGTTCCAAGTGTCACAACCCAAATGCAAGCCTCAACTGCTCTTTGTCTTTAATTAGGGAACTCATACTCAAAGGACCGTCAGGCATGTAATCTAGAACAGTTTCAACAAGCGAAGCAGCAGGTTCTAATGGAATCATGGGAACTAATCAATTTTGTAGGTCCGCCGCTTCAGTGGCGAGCTCCGTCTCCTCGTCAACAAGGGGTGTACGACTTTTCTGCATCAGCATTGCCAGGAGCTTGTTCACGCCGCCTTGAGTATGCACCCAGTTAACAAATTCAGCCAGAGTTCCAGTTTTCAGAGTGGCAATTTGTTCCTCTTCTTCATCAGTGTCGTCAGACTCAGATTCAGCAGAATATTCATCATCATCATCATCATCATCATCATCTACGACAGTGGCATAGGACTGCACAGGCTGTGGTTGCGGATCTGGCTCTGGTGCTTGTGATTGCCCTTGAGCAATAACAATCGCTCCACTTTGAGAACCCATTTGCGTCTCGCCAATCCAATTGCATGAAGTCATACTTGCGAGGGAATCGCCGTACTGCGAGTACTGAGACGGATGCACATCATCATAGACAAATTGCGAATAAGCATTCAAATCAAAGCTAGGTCTATACATAGAATCACTGTGCTCGATTTACAATGTAGGCTCAGACTCAGTAGCACACACTCGACGAAGTTGATCATCATTGCTCAATTTATATTTTTCGACGCCGAATTGAGACGTTGAAAAATAGAATATTTCAAAACTACAACTTAACGATCTAGATATCATTATGAAATTTATTTGTTCCTTAATATTGGAAAAACTTATCATATCCAACGGAAGATAGAATGTGCGCTCTTCTCCGCCATTAAAAACATAATCGTCCCAAACGCCGTTGAATTTAACGCGGAACATCTTGCATTCCATCTGCCAAAACAAAACCAAAATTTAATAATTAAATATAAGTAACTAAAATTAAATTAATTTATTACAAAATACAATTTTGTATAGATCTAAAATATACTGTACAAGTCGATTTACAACTTAAGGCGACTTGTACAATTTTTGTTCGATCTGTATAGTTTTCAAGTTTTTAAAAATTAAAATAATATTTTTAGGGCTCACCTT
Source organism: Schizonepeta tenuifolia (assembly GCA_029490685.1). Taxonomy (NCBI): domain Eukaryota; kingdom Viridiplantae; phylum Streptophyta; class Magnoliopsida; order Lamiales; family Lamiaceae; genus Schizonepeta; species Schizonepeta tenuifolia. Next base: position 58,156,775 of record CM055960.1, read on the forward strand.
GTAAATTGGAAATGAAAACACAAATATTATCTGGATTCACCACCATTTGAAGAAAAGCCTAGATATAGGATTTCGAATTCCAATTTTATTTTTGCAAGAATACATATAATAATATTATAAAAAAATAAAAACTATGTTACAGAAAGAAAAAAATATACAGATCGTTATAAATAATGTACAGGTCGGATTATTACTTTTCTTGACCTGTACAATAAATTACCGATCTGTATATTTTTGTTGTTTTTAAAAAATTAATTTAATGTGTCAAGATTTACATTTCGAAATTGGAATTGCAAAAATAATTGTAGTACGCTTCTAGCCTGGATTCAGCACGTTTGATAAATGTCCAATTATATTTTCTGTGAAATACAAACAATAATGTTAGTTCATACATTTTTGGATACAAAAAAAAAGTATACATATCGGAAATTTTCTATACATATCGGGTATAATTACGGTCGATTTGTATATAATATACTCAATTTATATACTTTTTTTTTTTAAATTATAATATTGCACGTTGCTCATCTGTATAAAATACTTGATCCGTATACTCGATTTAGTGTAGTTGCTTCCCTCAAATATTCGCTCTTTCTTTTCTCTCAATTTTTTCTCTTATATTTGTATGCATCTATTCTTGAAAGTGTGATTCATGTATAGGCTATAGAATTCATATTCAATAATGCATCTACCCGCATGCAATATCACTATTAAAAATAGTACAATTTTGCCGCATGCATGCATGCTAATTTAGTAGTCTTTCTTCACGTGAAGAAATCTGCCAACTTAAAATATTTTGACCTTATTCAAAAAGTAATCAAATAATTTATGATTGAATGTGCTTGGTGACAATGACCATTTTTTCTCAAATAAAATCAAACATAAAAATCACCGAAAAGGACTTAAAATGTGTCAGTGGGTATGGGGGATAGTAAATTATCTTAATGGATATATGGAGTAGATGTTATCCCAATAGTGGGTATACATGATAATTTTCTCAAAAATAAATATGTTTCTAGAAATTAATACTCCCTCTGTCCACGAAATGGTTGCCACTTTTGCTATTTAAGTTTGTCCATGAAATGGTTGACACTTTTGCTACTCCACTCACATTTATTATGAACCTTTACTCCACTCACAACAAAACTCACTATAATTCACTACTACCTACCATTTTCTTAAAACCCTTGTCGGCCACAATGTGGCAACCATTTTATGGACGGAAGGAGTAAGTAGTAATAACTATTTGTTCTCAGATCAAATGTGTGTTCAAAAGTTCATGGCCATCAATTTGAATGGTTCTCAGGTACAACTAGCAGTGTTTAGATCTCAATTTATCTTGTAAACATTATTATTTCTCTATTCATGATAATTGTTATTCCAACTCACCACAATTGTTACCCTCTGTTCTTATATACAAAAATAAATTAAATAAAAATAACTTACAACAATTAGAATTTATTAAAATTAAAACCAAAAAATAAAGAAAAAATGTGCTTGACAATCTTTAATGAGAGATCAATAAACTACAATTGGAGAATTAGTAAAATTTAATTGGAATGTAATAAGTACATAATTATAATTTATTTTAAAAAATTAAAACAAAGAAATGAAAGGGAAAAAAAAAAAAGATAAAACTGCTGCCACTAGGACTTGAACGAGGGTCAAAGGAAGGAGAGTGGGCTAATAATGCGGGTCGACAATAGAACATGTAGCGGAGTGGGTCGGGTCGGGTTAGAACCCATCTCTTTTGTGCTATACTACCTCTATCCTATTGAATGCGGCATGTTTTTTGTTCACATAAGTCTCACGCTACTTGCATGTTTCTTTTAAAAGAAATAATGTCAACAATCAAATGTACTTTATTAGCCATATAAAAATATGTATATGATAACTTTCCTGAAAATTAGCAGGGGTCGAACCGTTGCCAGCTTTATGGACTCGGTGCAAACCCGTACAATCTCGCGATAGGTAAATTATCCAAGAAAAAAGAAAATTGGTTTCAACTTTGAAGTCGTGCATAGGCCGGGGCTAACGTGAATCTCAAAAGAGTAAAAGATCCATGAAACAGAAGCACTGGATGAATGAGAGAAATCAAAGACTCATTTCAGAAAGCGCTCTCAAAAGAACAAAATATTTCTTATAAGCACAAGTTATTAGCTATGACCATACTCTTCATTTGATTCAAAATTCCCTACTGATACAGCAACACACTTAAGCAATTTGAGCAAATCTAGCAAAAAATTACAATACTTCGATCTGGCAAAACTTACAAATCAGGAAACAGTAAATATAAAATAAAAATCTGCAAATTTAACGTCGTAGCATTCTTTGAATCTGTATTACAAAATCTTCATTACAAACAGATGGCACCCTTACATCTCCATGAGCTTTCACAGACAAAAGTGATGAAACTCTTTAATCGAATTATATATCTGCTATAGACAATGGATTATAATAAGTAATCTCAACTTTATCAGCTGTATCATCATGAGTTCTGCCATGCATAGTCACACATTGCCATCCTCCAGAAAGCACCAAAACAGGCTGAATGCATCACATATATAGAGGTCGATAAAATTGCAAGCTCCACAAACTGGTGATTGTGTTGTATAGACTTACTAGACACCGAACATCAAGTCTACGATTTTCGACACCACTGATTTTGCAGGAGTGGCCATGGTCCCAGAAGATTGCCGAGCACTAGAACTGCCATTCTGGAGATAGTAAGGGTAAGGAGAAACTTTGAAACCATTAGACTCCAGATTTCTATTTGAAGGGGCAGGTGGTAATGTCATAAATCCTTGATTGTTGAGTTTCTCATTTAGGGCCTGTCTTTGCATTGGATCAACAGGCTTCACTCCAATTATAAGAACACCATTTATTTCTGTGCCATTTTTGCTGAGTGCTTTCTGAGCATCTGAACGATTCTGCAACAATAGTTTAAAAATATGCAATTTGATCATTATAAAATAAAGTAGGCATGCCCAGGAGTTCATCAAAACCTAGAGAAGCAATTTCACTCAGTTCGAACTACAGAATATAAGTCAATCCACCAACTGTCTGATAATGTGTTATGGCTATCGGTTAAGCATGAAGGTCTAGTCCATTTCAGGTAACAGTAAAGTTGACGGCTAACCATGCCTCAGTGAAAATAGAACAGGCCAGTACAACACTATAGCTTGTAAATGACACTCGGGCATTAAATGCAAAGAATATTTAGTCAATCCATTTCTACTACACAAAAACCTCATAAATTCTTCAAGATAACTCATTCCCATGCCTAAAGTACAGCATAAGACTTGCATTTATAACTTTAGAAGTTAGCCCAGGACCAGAATAAACATGTATTCCCAATTTTCTAAAGCATGCAAGTTAAATGAAGTTGCAAGTAAATTTAAGGTGAGTAGTCCAATAACTGGATATATGTTGCACCGCTAACTTTATGTCAAGAATATTAATTTTTCTAGCTTTTCAGAATGACATGCATCCTAGGAGTAAGTTTAAAATTGCAACCAGAGCAAAATGTTTTGCATAGCAGATAGGGAGAAACAAACACACCCTGACGCAGGCCCATATGTCAAAAAAGTAATGTTAGTTTAGATGAGTTAAAACATAAGGCAAAGAGCAAGTTGATTTGAAATAAATAATGCAGAAACCTTTTAAGGTGCAGAGCAACTTACAACAAAACATTAAAATAACGACACCCCCAACTACAAAGAACACAGACACACATGTATACATATTTTCAGAAACGGAAAAGCACAGAGTTCTATATTATGGATGCAAGCAGCAAAGACTTCTAGTACATTCTCAACAAGAATGAAAGGTAACTAGGTAATCTTGCATGACTCCGATAAATCACATAAAAAAATATATATTCACAAGTAACAATAATAATGAAAGCTCGTCAGCTTCTAGTACTAGGGAAAGAACCTGATATAAAATGTGCATCCAATTAGCATCTCTCGGGCCAGGAACATGTTTCAAAATCACCCCGCACTTTTCAAACTCCCGCAAGACAAGATTTGTGTCAGCTGGCAAAAACCTGGACAGGAAGTTCGACATAAAACATCAACACTCTAAAATAAATGTATCAAAAATGTGAAGTAGTAGATATTTCCAATGCATCTATAACATAAAGTTGATCATGGGAAAACCAGCAAGTAAATGCAGTTGATGCCATATAACTAACTGCTTAAATGTATTTAAACATGGTCACATTATCATTGTATGACAGTAACTTAAAGAAGGCAGCAGCAAGTGGAAAAAAGGGACAACATAGCAACACCAAAATTGTGTAAAAGAAGTAGCAGCTGGTAATGAGAGATATGAACCTGATGCGAGAAAGAAAGTGTACATTAATAAACTAATTTAGTCATGCAAAGGCAGGATGCCAGGATATAGTAACTATCTGACAACACATCATCTAAACAAAATCTAACACTAGACCTTCATAATTCAGCATAGGAATACCAAGAAAACCAAAAGAACAGGCCATCCCATTCGCCAGCTAAATGTACCATCAAAGACAGTATAAGAATGTGCAAAACTATGCATTATTATCATAAATTGGTATGAGATATCTTACGTCTTTTCAGTGTTATAATTCTACAGAGTAAGTTCCACTTTAGAAGTCGCAAAAAGGAAAAAGAAAAAAGGAAGAAGAATCAATTCATACCCGTAGACAGTGACCCATTCCTCCTCATTCAAGTTCCCAACAGGTACTAGACTTTTCTTCACTTCAGGCCTTGCAACCTCCCTAGGTGGTGGCAGTGTTATCAAGGCACCAGGTTGAACCACACCTTCTACAGGTGAACCTTTACCTTTATCTTCTTGCTCAGCACTACCACCAGTCTTGGCAGGTGACCACCAGCTCGAACTGATCATAGGGCTCTGCTGACTCTGCTGCTGAGGCTGCTTGCTTGTTCCAGTATATGAAGTGCTCGCATCTGATTTGCTCTTAGGAGTTGAAAGGTCCCTGCCAAAACCTTGTACCGGTGTTCTAGGATCTGATCTTACTTCTGGAGACATTGGATAGTCAGCAATCCCTGATTCTGGAGAAAGATCATAGCGGTCTTCAAGTGTAAAAACTGGAGGAGGAGGAAGATCGGAGTTGTTAAAATTTTCACGCCACAGAGCTGAAACAGCAGCTGCCTGACCCGGGGTTGAGAACTTTCCCCCAGACCGTCGAGACGACACAGGCGTAGCTAAATCTTGTAAAAACAGGGACTGCCTCCCAGATTTGGGGGTTCTGCGGGCATTAGTACTCATTTTATTTATTTGCCTCCCTGCATATGCAAAATCAATGATATCAATTGTTTGTAATGCATAAATCTCTTCACAAAATTGTTCTCTTCTATGCTTCTTATAACAAATCACCGTACCATGAATCTCTACACTGATTAGATTAAGTAGAACCAAAACACAATCAATAATTTCATCCAAAGAGAACTCATAATGGGCTTAAGCATAATTTATACAGAAAGAATTCATGAGTCCACGTTTCGCAAATTGCTAACAAAAAAAAACGATAATGCATAAATTAGTCATATAATTGACCAAATTTTCAAACACAGAAATAACTCAGCTAAGCGTAACAAGCAAACTCCTGGTAAACAAAAAATTGAATAGAAAGCTCGAAACATGAACCGCGGCAACAATTGAAAATTTCAAAAATGCATGACATTCAACAGAACCCATTGCGTAAATAAGAAATAAAACAAATTTATAAATGAATAAAGATAGATTCAATTACCTAATTGTGGTAACGGTAAAGATTAGCGACCGGGATTTTGAATTTGGAGGGTTTTAATGAAGAATCCCCCTAACAGCACTGTACAGAGCAGAGATATGAAAAACCCTAATTTTATTTAAATCTCCTTTTTCTCATTTTTATAAGAAACCGCGTGCTATCGACGCTTAACATTTTGAAATTTTAGGAGTTTCCCGAAAGTACTGAACTATCCTTCTTAATAGTATCAGTTATTGCCGCTTAACGTGTATAACCGTTATTTGAAATTTGATGTTAGATGTCCAATTTTTTAATTGAATTGAAATGGATTAATTTGTGACATTTTTACTTAGCCACAAGGTATCTATTTAGGAATGTATTGCAATATGATTTATATAAATCTTGTCTGGCACCTTTTACAATATTATTAATTATTAATTCCTTTTTTGTTTTTAAAGGTATTACAATAAAGTGTGATATTTAATCGAATAAATCACTACATTACCATATAAAAGTAGGATCTCAACGCCATATAAAAGTAGGACCACTACATCACCACACAGAGTGGGATTACTACACTATTAAATAAGGTGAAAAATCTACACCGTGCTCGGCGGGGCTCGTCTCATTAACTATAAAAACAGGATGTGATATCTAAAACATAATAAAATGTGCTTTTAGGAATTTTATTATGTTTTGCAATATCGAATAGTTGATTCTGTCTAGCTAGTATAGTTATTTATCGAAATATACATTATATATGATCGAGAAATACGTGCATTTCTAGTATTAACATTTTTTTTAACTAAAGTATGATGTTTTCTTCCACTATAAGTTATTTATATTTTTTGACTAATCATAGTCACATAATACATCACATTGAGGTACGTGCTATTTAGGCACGCTGTAATTAATCACACTAACTATAAAAGTAATGCGTATTAAGTTTTGAAAAAAAATATATTTAATTGGATAATTTAAATCCTAAGAAAAATATGATTATTTCTATTTTTATATTAATTTTTCATTTTTCTGTATGTGACTGGTCATAGTGTTTGCGGCTAGAATTATTGAAATTTAATATGCACTACGATTATTTAAAATTTAATTGAACTATAAAATGGCAATCTGAGATTGAAGTAGTCGACACTTTCACAAATTGAAATAATTAGTACTTATGTCGCTACAATTGTATGATTATAACGCAACCATTCTATTTCTATCACACTTGGACTGGCACTTGGTCCACCAAGAGATTATTTTATAGGATTGTGCGTGGTTACAGTACTACATGAACATCATATAAATGCGTAAATCATTTATAGTTTGGTCATTATATCAAACACTTAAGGGAATTTCGGTACTTTAATGTATTGTGCATCAACGAGGAGTATAAACACTTGAGACAGGTTAAATTCTTAATTTTAACCATGCAAGATTTTTCAATTATGTAATGAGAAATTAAAAATAAACAATACTTTTACTTGGTAAGTTACGCACACATATAAAAGATCTAACTTTCTTATTAGTCCGCTCTAGCAAAATACTATAGAAGTAAGAAGTTGGAAAGGTGGTTTAAATATTGGAATAAGAAAATGAAGACAAGTGGTGAAAGAAAAGAAAATGAAACACTGTATCAGCCTGTGCCATTTCACCTCTACCCAAATCAAATTTTATATTCCTTTTTTTTTTTATGTTGGAACCCGCAGCCACTATCTTCGGTGTGCACTGGGTAAACCCCTGTCCCTTGTGCAGTAACCTGCAAACCACACAGGGCAGGTAAATCACACTTTCCAAGTACAAGTGTGGCAGGCTCGACCTATAGAGGCGTGTCATGGAGTTCGAACCTGAGACCTTTCAGTCTCAGACCCCCACTTTTACCACTAGGTCATCCCCAAGGGGACCAAAATTTTATATTCCTCCCTTCACAATAACAAGGTCATCATTGTTTTTGTTACAACTAGCATATAACCCGTCGAAAATCGATGAAAAATTATATTTTCATAAAATTAATAAAATTATTAGATAGTTATATGCAATAGATTAACAAAATATTATTTGTTGATTAATTTAGGGTTAAATCATTCGACTATGGAATCTACTAAACTCGTTTAGAATTTATATATCCTTAAACACATCTCAAATTCAATTAAAAAGTAATTTCATAACATGTTTACATTTCAAACCATATAGTAATATATGTAAAAGTTCTAGTAATTTAATCTATCCTCATTCCTTTCGATAATTGTCAAAGCTCTATTCTTCTCCAAAATCGATGTGAGCAAATATATGTTTGGCTCTCAAAAAGATTGTCCCACGTCAATTGTGTATGAAAATTGAGATGAATAATTTTCACTGCAAATACTCCATATCCCACATTGATTTAGAAAAGAAAATTAACTTTGAAGATTGTCTATAAGATGAAAGTGGTCCTAAATACCCTACATTATGGTTCAACATGGTATTAAGAAGGAAAAAAAAAGATAAGTTGAACCACCAACGCAATCATCTCGTCTACTCCGACGGTTCCGACCTGGAACCCCGGCCCATTGACTAGAATAATGATTTTGTATTATATAAATAATCATTTTTCAAATATATTCACAGATTAACTAATGATGACATTTGTTTTCTTTTTTACATGAAATTAACATTTAATTATATAAAAAACTATTTACCAAAATACACACATTATTTAATAAATAAAAATTAATATTATAAATTGTACTAGTATTATATAAATAATTATCTTCAACATATATTCACGGAAAAATAAATAATGACATTCGTTTTCTTTTTTACCAGATTTGAGAAGAATTTTTGTAACTACGAATACAACTTCAAAAATTGGTTTCAATATGCACTTGGTAGTTTTGTCATTTTACAAAATTGTATATAGAGTGATTGGGCTTCGGAAAAATAACTTAGCCAATGATATAAGATAAAAGTTGACCCTAAATGCATCCTTAATTTTATGATTAACCAATTATACTAAAATAACTTCCTTGGAAGGGGTGGCACAAGACTTAAGGTAAAAGTTGTTGTAAGTAGAGAAAAAACAAGGGCAAGAAAGAATATTTTATTGTGTGGATGTGACAAAATTAGATAGGAAGTTATTTGGGGACCATATCAAAAAGTAAAGATATAAAGTTATATGGGGACCGCAGGTAGTATATAGAAAAAAGGTTGCTCCGCCAATACTGAATTGACCCCTTTACGCGGATTATTCTTGGTCGGAACTGGTTCGTTGACAAATCATTAGTAATTTTTCTGTAAATTTTCCTACACATTAGATGTTTTTCAACATGGTCGATTAATCAAACAATTTGAGACGGTGTGTTTAGAATTATTCAAACATGTTTGAAATTTATATACTTGTACTTGTTTAAACCCGATTAAAAAATTAGTCATTTGTGTTTATTTCTAAAAAAATCTGTATATTAATACCCTTCGATTGGGAATTGGCCCCCTTACCGCCACGATTCAGCATCGGAACAGGCCCGTTGACCACGACTTTGATTTATAAGTGCGTAATTTAGAAAACTCGTTTAGAATTTATATAGACCCAAAAATCAATAAAAAAATTGATTGTGCTACTCGTCCTGAACCGTATAGTAATATTCGCTAATTACATTTATAGATTATGCAAAATTGGAAACTCAATTACAAATAACGTAAAATCAATTCACGGATGACGATTCTACAATTTAGAAAATACATAAAAAAAATGCATAAAATAAAAATTTCCCGAGTTGAAGTACCTGGCGGTTGGAAATTGGTCCCACTACCACCGCGGTTTCGGGTCTGAATCAGCCTGTTGACCAGTGTGTTGATTTATAAGTGCGTAATTTATAAAACTCTTTTAGAATTTATATAAACACAAAACATAATAAAAAAAATTGACTGTATTATTCGTTATCGTCCTTAACATATATTACTAGTAATATTCGCTAATTATATTTTAAAAGTATGCAAAGTTGAAAATCCAACTACAAATAAGTAAAAATTAATTAATGGATGATGATCATAGACTTTCGAATATACATGAAAAAATGCAAAATGGAAATTTTGAAATAAATAAGAATAAAGAATAGAGACATGCCACGTGAAATCACGAGTTGAGGTACCCGTCAATTGACAATTGACTCGTCCACCTAATTAATTGGAAAATTAAAATTAATTATTTTTTATCAAATTAAATAAATAAAAACTATTTCAAATTTTAATTTGGTCAACCAATAAATTAGTCAAATTATTTTGGGACCATTTATTCGGCTCTTTCTTCTCAAAACTGATGTGGGACAAAAACTGTTTACTTCTCAAAGAGAATGTCTTGTGTTGATTTTGTATGTGAATTGAAGTAGTTATTTTTTATAGCAAATATCTTTTTGTCTCACATTACTTTAATGAAGAAAAAAATATATTTGAAGATTTTCTATAAGAATGAGGTGACCTTAAATATCCTTGATTTTATGAGTTCGATATAAATTTATTAAAAAATAAAAGTTGTCCTGCTGGTACTAAATCAACCCCTCTACGCGCACAATTATGCGTTGAAATTGTCCCATTAACAAATCGTTAGTAAATTTTCTATGATTTTCCTACACATTCGACGTTTTCGAATGGAGAAGATAATCAAACAATTCGAGATGGTGTTTAGGATTATTCAAACATGTTTGAAATTTATATACTCGTATTTGTTTCAAACCGATTAAAAATTTTTCATGTGTGTTCCTTTCTAAAAGATCAGTATAGTAATACTCATCGGTTGGGAATTGGTCTACCGCCACAGTTTTGAGTCTGGACCAACTTGTTGACGACGACTCTGATTTATAAGTACATAATTTATGAAATCCGTTTAGAATTCATATAAAACCTAAATTTAATAAAAACAAAATTGATTGTAATATTCGATCTCATTTTAACCGTATAGTAATATTCGCTAATTACAATTATAGATTATGCAAAGTTAGAAACTTAACTGACAAATAACATAAAAATTAATGCAGTGATGGCAAATTCTATAGATTTTTTAAAAAATATATGAAAAAAATTGCATAAAAGGAAGAAAAAAAAAATCAAAGAAAAAAAATATTTAGTAATATAATGATTATTAAGTAACCAGAACAAAAAAAAGTAAAAAGTAATAGGTCTACAATTATTGAAGATTTATTTTTTTTCATTTTTGACGGGAACTAGTTATTAAGACAGATGGAAAAAGATGGAAACTGAGAGAAGGAACTCAATTGTGAGCGGAGGAATTCATTCCAATTAATAATCTTGTTAATACATGTGCATGTAACCAACCAACCACCCCTCTTAACTCTCACGTGCTCACCGCCTTTTCAATTTTGACTTATAATTTTGTACAATTCTCAAATTTATCATGAAAAACTAGTCACCGATGGGAATTGGGCTGACCTTAAAAATGTTGCCCTAGGCATGCGGGCAGGCCCAATATATTGAAGTAATCTGTAATTGGCCCAACAGTTTGATAATTCTGTTGATTGTATGCATATAGGTTAAAATGACTAATTGTCACATATCATATTCCTAGCTAATAATGATATTTTTTTAAATGTTAGCTGATAATGTAGTTTCAATAATATTATTTTTGGCGAATTTACCTGGTATACAGCAAAAACACAAAAATAATAGTAGTTGGATGCGTTTACTATCAACAGGTGCCAAGAATTAATTTCTTCTAGATTCCATGCAATCAATTTAATTCCCAACTGAAAATTCGTTGGTGTATCGAATTGAAAAAAAGAAAGAAAGTACTAAATTCGTAAATGAAGAAATTGAAAAAAAAAAAAAAGAACTGTTGTAATTAAAATTAACCAAATGTCAGATAAGACCTAATTCAAGCGGTTGGTTGAGGTATTACAACTCTCTCCTTAGTGGGAGATCTCGGATTCAATCTCGTCTGTGTATGGTGTAGTATATTCCCACCTTGTGTGGTGGGGCAGTGATTCCACATTTGTGTGGCGTAGTGTTTTTATTCGACAATATATATATATATATATATATATATATATATATATATATATATATATATATACCTTGTAATTCTTTTTTTTTTTTAACCCAAATGTTACAAAACTTCCATCTAACTTAATTCAATGTTATACCTCATGACAATATATATACAATCAAAAATCTTTGTTCTATCAGAATCACTTTTTGGATCAGTTTATGTTGTTGGTTTTGCAATCTTTCTACATCCTTAATTAGATAGTGACATTGGAATTTTAGCTATATTGCTTTAATTATGTTTCTAAGATTTGAAGCCTTTTATCATTAATTGTGTGGTATGTTTGACTCGCTAGTTCGTAAACACGCACACCCGGCCCCTGGCTAGTCTCAATATATGTCACTAGTAGTCTAGTACGACCATTTCATATGTTGTCCGTTTTTTATAATCTCACTTTTGAACTTTTGGAAGATCGAGATACAAATATTACACATTTATATTGTACAAGATAAATGTGATATCTTGGTTGATCAAGAAATTAAGGAAAGGGAGGGAAAAGACAAGGGAGTAAATGTGAGAAGAGATGAGGTATGAAGGTGGTGGGAATGAATAATTGCAATGTGTTAAGCAAATAACATGGAAAGATCCCAAAACATAGACACACTGCCATCCCATTTGGATATATTATCCCAACCATCATACTGCACACAAACACGCACATAACTCCATGTGCTTATCTTCCCCCACTCCACATGCATGTCTTTATATACCCCCACCCCACCCCCCATACACACAAAACTATCTTTACTATACTAACATGTGTGGATACAAACTACTTGTATGCATATGTATAATGTATTGTACTCATTTGGGTGCGCACATACATTGTACTTGCAAGTACATTGGTTTCAAAGGATTAGCTTAGAAAAGGCTACCAAGACTAGTGACACTATGAGTCTTGGAATGGCAAAGATATATAGGTCAAATAATTTTGATTGGTAGCATTTAAATGTAAATTTGGAATTATATGTGATGTGTTCATTGTACATTCACTTTGGATGGCATACACGATAAAATGACAATCGTCACGTGGGATGAATTAAATGGTAAAGTAATGATTAATTGACTTCACAAATATCATTTGAGTATGTACACTATACCTTAATATACACACATTGCGAATTAATTATGGGGCTTAATACTTAACAGTACTCGACATTCAAGTTTATTGATTAATTGAATTACATAATATTGACACCTCTGACTTAAGATTTTGAGAGGGTTAAATGGTTAATGGACTCTTCACTCTTTAGGTCAGATGTGAACACTGATGGAGCTAGAAATGTTAATATGGGGGCACAAAATTAATTATAAATTTAAATATTATACGTAAATTTGAGAAAAATAATAGAAAATTTAGTACGACTATAATATCGTAATATCATGTAGCGCTCTTTAAAAAATCAATAACTTGACATGATTACCTTAAATATTTTTCTATTGTTTCCATGTTTTTAAATTATCAAACTATTATCATGGTGAGAAATAAATAAATCAAATAGGACTACATTAATACCAAGCAATAAATTTCGTACACTAATTTTCAATTTATACGAATTTTTATATTTATAAGAAGAATATTATAAATAAAAATGAAAAATGCTTAAAATTTACCACACTATATATTTTGTATAATAACATAATAAAAAATATATAAAAGTTTAAACATATACTATATGGTGGTGGGGCTTGGCGGTGGGGGGTTCAAGGACCCCCATGCCCTAATGTAGCTCCGTCGCTGGATGTGAAACTAATTGACTTAATTAATTAAGAGCAACACTCTCATGCGACCTGTTGCACCTCATATGCGATCGGGTCGTGAGCGGCTGTAATACACGCGCCGCGCATGGGCGGCTGACAAGTGTATTACACGCGCCACGAGCCGGTCGCATTCAAGTATTTATGATTAATTAATTATAGTTCACCCACTATAAATAAAGCTCAAATTAATTTATTGCATCATAAAGAGTAAGTTTAAAAATTTCATATTTGACTTGACTCCTTGCACACTCTCAAATTTTATTTTGGATAAAGGTTGCTATTTTTTTTAAACGTTAAGCCATTGCACTTCCAATTATTGAAAAAAATTGGTCCTTACATTTTATGGTTGTGACTATTGAGCTCGTTTTTTGATTGACACTAAATTTGGCCCTTATTAAACTCTATTTCAACCTCTGAACAAATTAAAAAGGTCAATAAATTCAAAAGTGCGAGGACTCAATAGTCCATACTCATGTAAAATTGCTAAGGCAAACTCTGAAGCCAATAATAAAAGTATAAAAGGTTATGTTAAGATGCAAAGAAATCTACAAGATTTAATTTTTTAAATGAAAGTATTAAAATGTAAACCCAATTAACAAAATTATTAAAAGAAAATCTTGAAAATACCAACTCATTTCACTTACTTTATCTAACGAACATACCTAATACATAAATGATAAAACTCAACTAATAAAACTTGACCAGTTTAAAATTTTCTCTATGCACAATTTTATGACATCAAACCTTTCACATTAGTATTTTTTTTTTTTTTTTTATGACATGATAAGGGGGAGTGGTGGAGTTTGAATCCTAGACCTTATTACTTACAGACTGAAACAACACTACTTAACACTACAAATTTAGAATTTTAATATTAACATCAGGAAGCAGTCTTGTTGGACTCAAATTTAGCATGCTTTCAAAATTAACTTTTTCTTTTTAATTTTCATGATATATACACACATAATTTAAACTTCCGATTTTAAAAACTAAAATGAAAACATTTTACCATTAAGATGCGCCTCGATGTCAACTGTAAAACTTACTCAACTAATTTCGATACGATAAATAAAAGGCCAAAACTAAACTGACCTTGATACGGCCTCACTCTATTAATATTCAGATTTTAGGTAGTTCTTGTATTTTGCAGGTTAACATAATGGGCCCCACGGGAGGCAAAATGTCTAGCAACGGGTGGACAATTATATTGCCCCAATGTTATATACTACTTCATACCTTAGCTTAATTTTAAATCCATCAAAATGAAATACGCCATAAATAAAATAAAATAAAATAAATTCAACCGAAAATAAAGTTATTCATTCATCAGAAAAATCAATAACCACAACAAAATCTTTATTGTTACTATTATTCTTGTTTGCTCTTAAAAATGATCTCGAAATCTTCCCACGTTTGATTGTGGCCGCACTTCCATGCAACTATACTTCGTACATCACACGATGTTCTTCGATTCTCTCTTACTCTACACAACTCCTCTCCTCCCATAATTAATTTATTAATTAATTAATAAGGTTAATTAATCACTGAAATCCATGTTATCGTTTACCTTTTCTTTTAGAATTAATTAGAAGTCCAAGGAATTAATTAGCATTAATACTTAGTGTACGAGCTGACGTGGCGGGAGAAGGTTGGAGGGAGGTGCCCATGCTTCTGGGGTAATACACATGCTTGTAAGGATAAAATCTCGAAGAAATGGAAAACTAAAATAAATAAAAAAATCACTTGTTTTCATGTTTTAGTATTACTTTTTTTTTAAAATCTTTTAATTGTTTGAAGCATTCTCTTTCTTGAGGTAACAAGTCAAAGCCAAAGAAACAGGGGAAACAATGTGCGAACGAAGAAAAGTGCAAATCTTTGGGTGAAGACAAGTTCTCTAGCAGTGGTATTCTAATATTAGATCATTTATTTTATTTGTTTTATATCTAACAGTATAAATTAACGGTAATAGAGAATAATATTGTCATGCTCTAATATATGAGTGACAATTAACGTAGATATTAATTCAAATATGTTTCCTGACTCTTTAAAGGCGAGAGACACAAGTACCAATCTCAATCTTTTAAAAAAACGGAGGGAGTACTCTAGCATGGTAACTTAAAGATGTGGTTCAAATTTGTTAAATAAGCCATTGAAGTATGTCACGTCATGTATTTATTCATACTAGTTCATTCCAATTGAATGTGAGTTGTATTGAGAAAATAAAGACTACATATTCATTATTGTTTTATTAATTTATTTTTCTTGAGAATCCATAACTGTTATTCTCGATGAAGGATATATAAACATAAATCGAAAGGCAAATCATATAAGTTGTGAAACAAAATTCATTCATTTGCAATCTAATTAATGATTTTATTTTCTTTAAACATGGAGTGAGTTGGTACGGATTGGGGCGAGGGTCCAGGCACGTTTGTTTGGTAAAGTATTAGATCAACTTAAGACTGCAATAATTAACTAAATAAATGTTTTGATTAGTGTTTAAATTGAACAAACCATTCCAATATTAATTATAGTTAACTATCTTTCGTTGAAGAAGGCGTTGGCTGGTTTGCGTATGAAAATATGCTGGAATTTATTCATAGATGTATGAACTTAAAACAATATTTTTACAACAAGTATAAAAACATTTTATTTATCGGAATCATCATAGATAAAAATAGAGAAACATTTTAAAATTTCAACACGCAGGCTCATTATCGAATGACACTTGTAACTTTAATATATTGATTGAATATTCTATTGATATTCTACTTTTGTTCGTCTGTCGGCAATTAATTCTATAAACGGTCTTTTTTTTTGTCAACATAAACACAATATATATGGATTTTAAAGGTAAAATATTGAAAAATGGATACTCGTGAATTACGCTTCCCTGAAAACTTATTTTCACTAAGTTCCAAACTAAATTTGTTTACAATGAGTACGTACTATTAATTTACTTATTTAAGAAATAGTAGTAGTAGTATCTTTTAACCATCAATATATTGATCAGACTTATACTTGCAAGTAAAAAGTGCATATAATATATTACCTCCGGTCCCTAAAACTCTTTCTAGGAGGAAGTAATATGGGTATTAAGAAAAAAGTTGTTGAGTTAGTTATGAATAGAGAAAAAGTGATATAATTTGTTGTGAGTGGAGAAAGGGTCTCATATTGAGGGTAGTGATATATTAATTAATTGAGATAGTGGTGTGACATATGTGGTATTTTAGGTAAATAAGTTGATATAGTAAAAGTAAGAAATAATAATTTGTTATGAGGTAGTGTCCAAAAGTAGTTAGGAAGAAATTTGAGGATCATCTCAAAAAGAAAAAATAAAAAAGGACTTGGGGATCGGATGTAGTAAATAGTAAGGTTTTATCTTTCAATATTTCCTTTTAGACTACTAAATAAATTAAAGTTGACCAAGTTTTCACCCAACAATCTCGAATTGAGTATTGAATAATTTAATTTGTTGATATTTAGTATTTTATTTTATTTATTTTGAGGGGGAATGAATTTTATTTTGAGTGGTGGAAACAATTGGCAGCATTTATGATGAAAATGTTGCTTAAAATTTAGAAGAGGGAAAGTGGCATTGTATTTGGTTGAGAGCAAGAAGCCCCTCCATGTGCAAATTCCCAAGCTTTCAAGAAATAGACCACCCCCAAATGGCCCCCCCCATGCACCCATTCCCATGATTGTAACCTACTTTCCAGCTGATATTTCTTTTCTTCATCCACACTTTGTCTTACCCTCCCAAAAATATTTCATCCTTCCATCATCTTACTTTCTCAACAAGCAAATCAATTCCCCACACTACTTTTTTTAACCAAAGCTTAAGTCACTTCCACTTAACAGTATCTCCTCAATCGTAGTATTTTTTCATTCATTTCATTAATATTAATTAGTATAACGACTTTGTGCAGAATTAACACTATCAGCGGTTCACTCCATTGATTGACCAGACCAACGATGCTAAAATATAAATATGTTTAGAGAAGAAAAAGGGTAAATTTGGAAATCAAGATTTAGGAACAAAAATATGCATTACAAGTTCTACAATTGAATTCGCACCATCTTCTCCCTCCACTTCTATTTCAAAAATTCAAATATATCTAAAATTAAAATAAAAACAAAGTGAAAATTAGAAAAATTGTGGGTTATGACTTAAGACTAAAAATTAGCAAGGTGGGGACCAGCCTCGATCCGTACACTAAATCCCACACACACCATACTAGATCATGTGCCTCATATCGGGGCCGTTAAAGCTATTCCGGTGATGAATCAGGAACTCATCACAGCCGTTGAAAACCGAAGCGTGGTTCATCATCTGATGCCTCTGCACATCCTTCTGCCGCCGGAGCTCCAACACTTTCCGGTGAGAATTCGAATGCTTCGCCGAAATGAAAGTTGGGCTGGCGGCGGGCCGGTACTCCGGCACGAGCCGCCCCGACTTGAACCGGACCCCGCACGCGTTGCAGAGGGTCTTCGGGCCCATTGGGCCCGTTCTCCACTGCGGGGTCTTTTCCGACCCGCAGTGGAGGCACTTTCGGCCCGTGGTCTCCGTGGGCTCCCTTTTATTCGACGGCGCCGTTATGTGGGCCGGCGACGGCGCGGCGACGAGGAGGAGGCGGGAGGACCAGTCGCACGGAGGCGCGCGGGAGCGCTTGCTGCGTGCTTTCCC
This sequence comes from Schizonepeta tenuifolia, assembly GCA_029490685.1. NCBI lineage: Eukaryota > Viridiplantae > Streptophyta > Magnoliopsida > Lamiales > Lamiaceae > Schizonepeta > Schizonepeta tenuifolia. The sequence goes on from CM055960.1 coordinate 58,174,991, forward strand.
CGGGACTGAGACGTCGGATGGGAAGACCGACGGGGGCGGCGGCGAGTGGGTGGTGATGGCGGAGGAGGAGGAGTCCGGCGAGACGGCTTTGGCGGCGGCGGCGGTGTTGGTGGTGGGGACGAAGCGGAGGTCGTCGGTTGAGAATGATTCTTCCACGAAATTCGACAACCATTCCAGCTCCGCTAAATCATCATACTGTTTGTTACGAGAGGTAAAAATAGTTAGTTAGAGAGAATTGGACTTATTGTGTTGATTATTATGTAAAATATCGAAATTAATTTACATGTAAATAGTATGATTTGGTATTAAGAATTTTAGAATACACTATTTCATAGTAATATTACGAAAAAACACCTCTACAAATTTCAAAATTCACCATGCTTAAGAAACGCACAATTGCCATAAAAAAATCGCGGTAAGTATATTGCAAAAAATTCAGTCTTCTCCAATGAAAAGTGGGAGCCTGACTGTCGGCGAGATATTTATAAGGAAAAAGAAAAAGGAAAAGGAAATGTACACAATGGTGCACACGTTTCAAGGAATTCCATGCAAAAAAAAAGGTAAAATAACAAATACTAGTACTAATTCAAAATAAAATAAAAAGGAAAGGAGAAAATTACCGGAACGCAGAGTTCGTTGCCGGAGAACTGCGACTCATTAAAGCTGCGGCAGCTAACATTACCGTTGAACTGGCCGTCTCCGCTGCCGGAAACCGACGAATTGCAGCTGTCAACCGCCGTCACAGTGGAGGAATCACCGGAATTCCCCGGCAAGCTCTCGAAAAACGCGTCGGTCATCGTCTCGTCCTCCTTCGAAAAATCGAGCAAATCATCCACCGTGAAATTAACGCCATTATTATTGTTGCTGTTGAAATTGCCATTATCCACCGACGAAAATTCAGCATAATCAGCGGCAAAATACTCCATAATTAATTACGAACTAAAGTTTTTCACAATTCTTCTGTAGAAAAAGCGGAGTAACGGTAGAGAGAGAGAGAGAGAGAGAGAGAGAGAGAGGAAAAGGAGAGAGATATATAGAGAGAGAGAGAGATAATTTTACTTTCAAACGGTGTCTGTGTTGAAAGTGAAGGTGAGAAGTGGTGGGTTTTTTATTGGTGAAGCTACGGGCACAATCGCAAATACATGTAAATACAGTGGTCTAATTTTAAATTATGGTATCTCGTTTGCTTCTGAATTAATTATTACTATTATTTTTTGTTGTGAGAAAAATAAATGATTATTGGACGAATGCATTATTTGTCACTTCACTTACTACTTCTGTAAAGTCAGTTGCTTCTGTTTCCTTTCCTTTTTGGTAATTTCATATACATTTAGATTTTATCATATTTTCATGATTCCTTTTCTCTCTTTCTTTAACCCTTCCAACTTTAAGCAAAGAATAACTAGTTTCACAATTATGTAATCATATAGTCGGCAAAGGATAAATGTTCCCAACCTTAAATTGAGCCAAATTTCTACTTCAAAAGCAAATAACAAATAAAAATAGGAGATGAAATATTATTTACAGTGAGTTAGAAATGATCCAAATTATGTGACCGTATCTTTTCTTAGGTCATTCACAACGGCAAGGGCGAAGGCCGGGCGAAGGAGGAGGTGCCCGCCCGCGACGAGGGCGATCAGCGTTGGAGGAGCGGCGGGCGGGCGCGGCGACGGGCTCCTTGGCGCTGTGAAGCCCGGGGGCGAGCAGCTGCGGTGGAGGGGAGGAGGGACACGCGTCGCCTCCTCCCATTTTCTGTAAAAAAAAATTTAAATCTGAAATTGAAAAATGCAGTAAGGGTATTCTCAAACGGCTATTTTTTTTACCTATAAATATATCTCATTCATCCCTCAAACATCCACACCTTTTCTATTTCTTCATTCTTATTTCTACATTCCAAAAAATTGTCTTGTAATTTTAGTTGTTCTTTAAAAAATGGGAGATGATGAATTCGACCAGTGGTACAACCAAAATTACATACAAAACCCTCGTCCCTCTTCCCAATCGCCCAATCTAATTCCCTCACGACAATTATTCACCGGTAAGAGTCCGTCGTTTTCATCCCAACAAAGTACTGGATTTTGGCTGTACTCCTCGCCTTATGGATTTGGGCAGTACTCGCAATCACCGGGCTTCAGCCACTTCAGAGCTTCGCCTCCGCCGTCGGGTCCATTCCAGCAATTCTCGTCGCCGCCTGGTGGCTACCAATATTTCCAGACACCGTTGTCTGTATATCGCCAGTTTAGAGGAATCAACCTCAATGACGACGACGACGATGTCCCTGAGGATGAAGAAGAGGGCGAGGAAAATGAGGAGGCCAAGAAAGAGTAGGAGCCGGAGCCGGAACCACGTCGTAGAAAGGGAAAGGCACCGTCCAAGGAAAAGGCACCGGCCAAGGGCAAGGGCAAGGGCAAGGGAAAGGACTCGGCAATGAACCACGGGTTCGAAGCGGCAACTACACGCCGGATGAAGTTGAGTGGATTGCTAAGTACTATGTTGATATCGGGCTTGATGCAGTAAATTCAAACTATAAAAAGCTCGATAATTTTTGGGAGAGAATTGTCGAGAAATTCAACGAGTTCAAAGCTCCTCAACAACCTCGTGGTGTAGAAGCCATTCGGTCCGCGTAGAAACGCGCCAAGACCGAAATTACTAAATTCAACGCGGAATACATCAACTTTGAGAGAGAAAATGCTAGTGGGCGGAGCGACCTCGACCTCTACAAGCTAGCCGCCGATGCTTATCATACAATCCGTGGGAAATATTTCATCCATCGGAAGGCGTGGGAGGTCGTGAAGGATATTCCCACTTTCTGCAATCCGGATGCCAAGACCCAATCAAAGCGCTCCAAGACTAGTGCAGATAGTGGCTACACAAGTCATTCCAGCAACTCCACATCTGCAAACGAGGCCTCGTCGATGCTAACCCGCCCGACCGGCATAAAAGCGGCGAAGAAGGGAAAGGGAAAAGTCAATCCGAAGGTGGAGGCCGCGCAAAAAATCGGCGGCATCGAGCAACATATGGGCAAAATTGTGGCTACTCAAGATTTTAAACAGGCCTACGACATCTACACGAGGAAAACAAGCGAAATGGAGCCGGAACAATTGAGGCACCACCGTGAAGTGTGCGCATTTCTCAAGCAAAAATACGGGTTTCCAAATATTGATATGTAATTTTTATTACTTTTCAGTTTTTAATTATCACTATTTAATTTTTATTTTTTAATTTGTATCAATTGTATTGTATTTTTTCAATGTGTCAATATAATTTCGTATTTTATTATTCTTATTGCTATTTTAAAATAAAAAAGTAAAATTAAAAAAATAAATAAAAAATCAATCATTGAATAGCCTTAGGGGTAGAATTTTAACATAGTGAAAATTTCACTCTAAAACTATCAATCATTAAAACCCTATCAAAATACCCATAGCTTTAGAACTTCGGAGCCTACTACTGTGAATGCTCTAAATCTACCCTTCAAAACAAAAATAGTAAATAAATTAGATTTGTTGGGGGAGATCACTTAAAAAGCACATTGCTTCACATGAAAAGCCACTAACTTCCACTGACTATGATCTGAATGATAAGAGTCCCAATCTTTTTTTATATTTTCTTTATTTAGAATTACCTTTTAAAAGAGCCTCAGCATTGGGATTCTCATTTTCAGAAGCCTATGATAACTGAGCAAACATTTTCTGATAAAATAAAAATAATAAAAAAAAAATCTTGCTTCCTATGCTTTATTGATAAGGCCAAAATTTATTACTAACTTGCATGTTACTATTGCCATGTTCATGCATTTCTGCGATCATTTTATAAGAGTCGATTTATCACATTAATATATAATTTAATCTATTTTTTTTGTGATTAGTAAAGTAAATCATATTAAACTTTAATCCGACATGATTTTTTCACTTTGAGGTGGAACAACGTGCTTTGCCAATAATAAATTTCAATATTTTGAAGGGTAAAAGGGTCAACCTAATATTGATGAAAGTGTAGAAAAAGGTGTTATTTAGTGGGCTAATTGGATAATTATTAATGAATGAAAAAATAAAATCAACCCTTAAGAATCGATTTAACAAGTTTTGTCACCGTGACTCCACCATTAGTATCCCAATTTACAGCCGGATTATCTCTCTCTCTCAATCAATCTCTCCCTCTCATTATTTTTTTCCCTCGGGAATTGTGTTTTGGCCCCCTTGTTATTAAATTAATTTTACACTTCCCCTAAGTTTTTTAATCCATAAATGGTACGTACCCCCAATTTTAACCTCTATTTAACATGTTATTATATTCCTTAACCCACGTTTAAGCACGACGGTTACAGCTCGGATTTGATCTTACGACGGCTATGATTGCTCCACGTGTCACCCAACAGGATTTGATAAATTGTTTCTTAACTATTCCACGGAGATAAAAATTGGGTGGAGTTTGTTAAAATTTCAACTTTGAGTGGTATGGTGTCAACATTTACTCATACGAACCTTTTATAATTTAATTTTTCACTTGAATTTTAATTTTAATACTCTTACATCGTACCATTAACTGTTATGTTACTCTAATGTTTGAGAATTATATCTAACTCGACATACTTAACTATCATGTCACGTTTCAATCACGGTTTATTCAGATATGGAAATTTAAATATGAAAATATTATACATTGCATAAAGTGTCTTGACTATTAGGAACCATATTGAATAATTAGATATATTTTTTTGGTGATATATTGTTGGACAAATCGTCGCTTATAATGATTATGATTGATTCATTTTATTTTGTATATACATTGATGCTAAACTATGAAAAAACAATGTTGGTTGTATATCCACGAGAAATAAGTATTAAACGAATAGAGTAAAATTGAAAATAACTGTATATCATCAATTCAACTTTCAACTCGTTCACATCTCATTTATTGCATTCACTGAAATTGTGCACCAATAGTTAGTGTTGTTTCACTTAGATTGATAATAAAACAGTAGCAGTGGAAAGATAACTTTTCGTTTGGTCTAATATAGCAATAGGGGCCAAACTATTAGGCCAATTTAGATCACATGGGTTATTTTTGGTATGTCATGACACTTTACAAACAAAGGTGCAATTGGTACGAGAATCCATCGTTACATATGATTCAATTCCATAAATATATTAATATCCATCTAAGTAAATAATTTCATGCATGGTGAAGAAATATCAATCTTCATTGTTTCGGGTTAATTATGTTTAGATGGCAATGATCAATTATTTAGTAATTCTTTAAATTTGATATCATTCACAGTGATTTTTGTTGTATATGCCTGTAAGCCGATCATGATTTGATTAGTAAAATCTCTTCTATATATAGTTATTTTTAGAATTTATTGCAACAAATCATCATTTTAAAATATAATCTAATTATTTTATGACCAAAGAAATAATTTATATATATGGTGTTTGTGGAATTCGAACTTGACATGTATTTGGACTCAAACACTCATATATTAACTGTCGGTTATCTCAAAGAGGACATGTATTTCGTACTATCGAATATAATAGAAATTCAAAAGTCATTGTGCTCAAAATACAAGTGCTGGAGATGTTTGAGATTAAAAATTTATTTGAAGATTTTGTTGAGTTCTGCATATGTATAATCAAGGAAGAAATCTACACAATAATGAAAGAATCCATGCAAAGATTGAACTTGTTGTTCTATTTAATAAGGTGCATGTATAATTTGTTTGAGTCGATGTACATATATATCTAACAATTATTGATAAAATAAAATATAATTGAAACACCCTATTTTTTTTTCTATAGAATCTAAAACCTCCACAATTACCTCCTTGAATCATTACACAATATTCATTGATTAAGCTAAAGTCCCATAGTATTTATTTACTTGTACACACGCACATCAAAATTATCGAGGTTACTTTGATGATTTATCAGACTCATAATTAATAAGGAGCGCTTATAATTTCTTCAGATCGATCATATACAAGTATTGAACTTTAAATACACTAAACTTCATCAATTATTGGGGTTAATTGCTAATAAAATCTCAACATTTCCATCTTATCACAAAATTAGGCAATGTCTCCAATTAGTAGTTATTTTATGTCCTCCAATTTTTACATGAGTTTGCTGCTGAGTTTCGACATCTCATAAGTTAAATAATTATTTACGAATGATTAGTGCAAATCCCGATATTAATTTACTGTTGACAATGGAAAAATTCTCATTTACAACTAATAACAAGAAATCTTAATCAGTTGGCAATTGTCAACACGTTATTTTCTTTAACTTTCCTCAACAACCACAAAAATTCTGTAGCCGTTGTTCGTATTTCCTTTTAACCTTGTACGTAAAATATTATTTAGAGAGAGAGATCAGATAGTTTAGATGTTTTCCTAAATTAATATCCTCACTGATATTTTAGAGTATAATATTTTTGTTTTCTAAATAGTAGTTCGTGGGGTCCAACTAAGCACGTGAGAAAGATGAAGGGTGTTGTCAGCCAGCATGTGATAAACTTTTTAATAATAAATAAATAATGAAATTCCTCACAAGAAGAGAATGTGTATGTATGTGTATATATAGTTTGTAGAAATCTTCACATAGTGAGTGAGTGGTACGCCATTCTGGGATTGGGCTTGTTCCTAAAAGGCCAACCCACCGGTGGTCAAAATTCCAATAGCTGGAAATTCGCATCCAATTTCTGTACTCGCAAATGGACTTTTATTTTATTATTATTACTATTATTACTACTACTATATTTTCTTTTATTTTATTCTATACCATTCCATTATGATACTACTATGATATTGTTTGGGCTAGCTACGTTATTGAGTTGATGAGAGCGTCTTCTTTGATGCTTCCCCACACGTGCGTCAACACAATGCATTATCTAGTTAAACGAAACGTGTTCGCACGTGTAGGGAAGTCACGTGGCTGGTACTCCTTTCACGTGCCGCTCTCCTTGATGGGTGGCCTAACTATAGGCGCACCATAATTCTTTTCTTCAAAAGGATCGGTTTACCTAAAATAATTATAAGTCGCATATCACTTACAGTATAATTATTTAACTGAATTATTGCTTTGGCACATATCATAATATTGTCAATATGTTATATAAATCAATTTGTGAGTCAACATTGTATCTATAAGGGGTAGCTGTGGTATAGACGACTATTGAACATCTTGTGAACGACTATAATTTAGTTGATTGAAATTTATTAAATTATTAATATAGTATGACATTAATTTATATTAATATAAGTAAATATACATTATATTTATATAAACATTAATTATCGTAATTTATGATTTTGTAACATCTAATATTAATCGATTGATTTACAATCATTAAAGTACAATTATGATATTTTAATTATATATATCTTTTCTTTTCAACAAAATAGTATATTAAAAATAGTTACAGTACCCTAGCTAGTCGTGATTGACAGTTTAACACTTTATTTTATATGAATATCACAAACACCAATTTATGAATAACTTTATGTTATATTTTCTCTATTCCATTTAATATGTCTATTTACAATTCGGTACGAAAATTGAAAATAATGGTTAAAAAATAGAAAGTAGTAGGTCTCAACACTTTTGAAGGATTATTTCTTTCATTATTTGAAAGTAGACAAATTAAAAGGAACACACATTTAAATAAATGTAGACAAATTGAGTGAGGCGAAGAAATTATATAATTTATAAGTAGAAATTAAAAAAATAAATTAATACTTACTTGGTTAAAATTATACGTGGTTAAGAAGGTTCAACCATTCTGAATTGTTACTTCCGCGATGCATGGTGATGAATTGAAATGATAAGCTTATGGTTTAATCACATAGGCTCGTCTATAATGTATATGATCATATCATTGAAAATGAGTATGGTTACGTGACGGGTCATCATTACAAATACGTGTTACATGAAATATCAACTTGTATTAAATTTATTTAATATTTTATTTCAAAGTGATATAATTTGACAAATCATTGTGAATAAGTGTTACACAAAGGATCATCTCATGTAGAATTCATTGTCATGGAATCACTTTATTTTGTAATTTAAAAAATTTAAAAATAAAGATTGATAAAGAGATAATTTAACAAATCGTTATAAATCACATTGAAAATATATATTTCACTAAGGATCATTTAACTCACTTTTAAAAATTTATATTCCCTCGTTCCCATAAAAATGTGAATAGTTTTCTTTTTTCATTTGTGTTATAAGAAACTGGATTATATTTTTTGGATGTGGTGGATGTGGATTGAAATGGACAGAGATTGAGAGTTGTTACTTTGGGTTAGCGATTGATAACAAAAATGTTAAAATATTAAAGGGTAAGGCTACCTGTAACGCGGTCTCGAGCCGTTGTCTCGAAGCCGACTCGAGAGCACAGAAGCTCGAGGCGAATGCATTGGAGGGGGGCGCGGCTCGAGACCGGCTCGAGCGGCGTGTGCGCGTCACGCGTTTCAGCAAAAATAAAAAGAAAAAAGAAAAATGATAGGTGCGTACTGTGCACGTGCCAACGTTAAAAAAAATTAAATGGCAACGGGCAGAAAACGGTAAAAAATATGGTAACAATGATTTTTTTATTCAATTTTTGTAGCCTATATAAATACCTATTACCATCTCCTACATTTCATACCTCTTCAGCTCTTTCATCCCTCAAATATTTTTCATCTCTTTCATTTCTCCAACAAATTCATCAAAAAAAAAAAAAATATGGATCCCAACAACCCATACTCGTCGGGGTGGTTTCCCGACATGTCCGACGACATTTATGGTTTCACAGGGGCGGGGCTTGATTCAATCAACCTCAACACTTCGGCCTCCGCCGAATCCTACCCGTCCTTCTCCTCCGACACCGACAGCCCGACGACAAACACCGATGATCGCCTAATTTTGGCATCGCCGCCGTTCCAGCCCGTTGCCAAAGGAAGAAAGAACAAGGGCAAGGGCAAAACCATCGGCACCTCCGCCGCCGCTGCCGAGGAAGATGATGAGGAAGCCGTCAAGGGCTCCAAGCGTCACAACTACACTGACGAACAAGCCACCTACTTGTCACAGATTTGGGTGGAGGAGATCTGCAACTCCATCGTCGGATGCGACCAGTCCGGCGAGAAATACTGGGAACGGTCCAACAGCGTTTCAACAAGAGGTTCGACTTGCGCCTCAACCAGAAGCAGGTGAAGAGCTACTTCAGCCGCATCCAGACAGCGGTTAAAGCTTGGATTGTCGCTTACAAGAAAGTCCAAGCTCGCAGGCAAAGCGGCGCCGATGACAGGATGGTGCTCGCCGAAGCCCAAGCCATCTACAAGGCATCAACCCAAAGCCCTTCTTTCCACTATTTCACAGCTTGGGAGATTCTGAAAGACTATCCCAGGTTCCTCCTCGCCGTTTTCCCAGACGTACCCTCCATGAAGAAGACGAAGACTACGGCGGAGGGCAACTACACATCTTCTCTGTCCCAGCCGTCAGCGGAAGAAGTCCAGTCCACCGAAGGAGAAAGCGCGCCTCCCCGACCGAAGGGTCGAGATGCGATAAGGGCCAAGACAAGGGGCAAAGGAAAGAAGCCGACAGAGGAGTCGTCCCAGTTCGAATCCATCATGAATCGATATGCCTCCCGACTCGGCCAGTTCGTCGAGGCCAAGCATGAGATCGCGGTGGCGTTGTGGGAATCAGCTCAAGCGAAGCTGGAAAATGCTCGGATGAGGACCGAAGCTGCTCGGGCCAAACAATATGCCACCGACTTGGAAGTTGTCTCCAGGGATACGAGATTCATAACGCCAGAGCAGCTCCATGTTCACATGATGATGGTGGAGGAGGTGAAGCAACGTCGGGGATAGGCGTAGTTTTTTTTCGTAATTTTTAGTTTTATGTAATATTTTATTTTTAATCAAATAGTATTTTTATTGTGTGCGGCATGTAATTTTCTAATATTCAAATATTAATGAAAAATTAGTATTATTTATTAATTACTGTATTTTAATTTATTTACAAATACATGAATTAATTTAATAAATGAAAATGGGGAATTGTTTAATATGGTGTCTAATAAACGTGTGAAAATCTTGAACAAAATAGAAGTCTTATGTGGGGGGGAGGGGGGAGGGAGGGGGACTATATCTCCTTATAAAACTGAACAATTTCTCCTATAAATGAAAATAAGTAAATAAAATATAAACCAATAACATTACATGCCTATAATTATGTTAGATTATTCAAATTATACAACTTAAAAACAATTTGTTCTCATATCAATGAATAAAACTAAACGAAATTATAATGAAAATCATGCCTAAAAATATGAAACTCGAATCGCATAGTCAATTAGCAAATATAAAAAATCCAACATTCTTTACACTAACAAAATGTCAAAACATTTGATTCAAGAGCTAGTAAAGAAACACTTGATTACATGAATTTTGTGCAACATCAACCTATGCGCATATTGTGTCGCTCATTCTACAATCACTTTTCCAACTAAATTGAAAAATCTTGATAACAATGATCTCGGTGCCGTATTACCTTTCATATCAATTTTGTGCTTCTTTTAGTCTGGAATATTGAAATGAATGAACACAAAGAAGATGAGGTGTGAGTGTTTTAGTTTGCAGAATTCGGGATTATATAGGCACAAAAACAGTAAAATTAGGAAATAAATTAATTTGTTTACATCAATTTTAATTTTGTAATGTATTTTTATTAATTGCATGATTGTAAATTATTAATGAATAATTGTGATATCTCATTTAAAATATTGTAACTGCCGAACACTTATTTAATACACACTTAAAAATCAAGATTTTTAGATAATTAGAAAAGAAAAATAAAGGAAAATCCACCTAAGATTAAGAATGATCGTGGGCTTAGGAATCCATTGTCCTATTATAAAAAAGATGAGACTATCATTTCAAATCATTCTCAAATTTTGAATTTCATTTAATTGCTACCCACTACGTATAAAATATCATGGTATCATTTACTGCACATTCACGCACATATATAGAGTTTAAATTTTTTTTGGCCATTAACTTAGGGCAGTTTGCACTTTTGGGCCACTATCTTTTGGCCCGATAAAATTAGGCCATTAAAATTGAAAATTGGCAGTTTTAGGCCAAATTTTGGTCCGAACGGACTATTTAGTGCCACATAAAGCCCGCTTGTTGTGCTGACGGTATTTTTGAGTTTTGGAAGTGTGAACGGTGATCCTCTCCCACTAGTATATACCCGTAATCAACAAATTAGTACCGTATTCATTAAACACTCAACAATTCACAACCACAAACAATAACTTACAGACTAACCATACCTACATACAAACATCCTTTCACCAACAAAATTCGATGTTATAACATCCAGTCGAGACGTGGAGATCGATTGCTTCAAGATTTAACCTTTCATCGGTGTAACTGGAGAAGGTATTTGTGAATGGGAGAAGGGATTTGTCGATAAGGTTTTGTTTCTGACTTTGGGGGGTTTGGAAATGAGAGAGAAATCTCGATAAACACCATCTCCTCATTTCATAAGATACAAAAAAGTAATAATAACAATAAATTAGTAAAAATAATAAATAATAATAATAAATTATTGCTAGCACAGCAAGCGGGCTTTATGTGGCATTAAATAGCTTGTTCGGGCCAAAATTTGGTCTAAAACTGTCAATTTTCAATTTTAATGGCCTAATTTTGTCGGATCAAATGATAGTGGCCTAAAAGTGCAAACCGCCCTAAATTATTGGCCCAAAAAAAATTTGAACTCCACATATATACATACAATACATATAAAATTTAATTGGCCTAGTAGCTAACATATTACAAAATGCTATGCGACCTTCTACTACAATCAATTTTAAAAGAAATTATCAACTAGTTGGGTCAAAATTGGATATTTGGATGAAAAATTTGGTCAATTTGTGAAAATGTTTAAATTAGACGCCGTGTGCGAAACATGAAAGACATACAGATATGATCTCTAGAATCTCAATCGTTTTATTTATGCCAAATTGGGAGTAATGTAAAGTGTATAACATTAATATTCATTTCCATGAGGATGCAAATACACACAACATCCAAGCCTATATCATATGTATTGATGGATTAATAGGTATATTGCATCTTACATATTTAGTTTCAAGTATAGCTTCTATTTATATAGAACTAAGAAAGGTTCAACAGAAAATTATTGGAAGGGAAACTATTTCGAAAATCAATGCAAATGGTATCTAGCTGGAACAATCTATGCAAAAGTTAGTGAAGTTGCTATCTAAGAATCAATCTTTGCTTGTTTATATTGCAGCAATCAGCTCAATTAATTTTGATTATTTTGATTCATTATGTGAAACTACACCTCGTCAGGCAATCATGATTGAATGGACAACTTTTTGGAGCGGACAAAATTTCATAAAGCCGCCAGACCTTGAAATCTTCAGATATTAGGCCATAATCATGGTAGAACAATTAATACATTTATAGGAAAAGTTCCTTTCGCCCTGAACGCCCTGAATAAGTGTTCAAGCCATCAAAACTCGTATGCAAGAAGGTGGATTAGTTTGCTTTTTACCTGAATTATTGTATGAAAAGTCGAACTTCCAAAATGCACTTAAAATAAGGGCAAATTGCATAGATTGAGATCATTCTTTAAAAGTGTAATACCTCGTTTTCCTCATAATTACTTGATGAGTTATATGGGTATAAGAAACTAAGTAATTGTAAAATAAATCTGATAAAATAAGAAATGAAAGATAAAGAACATGATTTATAGATATTGTATTTACGTGTGAATGTGGTGCTTTAGTTGAATAATTGAGAGAAAACATAGTACTAATAACTTGAAGATAAGTTTTATAGCAAAGCTCTCCTAGTCTTCCACCTCATTCTGTTTTTACAAACTAGTCATCACACCCACCTAATCAACAAAGGAACCGACTCATCTCCACTCTTAGCAAATTAACATTAGTGTTAGAAATCACCTAAACAAAAACAAAAGAACGAGAGTTACAGAAAGAAGAAAGAAAAGATAATTTTCGAGAGAGAGATCAACGAGAGAGAGGAGAATCGAGAGCTTGGCCAGGAGAAAATGAAAGAAAAGAGGGACTGTGATAAAAGAGATGAAGAGAGGAGAATCTATAAGGTTTATAAATCTTCTTAACTTTGATTAAATTTTCAGAATTTCAGTTGGTTAAGATAGTGATGTTATTTTGGAATTCAAAAGAATAAAACTTGAGAGTTCCTTATGATGTTTTATGTTCTGAGGTATGATTTTAATTTGAATTGGTGATCACTCTGATTGATGGTCCCGATACGAGTTCTGGTGTATGGGGGGGGGGGAATACACCAGATAGGAATTTTAAAAACAACCCCCGAAAAATACCACAACTGAGTAAGAAGACTCAGCTGGAATCACAACTGAGTAAGAAAACTCAGCTGGAAGAGTGGTGCTGTGCGGAATGTGGTGGATACAAAAACAACTCGTATAAAACAACTCACGCTCAGATGCAAGGTCGATCAACAACCAAATCAGTTGAAATGTAAAGATGCAGTTTTGAGTGCTGGTTAGTTGGACAGTTAGATATGCAGAAAGTAACTGAACGGAAAACACAAAAGCACAAAGGAATTACGTGGTTCGGAGAGAACTCCTACGTCCACGGGGAGTTGTGAGTCCACACAACTCAGTCCAAATTCTTTAGGACAGCTACCACAAAGCTTACGCGGGCTTTGCAACCGTACAGATAAGTTTGCGGGTACTTATCAACCTTTCTACTCAATTTTGGGAAGAGCAGGATCCTAACAACCTTTTTAGGGGATGTGTATAAGGGTGGGTTTTCCAACTACTAGCTCTAACAAAGAAGTGAGTTAGGATCTAAGCTTGAACAAAGGAAGACTCAAACTAAGATCGAAAACACCAAGACAGATTCTAACTCTCTATGAACTCTCAGGTAGTGATGTTCTTAGAAAGAGAATAATTGCAGTTTAGCTTGTGCGCAGTATATCGCCGTTCTTTCGCTCTTCTGTCTCTTGTCTTGATGAATGAATGAATGCCTCTATTTATAGGCGGTGAGAATCAACTAGTCGTTAAAAGAGCCGTTGATCTCTGTTTCTGTGAAAGCGATGGCTTGTCTCTCATCTCTGCAGATTTTCCCGATTTGGCAACTGTGAACTTCTGCTTCTCTTCTGAGACAACCTTGTGTTGGGCCAAATGAGGTAATGACAGAACGTCAAACCTTCACGTGACTTCATATTTGAAATTCAAATTTCAACATTTGTCTTTCAACATTGGTTAGTCGGTTGAGACGTTTGATCTTCATCCGAGTGGTCTTCAGCTGATGTTCCATTTGATCGCTACCTTCATCTGACATTCTGTCAAGAGGAACAGTTGAACCCTCAGCTGCCTTGAACTTCATGTTGTCGATTTATCAGATTGAGTCCTGCAACTGATGTTCCATCTGATCAAGTGGATTGTCACATCTGACGAACAGTTGATTACTCAGATGTTTTCTTTCATCCGATGTTTTATAGTCGAACGGTTGGCTTGGACGCTCAGTTGTCTTTCTTACATCTGATGTTCCATCCGAGTTTCCATCTGTAGTTCTATCCGAGTATAGCTATGTTGCCGTCTTCAGCTGGAGTCCTGTAAAGATTAAATTTGAACATTGCTCAAACAACGAGCCTAAATACTAACATTAGGATATGGCAACATCTACTATGTTGGGGTCAGTTGGTTTTGGAATCAATCAAAACTTTACTAAATTTCCCAACACTGATATTATTACTGGTGTGTGTACATGTATTTATCTTTGTTGAGATTAGTAGCAAGTTAGATAAAGAAGAATGAGAAGAAAAACTGGTTTTCAGAATTCATTCACCAAATGTTTGAGAAAATGTGCAAACGAAAATGAGAGTTTTTGTTGAAAGTTTGTGCAACAATTTATGTATATATATAGTATAGATGAATTAAGTGTGGATAAGTGTTGTTGTTGTTCAGTGTTAAGAGTAGATAAAGTATGAGAATGATAGAAGTAATTGATAAAGCTTGTGAAATTGTGATAAATTTCGCAGCAATCTGCCAGATTTGACAGTCTCTACTAAAACAACAATAACTCTTTACTCGTTTGATATTTTTCAGTGCCACAAATTTTGTTGGAAAATACACTCTTGTAGCTTTCCGGAGTTATATAGAATACCTCTTAATTCCTAGTATAAAAGTCAGTTAATTGTTTAAAGTAGACTGTTCTGCAGAAAGTTTATTTGCCAACGTGTTTTTATGTTTAAGAGAAATACAAGTTCTTTGGTGTATTTCTGCTATTGAAATACGCATGCTTCTATGAAGTTTATAAAGTTCTAAATGAGTTGAGTTTCATGAGGAATTTGCAATTGTATTTGAGTGCAGCATTTGAATGGAATTTATTTAAGAAGTCGAGCTTAAAGCATGATAATTTTCGAAGCCTGAGTTTAGAGTTTATAAAAAAGAAGATAATAAGTTTAAAACCCGGAGATAGTGGATGTAGAAGTTGAGGGTCAGACTTGTGAAAGACTTAGATTTGGGAAATGAAACTAAGTTAGGTTCGTTTTGTAGGGTTGTGAGAAGGAGGACGGTAAATCCATCTCTGAGGTCTCCGTTTAACTTCAAATTCATGTATCAGGTGGGCTTTTCTTCCCAAAGTTATTATTTGAGTTATTAAGCTCTAGTTTTATGAAATGAAAATGCTATCCATGAACGAAATGTTTTATGTGCGCTCAGTGTGTTTAAAGCTCTTATATTTTCGATTGAGACACTTTGATAATCTAACACATTTGATGAGTATTGTGTACACCCCAGAGTCATGATATGCAATGGCCGATCACCATTGTGTACTTGACATAGTTTTGTGATTTCTTGGAGCTTCGGCTCGAGATTCTCTAAGTTTTTACTTGAGATTCACCCAATTATAAGAGTAACACAAGAACGTGACAATAGCAGCGCGCTAAGTGATGAGAAATGTTTTTAGTGAGCTTAGAAGCGTTTTGTTTTAATATCTTTTAAGTGTCACTGTACGTTATAGATATGCTATGTTTACATTTTTATGAAATGCTTAGCCTACTGAGTACACTAGTGCTCAGCCCAAATATTTTCTAAATGTTTTCAGGTCTTGGAGCACGTGCGGGCAAGTGAAACTGAGGCTAGGATTCAACATTTGAATTTGCTTCCGCTAGTTTAAGCTTTCAAGCTTAGTTGTCTGTTTCAACTTGTGATTTCTTTTCTATCTTTTGAATCCTAGTTTTGTTGTATATAATATTGTAAGCTTTTCTATTTTCGGATACAACTAGAACTTCGATCCTGTACATGTTTGTGTAAGGATTTTGAGTAAATGTTAATAAAACTATCATTGTTGAATGTGATAGTTTTTTTGAAGATAGTCTCGAGTTTAATCTTGTTGAGACTTAGCACGTTCTTTCGCTCTTTCTTATTTCTAATCCTTAGTCATTCCCCAATATCTATCATCTTCCAAAAGTGGGGTATGACAAAAGGTCAGCAAAAATATGGCACTTTGTTCCGGGACAAATTTGATCGATGCATATTCTGAGTAGGAGGGAGTAAATGAAAATATAGTAGGAGAAATATAGAAACTTTCTAGAGCTAGAGGCATTTTAAGGACACTAAGTTATATGTTTTCGACAATTCAGGACACACTTGTACGGGCCCTGCGATTGAAGGACAATTAAATTTTAAAATGGTCTCCTTAGGACAAAGTTCGGTCCATTCGGGCTAAAAGTCACGTGAATAGCACGTGCTCGGGTTTCTCAGCCCAAATTTGTATTTTTTTTATTCGATTATTTCTTCTTTTTTCTCCTTTCTCTGTACATCAGGAATCAAAAACAAAAATCCCCAAATTGAATCTCTCATTTCCCCGCACCCAAACCCGGCGAACCCTAACTTCTTGATAATTCTCCAATTGAAAGTCGACGTCGACGGCGACGGCGTTACTGCTGAAGGCGACGCGAAGCTATGGTGACAGTGAGGGAGAAACGAAATCTCAATCGACCTCCTCCGATTTACAGCAAGTCGCAACTTTCGATTTGTTAATTTGAATTTTGTGAGCTTTCTTTTCCGAAATAACATGTGAAGTTTATAGAACTGAAAATGGGGTTAAATAAATGAGTTTGGTGGGGTTGGAAATTGGATTTGGGTTTAGCATTGAATATTACAGTAGGTGTGGGTGGTCCTATCGGCATATTTTATTGAATTTTTTGTTGTTTGGTTGTTATATGGTTTAAATCCTGTTGTGTCTTCTTGTTGGGAATGTGGGGTCGGTGTTTATGTTTTTTTTGCCAAGAATGATTAGTTTTATGAGGTTTTTTGAGGAATATGCTTTATTGGAGACTGTATGGAGACTGTATGTGGACTTTTTTTGTGATTTAGTGGTGATATCTAGGACTCATTTCCTTTATATTATTGTTTCCTGCAGAACCACCAAATGTATTTTTGTCATTAGAATTCATTATAATGGGAAGGTGGTTACAAGTCCCAAAGCTAAATATGTTGGTGGTGAGAGAATGATATTAGACAGGGTGGTAGCTGCTCAAATAAGTTTGAAGTCTATTTCTAATTCTCTAGCTGAATGGTTATTCATAGATGATGAGGTCAAATTATATCAGTTGGTTAATGGTGAGTTTAAGCTTATCTCTACTGATGAAGAAGTGCATGGCATATGTTCTGCTTTATTGGGGGCCAGAAAGGTTGTGTTTTATGTTGAGGAGGTTTCAGAAATGGGGGGGGGGGGGGGGGGGGGGCGGCAATCACAGAATGTTGAAGAGGAGAGTTCAGACGAGGTTGATGATGATTGCTTTCTTGATAGTGAGGAGGATGATGATGTGGTAGAGACTGCATTTGATGAGAGAGCTGACAGTGATGAAGAGAAAGATCCAACAGCTCCTATCTTCAATCCTTCTACAATCTTTGATCCTGACTTTGAGCTGGGGATGAAGTTTGCCTCAAGCAAGCAATTCAAGAAAGCTATTCAATCTCATGCAGTTGCAACAAATCACTCTCTGTACTACTCAAAGAATGCTCCAACAAGAGTCTATGCCAAGTGTGATGATGAAGAATGTGACTGGAGATGTCATTTGGTGAAAGAGAAGGATGAGGAGACATTCTTCATAAGAGAGTATCAACCAGTACACAAGTGTACTACTACACATCATGTGAGAAATGTCACACCTAAGTATCTAACAGAGAGGTTTGTAGGTGATTTTGTGGTGGATAGGAACAGAGCAGTTAACACTTTCATGAAAGATGCAATGAGGACACTTGGATGTGATATTTCAAGAGATCAAGCATTTCGAGCTAAGAAAATTGCACTAAGGAAGCTGGAGGGTGATCCTGGTCAACAATATGGCAAGTTATGGGATTATTATGAAGAGTTGAGAAGGAGTAATCCTGGATCAACAATCATACTAGAGGCTCAACCTGATAATAATGGTGACACAAGATTTGACAAGTTCTATATTTGTTTGGATGCAGTTAAAAAGGGGTTTAACAGAGGCTGCAGGCCTGTGATTGGGTTAGATGCATGCCACCTGAAGACAGCCTACAAAGGAGTGCTCCTCTCAGTTGTTGGAGTAGATTCAAACAATGACATCTACCCAATAGCATGGGCTGTGGTGAGAGCTGAAACTAAGGAGCTATGGGACTGGTTTTTAGCAGTATTGAAGCTGGACTTGGACATTAAAGATGAGAGCATGTACACTTTCATTAGTGATAAACAGAAGGGACTAATACAAGCAATGCAAGAGATGTTTTCTACAGCTGAGCACAGGTTCTGTGTTAGGCATTTGCATGAAAATTTCGAGACTGCAGGTTATAGAGGGAAGAAGTACAAAGATGCATTGTGGAGATGTGCTGAAGCAACACATGTTGGAGCATGGAAAAAAGGAATGGAAGCTCTGGCAGCAATGAATGAGGAAGCAGCAGCATGGTTGGCTGACAAGCCTGTTAACCAATGGAGTAAGTCTCACTTTTCTGACCACTCTAAGTGTGACTTTCTTTTGAACAATGCTTGTGAAGTTTCCAACTCTACCATCCTAGAAGCAAGAGAGATGACAATCCTCACAATGTTGGAGTGGATCAGAAGATGGATTATGGTGAGATTTCAGAAGAATAGAGAGATGACTTCTAAGAGATGGAAAGGAAGGATTTGTCCTAGGATCATGAAGTTGTTGGAGGAGAGAGCTAAGCAAGCTCATGAGTGCATCCCACTGAAAGGCAGCAACACTCACTATGAGATAGCATGTACAAATGAGGAGCAATTTGTAGTTGATTTGGTTAAAAGAACTTGCACCTGCAGATCATGGAATTTGAGTGGAATTCCATGCACACATGCAATTTGTACATTGAATCATCAGAAACTTAACCGCGAGGATTATGTGCATGTCTGTTATACAATTTCTAGCTATAAGAGAGCTTATGCAGAGACAATCAAAGGTGTGAATGGTGCAGACTTGTGGGATGAGACTCTTTACATTCCACCATTGCCACCACACATGGTCAAAGGCAGGGGAAGACAATCTTATGCAAGAAGGAAGAAGGTTGATGAGAAAGATGAGAGGTTGCAGAAGGATAATATCAGCCTGAAAAGAAGAAAGAGGCAAGTCAAATGCAGCATATGTGGAGAGGAAGGTCACAACTCTAAGACTTGTGGCAGAGAGAAGATAATGTTTCTTCTTACTTTCTAATTTGTTTCTATTTCTAACATATTCTCACTTTATAATTTGTTTCATTGTTGAGTTTCTATTAGAAGGTCAGAATGGTTTCAAGGAAAAAAGCAAAGTCACAAGCTTCATCTAGTGGTAGCATCATGACTGAAGCTCCTTCAATGAAACCACCCTCCACTGATATGCCTACTGTTGAAGAAGAAGTAGATGAGCCTACAACAATACCTACACAATATTCACAAGCTAGGCCTGCTTCTATTCCTGGCCCATCAATGTTGCAGCAGCTTTATCAAGGAAAAACTGGGAAACAAGTTCAATTGATTATTGAGAGTCAGAAGAAATTTATCAGCATCTCTGAGTTACATGCAAGGCTGAAGTGAATGTATATGAAGCTCTTGTTTTTTTGAGGAGCTATGTCTGCTTTTGATGAACAAACATCTAAGAAGCTGTGTAATTTGTTTTTGAGAAGCTGTGACTTCTTTTTTTGAGCCCTTTTTGAAAGTTGTAATCTATGTTATATGTTGTGGGCTATGTAAGCAAAAACTTGTGCTTTTTTGCCTCTCTGTATGATGACAGATTGCAGACACTTTATGAATAGGCAATGGTTTGGATGTTATGTTAATTCTACAGCTTTTTTTTCCTTGAGATTCCTTACATATGTTTTGCTTCATTGAGATTCCTTACAGCCTTTTGAATTTGTTGTTTGTTTTATTCAATTATTTAGCAACACTCCTCAATTATTGAAGCAAATTGATTCCTGATGTACAGAGAAAGGAGAAAAAAGAAGAAATAATCGAATAAAAAATATACAAATTTGGGCTGAGAAACCCGAGCACGTGCTATTCACGTGACTTTTAGCCCGAACGGGCCGAACTTTGTCCTAAGGAGACCATTTTAAATTTTAATTGTCCTTCAATCGCAGGGCCGTACAAGTGTGTCCTGAATTGCCGAAAACATATAACTTAGTGTCCTTAAAATGCCTCTAGCTCAACTTTCTAACCCTAATAGATATGCTTCAATCCCAAATCTAGGGCTGCTAATACGGATTCCGGGTATTTGGGTAACCCAGTCCCGACCCGAAACCCGGCGAGTAACCGGGTACCCAATACCCGAAATTACCGATATCCGGCGGGTAACCGGATACCCAATACCCGAAATTAACGAGGATGGTACAGGTTGCAGAGTTTTTTTTTTTTTTTTTTTCCAGTTTTTAGGTATCGGGTATACCCGTCCCGTCCCGTCCCGTTATACCTAACGAACTACCCGATTTTAAATTATATATATTTTTTATATTTAGTAATTAAATATTAAAGAAAATAGAATTAAAATTAGAAGAATAAATAAAACACACATTTCTCTCTTTCTAACGTTCACACAAGAACTTTGATATTTTGGTATTTGATATTTTGAATGTTGGTTGTTGATGAATGAGGATGAATGATGAATTTGATGTTTGAAAATGTAACTTTATAATTATATTGAATTATAGATGAATGATAAACTAATGATCATTGTGGCTTTTAGTTGATTGTTGAATTTTCACTTATTAATTGTATACTTTTATTTTAATTTTTAATCAATTAGGGTAGCACTAATTTTTTTTTTAAAAGCAGATTATACGGGTTCCCATTTACCCGACCCGTATACCCAACTCGGGTATTTGGATACCCGGTTAGCTTGGGTGGGACGGGGTTAGGTTTCTTTTTAAACACAATTCTGAGGCCGGGTACCCGCAAAAACCAGATAAGATACCCGACCTTGTCTGTATTTGCAGCCCTACCCAAATCTCACATCTCAGCCTACAATATCTTGACTAATCGAAACTAGGTAAAGAGTAACATTTTTCCTCGAATATATGTTTTGGTTACTGAGAGATCCGGCTCGACATCTCGCAAGAGGCCTACGCAACTAGAGCAGTAAAAACTGATAAAATATACAAGTCGTGCACAATAAAACAACTGCAAATTGGTAGACCAAGGGAAAAAAATCACATAACAATCAAACACAAGTATTTAACCCATGAATCAACTTTAGGTGAAGAAGATGTAGATATCACCAGTTACTATCACATAGTTATCCACTCATTGGCAAGTCATCAAATTAATCCAACGGGTTAATGAAAATTAAACTATACCATAGTATAGTAGTAGCAGAGCAAAACAGTCTCAAGAGAAGCAAAATACCTGAAGTGCCCAACAGTCGAAGAAAGGTTTTGTAAATAGAAAAGATACGATAAGACCAACTAGATTTATTATTCAACAGTAGTCACTTCCTGCCATTCTCCATCTACAGCTTCTTTCCACAGAGTTACTTTGTTTTTACCATCGGCCACAGCAAGGATGTTCCCTGTGAGCGACCACGACACCCTCCACACGGGAGCTCCAAAATCATTTAGAACTTTTCCTTCCCATTGATCGCCTTCCTTGACCGCGACCCATATTATTACTTTTCCATCTTGAGAAGCACTTGCGATTGTAGACTTTGGAAGTCCCAAGTTTGGAGCCCAGGCGACATCCCTGACCCAATCAGTATGCATCTGAAGAGCAGGGAAGCAGTCCATCCTCCAAATTCCGTTGTCGAGCTTCCACACTTTCACAGTGTTATCACAGCCACCGGACGCTAACTTCTGAACAGCGCTGAGTAGACCAGAACCCACAAGAGCACCAGGAGCCGTTGAGGGGGCCCAAGAGACAGAGGTCACACCAACCGGATGGGCCTGCTCAATTCGAGATTTATCCCATCCACCGTCAGATCTTGCAGTAAAGACTGAGATGTTTCCATCTGAGGATCCACATGCAAGACAAAGGCCCAGTTCATGAGGAGCCCAAGCAATAGAATTGACAGAGGCTTTATGATCATCAAAAACATGAGCCTGGACCCATTCATTTTGATTGCCCTCCTTCCAGAGTATAACTTTTCCATCATAAGAACAGGAAGCAAGCAGCGAACCGAACTTAGGGTGGGCCCATGATGCTTGCCACACAGGTCCTTGATGGCCAGTCAAAGTTGCAAGATGCTGAGATCCTGAATTGCTAACTCCAATTATTTTGATAGTATTGTCCGAAGATGCTGTAGCAAGACGTTTACCATAATAATCCATTGCCACATCATGCACAACATCTTGGTGACCAGTTTCAATCTTTTGTCCAGGCATGTTTAGTTTCCAAATAAACACACAATTCCAAAACTACTCAATAAGTCACCCACCACTCTCCCAACAAAAAACTTCAGTTCACCTGCCACCAAGATATGAGTCATTTATCATCAGCGTATTAAATGCAGAACTAGCAGATATGAGGAATAGATAGATGGCAAAGTGACTGCAATTAAAGCAGGATTAGATTAACACATGTTAGATGCAAACATGAAAATACCACACCAAATGAGTTGTAAAGCAGTAACAAACTCAGAGTGGAATCGGATAGTGAGATCCAGGAGACTAAAAGATTGAAATTGATTAAATTATGGTTCACAATTTAACCGAATGTTCCACATGAGACCAAATAGCATTGATTAAAATAATTACAAAAAACTCAAACAGTAGAAACAAGAGCCAGAACATCTCAACTCATAGCTCTAAAGTGAAAAAAATCCAGGAAGTATATCACATATATCAACCAACAATACTGTCGATTTGTTCTCAGTCCACTGCATTATCGAGGTGACTACTGAAGGCATTAAAGTTCCAAAGAGAAGATACTCTCATACTTGATTGCGCCGAAACATGGAAAAAGGCAGATCAAAAGTCAAGATTCACAGGATTTCTGGATAGAGAAACAACATTTTCTCCAGTACATGTTAATATATCATTTAAAGCATTGCTAGAATCATGTCTAGCTTTTCCTAAATCTCAATTTGCACCTCTCATTCATCTACCTTCAACGACTAACAACAATATTTTGTGAACAATTATAATTGCTAAATAACAGCTTTCATGTTTAGGTTTTGCTGAATCCTCAATTTAAACTTCTTTCGTCTACCCTAAACCTAAGAAAAAAACTTCGTGCACAATTATGATTGAATACCAGGATTTCATATTTAGGTTTAACTGAATTCTGAATTTGCAGTTCTCATCTCTTCTAGACTCAAGTCTCAACGACTTCAACGTAAGGAGGAAAAAAACTAACTTAATGCACAGTTATACCTTTCCACGAGAAGAAACATCAAACATAGACCATACTCATAATGAGAAGCGAAGATGAATAACCTTATAGGAATTCAACACCAAAACAACAAACAATAACTAATCAAGTGGCCAACAATTCTTCAGCCCTAAATAAAGGAGAAAGAACGTGAATTCACAGCACAGAATGTCAGAGACGAAACGAGAAGAGTAAAATATGAACGCATAATCAAATCGATTTCACCAATCCTATTTCGAGGTCTGTTCTCAATTGTTGAATACAAGAGTAATTCAAACAGGAAATTACAAAAGATGATGAGATCGACAAGAGAAGCCGGAAAGCATTACAAATCAATCATAAATACTATTAATAGAAAAGGAGCGAATTAGAACTGACCTGAGGAGATGAGGAGCTCTGACTGAAATCTGCAAATTTCTATTTCTGTTTATACGAATAACCCACTAAAAAGACGCCGTTACCAGGAAACAATTTGGGCCTTGTAAGGATATGTTTGGACATTTGGCAATGGGTTGGACTCAAGATTTTCTATAGCTATCAATTGTTTAAAAATTTAATTTCAAAGTTTTGAACTTTTAAACGCGGTCTAAATAGCTGGTTAATAAAAACATATATTTCATTTTTTTTTGGGTAAGAAAGTCATATTTGTATGAGTTGTATTTTTTTTGAACATGTGGGATGCATATGTAGCCTAAACATCAAAGAATGCTTTTTTGTCTACTTTTGTGTATTGATTTTGTGATTTTCAGTTGCCTTAAGGTCTCTTCTGAAATATCAAAGGTTTGAATGTTTGATTGGTTGTTACCTTGAAACAATAGCGTTTTGAAACCTTGAAAAATTTTCAATAGCATGAGTGCTTTATTGTAATTATCCATACTTTGGGTTTATTATTGTGAAAAGACCCACACAATGGGATGTTGAAGTGTTATTTTTGACCCCCTCTATAATATTCGATGTATTTGGTGTTTAAAATAAATTGATATATCTAGAACTAAATTGCGACTTAATTACTAATATGATATGATTTTCGGGTAAAAGATGTGCATTTACAGCTGCTATGTGTGTAATGTTAGGAATCCACGGGTCATGTAAATGCAACACACTAAAACTGAGTGCATAAATTTAGGGAACAGAAAAGAGCAACTCATCCAATCCTATACAAAAAATTATATCAAAAGTGTTTTTAGTGGGGAAAGAATATGAACTACAAAATGATCTAATCGGAAATTCGAACACAAAAAACCTCAAAACTTGAATTAGTGCAGTGAAGTGCTAACCATTTGTAGCAGCAAAACCTAATCATTTTGTTCATTACATCCTCTTCCAACTGAACAGTGTTTTTCTCGTCTCACATCACTTCAAGCTCCATAACTGCTTCCTGGTAGAATAAGGGTCTTTCATATTAGATTCAGAAACAACAAAATAGTAGGCATATAAGAAGCAGCTACAACAAAGCAACTCAGATATACAGAAATGCAAACATTGTCGAGAAAGCAACTACGGGAGACCTCCATGATATTTTGCTACATTTTTAAAAAACAAAAATACTGAGAGATGATTGCATGTCAGCCCGAGTTTCAGACAACTAATTGCTAAGTACTTCAATACCTAAAAAAAGAACTTTGCGAACTTTCCACGCCAACTTCAACGCTTCAGGACCCATGCAGAGCCTTGGTATACACACAATTCTGGCAAGACCTACAGAATACATGGAAGATTAAACAGATTGGAAAAATGAGGAAAAAAATTGCTCTAATCCCGTAAAGAAGTTTGTTATACTTTGACATAGAACACAAACATAAATCTAGTAAGCTTAGATCTTATGTCGGCTAATTGAACTCCCAACCATTGCATTTTTCATAATAAAGTTTCAACATTGAAAATAATAATTGTTATAAATGATTTAAGAATGCAATAGTTTTTATAAATTGGCCTGAAGAGACTAGAGAAGTACTATCAGTAGAGGAAAGACAGAAAATAACAAACTTATGCTTAGCTTCATTATTGCCCACACATACTAATCATAGACACTAGCAACAAAAGTAACAATAATATGATATTTTAAGGCTCACATCTGAGCCGAAACCTATTAAATAATGTTTTATTAGTTGATTTTAAATGAGATAATCCTATTGCTATTGTAATCATTACTGCTAGCATGAATACCTTTTTATAAGCAACCTCACTCTTGTTGTGAAGATTCTTAATTGCAGCAGCCTCAGTTATTTGAGCCTTTTTAAGCCTAGCATTTGGTCCTTCAGCAAGAAAAAGATCAATGACAACTTTCCTGCACACAAAAGTTTACCATGCATCAATACATACATGAAAATTAAATGATCGAGAACAAGTAAAAAGCTAGGGCAGATGGGGATGACCTAAAATCATCATGTTCTGGATAATCTGGTGATGATTTTGGAACACATATGCCATGAATGTTAACAGCTACTTCACTGGTAATAGCCTGTAGCTCATCGGGAAAAGCATCAATATTGTTTGCTTGCACCACATCCTCTCTTGTGAATCCTTTTGAATGTGCAGACTCAGAAACTGGTTTCTCCCTTAGCCACTGGTTAATTTGTTGAAAACTGCAATAGCACAATGTGTGATTTCTCACTCACTACATCAAACTAAATCTTCACAAAAAGCACTCTTGACATGTATATCCATTTGGTTCTACAGAAAATGGGGGAAATAAACATAAATAATAAAGGAAATACTACTTCATGGACACCATATTGCTATTTGTTATATGGAAAACCATAATGCAACAGAAAGATACCAAAATTAAATTGGACAAATATTATTTTACTAATCCATAATAATACAATTAGCTTAAGTAAATTAATGGAATAAAATCTTGCACGAGCTGAATAGGTATAGGTGGAGGACAAAACGAAATCTATATAATTAAAATAAGCAGAGTCCAAAAATCGGACATGATGTCCACCCAATCTTTTTTATGAAACCTATTAACCCAGCTTAGATTAGCAGCTTTTAGTGGTATCAATTACACAATAATTCTTGAGTTCTAGTGCATATAACAATTAAAAAAAAAACCTGGCAAACCAACCAAATTAAATACTATTCAGTTAGCTTTAGACTAAAAGCCACCTACATTGCAGTGAGATTTTAAGATTCAGAATGTTTTGCAATTATAAAGTTGCGTAAAGATTGATCAACCAATAGAGCTTGAAACAAAAAACAGTTAAGAAAATCACCTGCAAGTCTTTGTACTTTTAAAGAGTTCCTGGAGGGCTTTCTTTATAGCCTCACGAACTATTTCTGACATTACATTTCCCAGCATCGATCTACTTGAAGTCCGAGCAGCTAGTTTATTTGAACCATTTAATGCTACAAGGTTTGTAGGAGCACGAGATTTTGAAGTCTTCGTACCATTTTTCCCTCCAGAGAGAACACTACCGATTTTCTTTTCCACACTTTCCCACTCTTCTTGTTGTTTCTTTACAACAACAGGATTGAGTTTTATGAAATTCAAATCTGGTGGTTGTTTTAGTTTCCAGTCTTTAAGGGTAACCCTCTGTGTAGCCAATCGACGCAGGACATCTTCCATTGCATTTCTCAGGTGAGTCTTAGTAGGCAATTGGTCATCTTTAATGATCACATTTTTGCTAAATAGAAGAAGAACTAAATCCCTAGCACTACCGGCAATTCCTTCTGTTCCAGGCACCAATGATGTTTTTGGAACCCATAGCCCTTGAACTAACACAGCAAGTTCCAGCAAGACTGCTACCACTTCTTCAATAGACTCATCTGGGGCTAGGTGCTTCAGAGTGTCAAATCTATGAAGTGGAGGACCCTGCTCCAAAATTTTCACAATTCAATTCATGGCAATATATACTTCCTAATAGATATCCAAAATATATTTACAGCTTAAAATGGAATCATATGGGAAGCAGAAGCATAAAAATAAAGTATCTCTAGTTACTAGCTAGTGACGGGTAACAAAATTTCTAACCACTCTCACGACACTTTTTGATTTGTAGTAACACCATTATAGATGCACCCAAGCATGAAAGAAAACTCTACATATGCAAAATAAGAAAAGGAAACTCCTAATTACAAAAGTGAAGATTAATAGGGGTAAAAGATGTGCTATGTACAGTTTCAATGATGAAGGCAATAAGTCACAGACCTCGAGAAGCCAAGTTTTAAACCGTTCTTTTAGTGGTTTAGCCAGCAAAGACCTGCAACATCATCAAAACATAAGATGAACATCATCATCCCTTGTATAGTTGCCTCAATCGGGTGAAAAGGGGATGCTTTTGAGTCAACATTTCTAGTAAAAGAACTCTTCATCACGCAAAACAAGTCGACGTAAGAAGAAGACCATAGAAAATGATTTCTGGGCATCATGGACTATAATCTTGTCTATATATAAGCTATAGATCGAAAATGTAAATAATTGGAAAGAAGAAATAAGGAAACAACATCCTCCAAAAATATTGATACCTTATTGGAGGATCTTTCGAACTCAATCTGTCAGCGGAAGTGCCAGGACACAAGCTATTCAGATAGTCACCCCTTCATACAAGGAAAAGAAACAGAATGTTAAAAACATAAACATATTAATCTAAGAGGCATCAACAAAGCATTTAGAAAAGTGGGCACGAATGCATACGAGCTCATGGAAAAGTAAATATGTGAGCCTTCTCGTGTGATCATTTTTGCAAGGTATTCTGCAGCCATGTCACTCGTCATGCTATGGTACTTGAGAGGAACCCAATCCTAATAAAGAAACAAAGAACAATAATTGTAGTAGGCAAAAAGTTACACATCTTTGGATTTCCTTAGAATTCTCATGACACATATGATAAAGCTAGTACATCTATAATCACTATACGAAGAAAAATAGATATCTAGACCCTTCCATAGAAAAAATGACACAGATTGACATGTCTACCAATTCATCATTTTTGTTTATTGGAGAAACAAACTATACACCAACAAGAAAAAGTATTCACATTAACAGATTATCATTTGTTCACCGATGAACATAAACAATTTAAATAACACATTCATTAGTTGGAAAACCAATAAAGAATCCATTACTTGAAAGTATGATTATGTTTAAAGGTTAAGGATAGCATTATTCACATCATCATAAATAATGAAACAGAACAATCGAATACCTCTCCACTATCCTTGCTGTGCTCCAGAACTTTCTGTAAAGATTTTGGATTCGGTGCCTGGATGAGCAAAAAAGCATATGAATGCAAACGTGAAGAATTAGTGGAACCGTGAGAAGCTTCTCTAATATGCCTCCCATTGGTATAAATACAACATTTCAACCCTGTTAGTTAAACA
Source organism: Schizonepeta tenuifolia (assembly GCA_029490685.1). Taxonomy (NCBI): domain Eukaryota; kingdom Viridiplantae; phylum Streptophyta; class Magnoliopsida; order Lamiales; family Lamiaceae; genus Schizonepeta; species Schizonepeta tenuifolia. The sequence continues at coordinate 58,204,154 of CM055960.1, forward strand.
GGAAATCAAAATGAGATGATTATACAAACCCTCATGATGTCATCAACCATGGTTGTTATATCACTAAAGAAGAAACTTGTAAGTAGAGACAAACGAAAGAGAGGGTAGTGAAGGTGTGCTATCTCTCTAACATTTATATCAAAGAAAGAAAAAGGTAACCTGGTTCTTTGACATCCTAGGAGGTTCTGACTTCACTACATCCTCAGCACTAGCCTTCTTTTTCAATTCCATCTGCCCAAGATGATGCATCGATGGTCGAAGTTGTACAACTGCATGAATACAATTCAAGTGTATCTGCCAACAAAAAAGTACATTCCAAACTATTTCAGCATCAAAAGAGACCTTTCGGTCCAACTAAACGCCAAGGGATACAAGAAAAATCAAAGGGACATGAAAGAATGTGCCTTATTTTCTTTAAGAACAACAAGAGTGTATCCATTGTTTTGAGGTGGCTTCCATGACGGAGCAAGAGTCTAGCAAGAAACCGCATACATGTAAAAAGTGAGTTCCCAACAAAACAATAAGAAATTACAAAACTATATATACTGTAGAACATCTAAAAAGCTGCACCTGTTTCTTCATTTGCAATCTAGTATCAGCACCTGCATCATAATTCTTGGAATCAACATCAATGGGCAAATCAACTTCCACTTCTGCACTTGTAGCCTTCACTCTCACCTAAAATATTTCACATTTTTTGGCAACATTACACAATTCTCTATTCAGCACCCAAAAGAAATGCAAGATTACCAATATAAATTCACCATTTGAGTACACAAAGCCATGCATACCTCGCATCTCTCATCCAATTCATACGGCCTCCATAACGGCCTGAGCGGATATTGAAACAGATATAACTGAGAAATAAACAATGTTGCTCATCAATACAAAAATATATCAGCAAACCAAAATGAACTACAAACAAAAAAATGCGTACGAAATATATCAAATTGAAGAACAACTACCGCTACTTACCCGAGTTTCAGGATCAACATGAGGAGCAAAATAAACATCCATTTCTCGAATAATTTCATCTTCATACCCATCTCCATCTCCACGCTCAACTTCAACCTCCGCTGCTTCAATTTCCATGAAATCACTTGTCGCATCTGCTTTTTCGTCGTTGAGATTTAGCTCGACATCCATTGCAAGTGCAGCGGTCTCGAGTTTGGGCTTCATATCGGGTTTGAAATAAACTCCCTCGGGCTTGATGGCGGGCCTGATATCAACTTCCTCGCGCTTGATATTGGGTTTGATATCAACCTCCTCTTTCTTGGGTGCGGGCAATGACGATGATGACGGTTTGGTTTTGGAGTTGGGCTTGGGGTGGAACTTGGAGCCCTTAGGCGCAAAACGGAAAGAGCGGGCCGGGGCATGATTCGGGCCGTCAAAGTCGTCCATGATCGTATCGGCGGCTGAAGGATAGAAATGATTATTGTGCCTAGTTGGTGTTCGATGAAATGATGAGACTTTGGTTGTTGAGTGAGGGGGAGTGAACTGGAGTATTATTATTTCTTGGAGAGATGGTCAAAAATCATATGAAGGTTTAAGGAAATTAAATACACTAGGAATGGCAGTGGCTAATGTGAGTTCGAAGAAGATTGATGCACATGGCGGTGTTCTACCAAGGGTGATGATATCGAATCCAAGAAAAGTACAGAGAAACTAGAAGATGGTGATTCAGGGTGCATATTGTTTTTTTTATCTAGGTATTACTTGTAGTATAAAATAGGCTAAATTACAAAAAAATATCTCACCTCTTATCAAAATTTCGTTTAAATCTTCATCTTTTAATTTTTATAAAAAATTCCTTACCTTTCATTCTTTTTCAATTGCATCCCTCCGATCGTTTTTCCGAATTTTGTTGCTGATGTGGAAGGCGGTAAATCTTACATGGCAAATCAGCAGCAAGAATGAAACGACGTAGTTTAAGTAATCTCAAAATGTCATCGTTTTGCTACAAACAAACACTTATATTTAAGGTTTAGACATCGTTCATTATCTCCGGATTATCCACAAAGTTCGAGGCTTCATTATCGCACGATTTCCGCATTTGCAAAGCCTCTGAGGTTCGCAATTCGATGTATTCATTGAACCCACGTGCAAAGACGAAGAAGCCATGAACAATTGAAACGTGAAATATACAAAGGAGTGAAGAGGGAAAGAGGAGAAAACCCCAAAAATTGAACTTCGACTTGTATGATATCTAGACCCTAAATATAAGAGTTTGTTTGCAACAAAACGATGACGTTTTGGCCTTACTTAAACTACGTCATTTCATTCTTATTATCGATTTGCCATGTAAGATTTACCGTCTTCCACATCATCCGCAAAAAAATTGGAGAAAGCGACCGAAGGGATACAATTGAAAAGGAATGAAAGGTGAGAATTTGTTTTTGTAAAAATTAAAAGGTGAAAATTTAAATGAGAATTTGATAAAAGATAAGATATTTTTTTTGCAATTTAGCATATAAAATATTGGGCTCACTACTATTAGAATTTACTACATCTTTTACTAATTTAATTAAACGATTTGTTCAAAATGGGCCAATAGTAGATGCTGAGGACAACTTCTCTCAAAAAAAAAATGATGGTGGACCTATTATGGCAAAATTGCATGAAAAATTCTGACCTTTTCCCAAATTCTGGTTTAAAATCAAATCTTTTAAAATTCGCAAATAAAACTACGAGCTTCCAATTTGTTGCAATTGACTCCCGTGCCCGATTTTCTCCCAATTTATTGCTGACATGGAAGCCGGAACTTTCTACGTGGCAAAACTCTCCGGCTAAACAAACGACGTCGTACTAGGCAAATATAAAATGACGGAAAAATGCACCAAAAACCATGACCTTTTTACAATTTCTGGTTTTAAACCAAACCTTTTTAAAATTCGCAAATTAATGTACGACCTTCCAATTTGATACAATTAGCTTCCATGGCATGTCTCCGGCAGAAATCGATTGCCTACGTGGTAAATTATTTCTTTACGTGGTATTAATTTGCTTATGTGTTAAATAATTATGCATATGTGATATTAATTGGTGAATGGGCACAAAACGACGTCGTTTTACTCCTGTCCTAAACGACGTCGTTTCTTTAATCATATATGAGGTGAAAAAGCAAACCCAAAACGATACAACACTCTGAATCAATAATCATAATTTCCTAATACTTTATTACAGACAGAATCAAATCTACTTTGCTCTGTTTTTGTTCGATGATTTGGCTTAAATTATTGCTTGAATCTATTGATAGAGAATAGGTTATTGTTCATCTTTTGTCTTGGTGCGCTTTATCATTGCTCAACTGGTAGAGATGTGGTCCCGATAGCGATGAAGTAGAAACAATGGGGGGCAGGTAGCCGCTGCTGAGCTTCGGGATTATTCCAAGATCCAGATTGTGCCGATAAAGAACCCATGGAGATGAGGAAGGCGATGGATAGGAATTATGGAGATGATGTCTGTTGAAGAAGATTTCGGCTTCCATGTCAGCAACAAATTGGGGGAAAATCGGGCATGGGAGGTAATTGCATCAAATTGGAAGGTTGTACATTAATTTACGAATTTTAAAAGTTTTGGTTTAAAACCGTGAAAAAGGTCAGGGTTTTTGGTGCAATTTTCCCCGTGTAACACGTAAGCAAATTAATACCACGTAAGCAAAAAATATACACGTAATTGACACATAGGCAACTGATTGACACGTACGTAGTTAATTTTCGCCGGAGGTGCATCGGAGATGTCAATTGCAATAAATTGGAAGCTCGTAGTTTTATTTGCGAATTTTAAAAGATTTGATTTTAAACCAGAATTGAGAAAAAGTCAGGGTTTTCCATACAATTTTGCCGACCTACTATTAAGTATATAAATAATAAATAATAAAATAATAATTTAGTTTAAATACACAAAAAAGAATAATCTTTTTAATATTTGTTGAGACAATATTATTTAAATGCTAAAATATCACACGTATATCCTCGGGGAAAATACACAGATGATAAATTTCAATAACAATATATGTTAATTTATTTTTTTCTAAATCAAATCTTAGTTCTAAATATTGTAAGTTTTAAAATTGTATACATTTTTTTGACATAAAATTGAATATATTTAAATGTATAGATTTTTAATCACAAATAACTTTATTTATTACTAGAAGAAAAAAATTCTCAGTGACCATAATGTAGGGCGCAAAGTCCTATTATTAGGCATTTAGGCTATTACCGATGATGTGTCATCAGTATTAGCATTTAGCGGATCCAAGGTTAGGGGTGGCAATCACTTTGATTATGAAATAATAGTACGATAACTGATTTAGACCAACTATTGCTAATATATACCAAATTAATTAATTACTCTTTCCGTCCCGTCGAATACGGTCTAGTTCATATGGTCACGGAGATTAAGAAAAAATGTATTGGGTATAAAGAGAGCATTTAGTGTAGTGTAATTGCAATATTATAATGCTAATAAAGTTATAGATGAGATGTTGGATAGTGTGTAGTGGAATAGGTCAGTAGGGTTTACATGGGATGATGGACCATATGTAATGTGAATGCAACATTTTATAATGCGAAATATACACTAATTATTTCCTTTAAAGGAAACAGACCAAGTATAGTGGAACGTCCAAAAATGAAAAACAGACCGTATTCGGTGGGATGGAGGGAGTATATAAGTTAACCGATATTCATTGTTGTTAATAGGACATAACCAAAACTCATTCAAAAATCGAATCAAACCAAATATTGTTCATGCTCGTTCACACGTCACATTTTCAAACTCCAAACCAAAAAATCAATAACATCCAAACTCCAAATTATAACATAATAAAAGTTCAATCATAATAACCAATTCAAAAATAATTTCACACTGTATTTTCGGTGCTGTTATATATTGTATTAGTAGTCGTCCCTTCCAAGTTGTTGTTTGTCGCTCCAACTCCCATAGTCATAGAGATTAAACGACAAAAATAAGAATTAGTTAGGTTCTAAATTATTACTAATATTTATAAATTATATATAATATTAATTGAGGAAAACCCCCTTTCTAGCCATTTTGGGGATGTCATTTTAAATTTTAGCCATTACCTTTATTTCTTCAAATTCTAGTCATTTTTTTGAATTTTTGACTTTTTTACCCTTCCCATTCCATTTCACATACTTCTCTTTAATTACCTTATTTCTCCTTCTTCTTTTCTGACTTTCACTCTCTCTCTTTATTCTCTCTCTCGTTTTTTTTTTCTCACTTTCAATCTCTCTCTTTATTCATCTCTTCGTTTTTTTCCGACGCCACCACCACCTCCTCCTCCGCTTCTTCCTCCCCTCTCGCTGGAGCTAGTACCCTCGCCGCCATCTCCTCCGCAACTTTGTTGTTGCAACAAAGTTGATCGGAGATGCTATTTACGATAGGTTCTACTGCAATAAGGCAGATGCGTTGAAAGGTACGGAGGATTGGCCGGCCGATTTCGTTTTGGAACAGCCACCACAAATCTGGAATCCACGATTCAAAGCACCGCGGCCGGAATTCGTGAAATAACAGACGGCGGCGAGGCGAAAGAACGACGATCACTCCGACAACAAATTGACCCTCTCCACCACTACTAAGAGAAGCGCGACGATGAGAGGAAGCGAATCGTGTAATCCCTGAACCTCGATTCACAATGATGGCGTCGGAATTTTTGAAAAATCAGACGCACCGCCGCCGCCACTACAGATCTGGAATTTTTTTTTTGTTATTTCACAATTAAATTTTTGTTACTGATCAAAAAGTTATATGTTTGTTTTGTTCAGTCACAATACGAGTTGTTACTTCACTTTTTTTGTTATTGTTCCTTCACTATATTTACTTATTGTTACTTAACTATTTTTCTTCATTGTTAGTTCAATGTTATTGCTATGATTGTTAGAATGTTATTAGCCTAATAATTGTACAAAGGCACATGCTTTTTTGTCTTCTTTTTCTACCTTCCCTAATAAAATACTTTAGTTAGGCTAATTCTATTTTGTTACTTAACTTTTGTTCTTTACAATTGTTATTTCACAAATTTTGTTATTATTTCTTCACTATTTTTAAATATTGTTACTTCACTATTTTTTCTCAGTGTTACTTCAATCTTGTTGTTTCTCGTAATTATAATATAATAGCACATGCTTTTTGTCCTATGTTGCTATTACATTTACTTCACAGTGTTGCTGTTTTTGTCTTATTTTTTTGCTTTCGCTAATGAAATACTTCATTTTTCATTATTGTCTTTTGTTACTTGATTTTTAGTTACTTCCCGAATTGTTACTTTACTAAGATTCCTTTATGTTACTTAATTTTTAGTTACCTCACAATTGTTACTTCACTAGGATTCCTTTTTGTTACTTAATTTTTAGTTACTTCACTATAAATACTTCACTAGGATTCCTTTTTGTTACTTCACTATGGTGTTTCCATTATTTCACTTACTCTAAAAAATTTACAAAGTCACATACTTTTGCTGTATTATTTGTGAATGCACTATAAGTTACAAGTATATGTTATAAGGGATATTCAATATTATCCATCGCTTTAAACTACATACATACCAAAATATGGGGAATACCATCCAAAAGTGATAAATTTTGCTACAAGTTAATTAACCAAAAGTTATAACAAACAACATCAACGCATGCTACCACAGTTTGTAGCCTTAAAAGAGTTAATCCAAACAAAATAAAATGTAATTCAGTTCCTTCCAAATAAAATGATACTCTTATGGTTGAAGCTACCCTTGAAGAATTCGTACGGTCGATCCTGAAGTGATGAACTTGAATATGGAAAGTGCAACTTGCTTCCTATAGTCTTCTTATCTTGTAACTTACACCTTGTAGCTGAGGCATTTTAAACCTCCAACCATCCTGCATAAGTCAAAATTGTAACTTAAAAAATTGCGACTCAACAAAATTTCTGACCATTTTGTTCCTTAACAAAAAAAAAATATGCTTCACAAAATAATACATTTTTTGTGAAAGAACAAATGTCATTATTTTTTTGTGAATTCACAAATTTTCCAATTCAGTAAGTATGCTATTTCTCTAATTTAGTTATTTCACAAAGTAGGCTACTTAACTTTTATTCTTACTTCAAATTTTTTTTTACTAAACTAAATTTGTTATTTCACTAATTTATGCTTGATAACTTTTGTTATCACACAAACTTAAAAATTGTTACTCAACAAAATTTCTGACCATTATGTTCCTCAACAAAAAAAATAATATGCTTCACAAAACATTACCTTTTTTTGTGAAAGCACAAACGTCATTATTTTTTTATGAATTTACAAATCTTTCCAATTCACTAAGTATGCTATTTCTCTAATTTAGTTACCTCACAAAGTAAGCTACTAAATTTTTAATCTTACTTCAATATTTTTTATTACTAAACTAAATTTGTTATTTCACTAATTTATGCTTTATAACTTTTGTTATCACACAAACTTAAAAAGTGTTACTCAACAAAATTTCTGACCGTTTTTGTTCCTTAATCAAAAAAAATAAAAAAATTCACAAAACATTGCATTTTTTTGTGAAAGAACAATTTCTTCACTAAATTACTATTCACATCACACAATTTGTTACTTCACAATGCATTCTACTTCAGTAATTTGTTGTTTCACTAAATTTTTAATGAAATGGATTTTGTGAAGTAACATATTGTTCATTCACTAACAATGCAGAATGTTTTTTGCGCTGGATCAGAAATATTCATTCTTCAAACACCAACACTAAAAACTTTTGTCTTCGTATAATGTTCAGATCCCCAAAAATTTTAAAGTTAATAAAACAAACACAACAACAAAGAACACTGAAATAAGCTTCAAAACCATAAAGTTTGACTCTTAAATTTACAGAAAAACTCACCGGCAAATCCACATCTTCTGAACTTCAACTTGGACCAGCAATGGTAGTTGTCTCCGTCGATAGCAACAAACTCGCCGGATCTTGACTTTCTTCTACCATGTCTCTATATAAAAGAAGGACAGATCCACCGACATCGAAAAAAAAAGAACAATCAAATCGAAGATACCAAAAAGCGAGAAGGAATTAAAAATCAAATCGAAGATAGCAACAATAAAATCGAAGATAGCAAGATAAAGGAAACAGAAGAAATCGAAGTTAAAACAACAGATTTGCAAACAAAATGGAATATAGCAACATGAATGGAGAGATATAGGTCGATGTGTAAACTACCTGAAAAAGATCGATGCCTATCTGCACTCCAGAATACCAATAATAGTGAATCAATTTGATGAAGAACGAGGGTTGCGGCGCCGGCAGAAAGTTTGGAATGTGATTATTTACCCTAGGTGAAATAGGATGAAAGTAGAAATAAAGAAAGGATTGTATTTGATAAAAAGGAATGGTAACAGTTACAACTTTTTGTGCATGGACAGAAATTGTATTTACTAATGTAAAGGAAGGGTATAAATGTCAACAATGGCTAAAATTTAAAGAAAAAATGGGAATGGCTAAAATTTAAAAAGACAAGGGGAGAATGGCTACTTTTAAATTTGTCTCTTATTAATTACTGTAATTAATTAACCAATTAATTAATTTGGTTGATCGGTTATTATCGTTTGGTTTTGGTTATAACCAATAACCAACTGACTTAAAAAAATCGAACCAATAACCAATAAAAACGGTTTTTGGTTACCGATAACCAATCGGTTATTGCGTACCTATTTAATTATACTAAACAAAGTAGTGGATCTTAGTTTTCCCTCCAAAACAATTTTTCTAATTTTTTTTTTTTAAATTGTCCATTTAGTTTTCCTATACATTTGATAGCAAATAATATCATTTGCTTATAATCTCGTAAGTTTCCTTTTACACAGTAGGGGATCCTTCGTCCTTCCCCTTCCCATCCCATGCACCCTTCCAGCTTGTCCTTATATATTTTTTAGACAAATTTAGAATTAAATGTCTTTTTTGTTTTTCTTTTATTCACTTATATTAAGCTAATACATTTTCAATTTTGTATATTGAAAGCTTAACTAAATTCCGTTGGTACAAAATATTTTGGAGCTGTATTTTTATCATTAAAGATTCGTGTCTTCAGACTTCAAATTTCTTGGCATTATAATATGTCATCATGATCCCGTGTTTTAGAGATAAGCTAATGTGTTTTAACCCTAAGAATTAGTTATTTTTGGTAAATCATATATTGAAATTATTTTATTATGAAAATATAGGATATGATATGACATAATTCTATAAATTTATCCAAAATTGCATTATTGTTGGAGTATACAATATCTAATTAATTGTATTATTATTATTATTATATTTTAGATATAATGAGTATGTTAATATAGTTTTAGATATTTTGGAGGTGTGCCAGAGCATATTCAGCTCCATATCTTATATGAGTTTGGTGTAGTAAAAGGAATCCTCCCATTTAAATATCTGGGAGTTCCCTTATCTACCAGAAAAACATTTGTGATTCAGTGCTGGCCACTTATTCAGAAGATTTTGGACAGGATTGAGAGTTGGGCTACTAGATTTCTTTTATATGGAGGGAGGATCCAGCTTGTGAAGTCAATCCTGTTTGGCATCCAAACCTATTGGAGTCAGATCTTCCTACTACCCAAGAAGGTATTATCAGCCATTCAAACTCCTTGCCAGATATTCCTTTGGACTGGAAAGACAGAAAACTCATAAAGAGCACTTATTGCTTGGGAAAAAGTCTGCCTTCCCAAGAGTGTAGGAGCAATGAATGTTTTAGACTTATACTGTTGGAATAAGGCTGCTATTTCTAAGCATTTTTGGAGTATCACTCAGAGAAAAGAGAAGGTGTGGATACAATGGATCCATGGGTTCTATATAAAGAATCAGGATCCTCTAACTATGAGAATTCCGACCCAAGCCTCTTAGCTAGTCAGGAAGATTCTTGAAACTCGAGACTTATTTACAGCTGATGCAGCAAGAATGCAGGTGCTGGGATGTCTTAGCTTTTCTATCAAGACGATGTATAGGGCCATTCGAGGGCCAACCCAACGACTGCCATGGAAAAAAATGATCTGCTGCAACCTATCCCCTCCTAAGACTATTTTCATTGCATGGCTATGTATCTGGGGGAAGTTAATGACATGTGATAATCTGAGGAAAGTGGGAATTCATGTTAATTCAGTGTGCAGTCTTTGTGAGAAGGAGGAAGAAACAATAAGCCACATCTTCTTCAAGTGCTCCTACTCCAAAGAAGTGTATGAAACAGTATCTACGTGGAGTGGAAACCCTAAGGTGGGAGGCTGTTGGGAAGATGAGAAGCAATATATGGTAACTCAATGTGGGACTAAAAACTCCAAACAAGCCATGTATCGCTTAACGCTTGCAGTAGTGATATACTATATCTGGAGGGAACGAAACAACAGAAGATTCAAAGAAGCTTGCCTAGCTACAAAAGATGTAATCAGAACTTGTCAAGTGATTATAGCTATGAGATGCCAACAGAAACATAACATGCTGCAGTTACTGCAGGAGTAGAGCTCGTAGAGCTCGTGAGGTTAGGAGTTTTTGTGGTTGTATGCTTTGTAATCTTCAAATATCTTCTTGGTTAAATAAAATTTATTTAGCAAAAAAAAAATATAATTTTATGAAAAACAATGTCCCTGTGCAACGCGGGGATACAATACTAATTTTGGTTAAAAACCGACTAACTGAAACTGATTAGACAGTCCTATCCAAGGCCACCTTTGAAGTTTCAAACACAAGAATTTTGTCTTATCTATATATTATTATTATATTACTAAGGAAAATTATTTTAGTTTTGCGAAAATTCTACATGGGACCCCCGAAATCCTTTCGTTCCTATTTATTTAAATTCTTCAAATTTTAAATAAAAAAATAACATTTATCATATTTATGAATAACCGAACCACGTCTACAAAATGCCAGTACCATGCAGCTGCTTCAAAGCCAATGTGATGCTCCTTGATCATGGCTTTAGAACAACTCAAGTTGAGAAGAGCCTAAACACGAGCATAGGAAATAAAAAATACCAAGGAATAAAAAAAAATGGAAAAATAACATCATTATATTACTAAAAGGAAAATGATTCTTACTTTGAAAAAATCTTACATGACACCTCTCTTAATCCTCCATTCCTATTTATCTAAATTCTCAAATTTTTGAATTTTTAAATATAAAATAATAGATTTTAAATATATACTAAAATCTCATGTTCCACATCGGTTATTTAATAATACTTCATCTATTGAAAGGCCTATAAATACCTAGAATTATTGTGTATTTTCTCATTTTTTGCACCATCAAGTTAATTTGGTCAATTTATCAATTGGTCGAATAGGGTCGAAATTAATGAAAAACGGACCTTTACAATATAAAAGAAAGAAATCCATAATATAGCCCTTCATAAATAAATTAAATAAACAATGCCTCCCAAGTCCAAATAAAAAGGGAAAATTACAGAAGATTTTATTATCATTCTTATTCCTATATTATTAAAAACAAAATAATTCTTGCTTTGAAAAAATTCTATGTGGCACCGCCGAAATCTTTCCATTCCTATTTTTTAAAATTCTCATTTTTTTGGCATTATTAAACATAAAAAATTATCATTATCATCATTATCATTATATTATTAAAAAAAATGATTCTTATTTTGAATCCTTCGAATCCTATTTATCTAAATTCTCTAATTTTGGGCATTATTAAACATAAAAAATCATCATTATGATTATTATCATTATATTAATAAAAGGAAAATGATTCTTGCTTTGAATGTATCGGTCTAAACGAAAAGGAATAATTCATAAATATAATTAGCGAATATTACTATACAGTTAATGACGTGAACAAATTGTACAATCTTCTTTTAAACGAAAAAAGAATAATTAATAAATGTAATTAGTGAATATTACCATACAGTTAATGACGAGAACGAATATTACAATCTTTTTTTTAATTAAATTTTGGGTCTATATAAAAGTAGATTTCATAAATTACGCACTTATAAATCAAAACCGTGGTTAGCGAGCCGATGCCGACCGGAAACATGGCGGTAGACAGGCCAATTCCCAAACGACGGGTACCTCAACTAGAAAATTTTTAATTTTATACATTTTTTCTTGTATATTCTAAAATCCAGAATCGTCGTGTTTCCAACTTTGCATAATCTATAATTGTAATTAGCAAATATTACTATACGGTTAAGGACAAAAACGAATAATACAACTATTTTTTTAAATTTAATTATGGGACTATATAAATTTTAAATGAGTTTCAAATTATGCACTTATAAATCAAAGTCGTGGTCAACAGGCAGGTTTCGATCCGGAACCGTGAAGGTAGACGAGCAAATTCCAACCGACGGGTATTGCTATAAGAATTTTTGTTTAGAAAGAAACACAAATGATTGATTTTTGAATGTGTAGAAAAATTATTAACGATTTGTCAACGGGCCAATTCTGACCCCATAATTGTACATGTAGAGGTGCCGATCTAGTAAAAGCGGAGCAAATTTTATTTATTTTATAGTTTCATGTTGAACTCATAAAAATAATGATATTTAGGACCACGTTCGTTCTTATAGACAAACTTCAAATAATTTTTTCATCATTAAATTAATGTGAGATGTTATAAAAAAAGAACTCCATCAATTCTCATATAAAATCAACACAAGACAATCCCTTTGAAAAATAAATACTTTTTGTTCCACATCAGTTTTGAGAAGATAGAGGGTTTTGAAAATTATGTATAAAAGTAGGTGCGAATTAGATTTGAATTTTTAATGGGCAGTACTCAAAAAAATAAAAAATAATTAACAAACAATACCTTTCTTATACTATCAAATAATAATTTCCTGTCGATTTTCGACGGGTTATACGCTAGTTTATCAAATTTGAAAAAGAGTCAGAAGGGTTATTGTAAAATCTTCTATCTCACATCGCTTTTTAAATAAAACTCTACCCATTACAAAGCCTATAAATACTTATAGTAAATGTGTATTTTCTTATCTTTTGCACCACCAGTTTAATTTGACCGATTAATTAATTGGTCAAATAAATAGTTATATTTTTTTATTTGAAAATTTAATTTGACTAATATTCATTTCGTCAATCATAAATTTATCAAATATATATCAATAATTATTTTTTATAAATACCAATTCTTTTTTTGGCTAAATAATAATATTTATACATTTATCTAATTTTGTTGATTCTTATTTTGTTATATTAAAATATATATGGTATATATTAACAAGATAAAATCTTCAAATTGGTAGATTTGATAGCTCGTGTTTCACTTCTTAATTTCGACTGAGTATATATACATACTAATGGGCAATCCGTCGAAAATCGACGAAAATTACTTTATGTTGTAATTTATAAGTATGAAACATTAAAGTAATACTAATCCTCTCCATCTTATTGATCTTGTTTTACGACTTTTAAAGAGTTTTTTTTTCAAGCTCGAACATCATCCATGGAACAGTCCACATGTTGCCCAAGATGTTATTGAATGTTTAAAAATCTCACGGGTTCAATCATTCGGAAAGGATCCAAATACTTTGTCTCATATTCAAATTGGAGATGATTCAAATAAAAATTATAAAATTAAGAATAAAAAATGCAAAATTCCATCCACACAAGCCGCTTAACGTTTTCTTTATGAATTTGTACATGTTATTATAATCGAATCCATAGAATTTAATTATTTGTCTCGTTCCAAATGTGATTTTAAAAATAACTTTTTGGTGTATCCGTCTAAATCTCGTGCAATAATACTCGTTATATCTGAATTGGATAGAATCAAATCAAGAATTCAAGATGATAAAAATAGACAACGTGACTAAAATTTTAAACAAATGATTTCGATTATTTATATAAATAATAATGACAAACGGACAACTACCGGTTTTAGGTTTGCAAATCGATCAAACTAATATTATTTAGAACCGTGGGTTTTTTTATTCTTGAAAACCGGTCCAACCAATTCCTTACACCCATCATTTTATTTTTTGTAAATAATTTTATTAATTGATTATAAATTATATTTTAATCGATTTTAGCATAACCTTTCGTTCGATCTTAATTAAGGATTACAATAATAAAATAAGAAAATAAAAAAATCAGCGGTTTTAAATAATATTGGTTGGACCGATTTTCAAGATTAAAACCGATTAGTTGTTCGGACAACAGTTGTCCGTTTATCATTACTCTTATATAAATTATTTAAGAGTGTAATCTTTTTGAAAAATGATGCCTGATAAAAAATTTCTATCTATTTAACTAATAATAGCAGATCCTACATAGGAATCTAGAAACAAATTGTTGAAATTAAAGAATTTAGCAAAACAAATTGTCGTTTTTATCCTATTTTCCCTTCAATTTACTATTTAATTTGATAATCTCTTTGTTATGGTATAAAAAGTTCAGGTCTCTCCGAAATCTAAAGCTTTTATTTACGTACAGAGGGCGTGAAGATGGCTCATCAGATATAGGTCAGGTAACTGAGAGCTAGTAAAGAAGGAGACTCATGAGTGAACCCGTGAGCTATCTATTTTGATAGCTCAGAGAAGGACGCATTTGGCCAAACATGATCAGGTGTCATAAGGAACCCTCACCTGCTATAATACGGGTTTAGCAGATAAATGTCAGAAATGTCAACCAATGAAGTGAGTTTGTACCAAAAGTGGATAGCAGATCCTTAGTCTATTTACCAATGTACCCCTAAAAGGTGGAGATATAAGTATCGTTTATTCATCTTTGCAACATAGATTATTCACAACACACACAAAATACTCACGCACTCATTTCTCCATTTTCCTTTCAAAAGCTAACTTGAGCGTCGGAGAGGGTTCGCCGGAAAACCTCCGGTCCCTTCCTTTTTTGCAGGAGTTGGAGAAGTCGTTTCGCTGAGTCTAAGTCTGGATTTCTCTCCCTTACATGGTTCCAATAGGTGAGCAGGAGTTAGTTCGTTAGAGGTGTGCTGTTCGTGAAACTCAAATGTTGGGTCACGATTTTGGACGCAACATCTGGCGCCGTCTGTGGGAAATCTTCCTATTCCGTGTTTTCTTTAAGATTCTAATTCACTTAAAACTTATGGGATTATTTGCAACTGGTTTTCAGTTTGGTGTATTTTGAAATAAGGAGCTATAAGGTGCAAAAAAGTTTTTCAACGTATTATCATCATTTAATCAAAACCTTCCGATTGTTTGATTTAAAACTTCTGAGTGTTGTATCAGCCTCACGTTGAAAATTTTCCTTGATATTTTCTCAAACATTCTTTTTTTTTAAAAAAAGAGAGAAAGATATATATGCAGAGAAAGGGGGCAGAGATTCCGAGTTCGGATTTGTCTCTCAGAAACGTTATCAGAAATCTGTTGATCCCGAAGTATGGATCATGAAAGTGCTCATGACATGAGAAAGGGAAAACATAAAAAATGTAATATTCCTGAAGTGAATTTTACGCGACCTCAGTAGAGGTGGAAAGAATGATACGGGGAAAGGGGGGAAGGAGCATGATAGATCTCGCTCCTTAGTTCCCTCAGCCCCAAGGAAAGCTTTGTCATAGCTTTCTCGAGAGAAACATAGTGGTGAACACTTGTGCTTGTTATACTGATGATTTTGTTTAACTGTGAGCTAATTGTTGGCAATTTTGTGTTGGCAGTCATGGATGACACGGTGGTCCGAGATCTGGGACCTCCCTTTGAGGGGGCTATGCAAGAGGATAGCTCCCCAGAAAGGCATAGTGATGAGAGAAATCACGATGCATCGAGGATGGTTACTCAGAAGCCTACCACGCCTCAGAAAGAGGGATCATCCAAGTCTTTGAGCCCTCATAAAGAGAAGGCTCGAGGGGATGAGTTTCAAACCCCTTCACAGCCAAATGTCACGTGTGTGATCTCGATGGATCAAATCAGCGCCATGGTAAAGCAAGCAGTGTCGAATGCCATGGTCTCACCTGAAAGTCATAATAAGAAAGTTAGTAATGCAACCAAAGAAAAAATGAGAGAGGTACAGATGCCTTTGGTAGCAAGCTTGAGCTCTCCATGAGCAAAATACAATGGTTTGTAACCTGAATATTTTCGTGATTGTTTGCAGGAAGAGCACGAAATCGAAGAGCATTATGAAAGTGAGGGACAGCAGAGTCCTCAAACCGAATCTAAAAATGGTTCGTAATGATTAGTTAAGCGCGTAAGACGAATTAATGATGGTTAAGACAACGATTTTAACTCAGACCTTGCTATTTCTTGCGTGTTAAAAAATATGCAAAGGGCGATGAGCGTATATCCAAATCCCTAGATAAGGCTGTGGCTGCTGAGATTGCAGCTCTCAAGCAACAGCATAAAGAGCTCCAGAAAAAAGCTTCCTCACCAAAGAAGTCTTCCAAGAAATTCGTCAGGATAAAGGATGACCAATCTCCTTTCTCCAGAGATATTCGAGATGACCAGCTGCCTGCAAATTTCAAGACGCTAACATTGGAGTATGATGGCTCCACAGATCCACATGAGCATATAATGAGATTCGAGAATGGAGCGATGCTTCATCAATATACTGAAGGGGTGAAATGTAGAGTTTTCTTAACCACTTTATCGAAGATAGCTCAGCAGTGGTTTGCCCAGCTACCTCCGTGCAACATAAGTTCATTCAGTGAATTCAAGTCCATGTTCTTACACCAATTTGCTAGTGCAAAGAGGCATGTTAAAACGTCCTCCTCGCTCATGGCGATGAGACAGAAATCTGGTGAGAGTTTACGGCAATATTTGGGGCGTTTCAACGCTGAAGCGATACAGGTACCTTTGGCTTCGGATGACGTGAAGGTGCAAGCGCTGATACAAGGGTTAACTCCAGGGTTATTTTTTGACTCGTTGAATAAGAAACCCCCTATTTGCTTTGAGGAGCTGCTGCAGAGAGCTGAAAAGTATGTCAATCTGGAGGAAGCTCATGAAGCTATGAGAGCTAAAGAAGGATCTCCCAAGCTTAAAAGAGAGACCTCAGAGAGAAGGTCAGCCCCTACCACGAGAGGTGATCGAGACAAGGGAAGCCTCAGGCCCAAGGGAGCCCCGGAAAGATTTGATAGATATATACCTCTCAGTGCATCCTTAGTAGAAGTTATGGAAGCAGCCTCCAAGTCCCCTCACTTCAGGTTTCCAAGTACGTATAAGGAAGCTCCCCGGAACCGAGATCTGATCTGTATTATAAATACCATAATGATTACGGTCATGATACTAACTCGTGCCGACACCTGAAAGATGCCATTGAGCGATTACTGAAGAAAGATGACTCTCTACTTCAGTTTGTCAAAAAGGAAAGGGAGAAAAGTTACAAGAGAAAAGAGCCTGAGGCAAAAAAGCCAGAGCAAAGGGAAAAAGGCTCTCCAAGGAGAGAGGAGCCCCCACAAAAAAGAGGAAACATCAATATGATCATGGGAGGTAACACAGATGGTGACTCAGGGAGAGCTCGTAAGGCTCGCGTGAGAGCTTCCAAGGTTGGAGTAAGCAAAGAAGTGCAAGAGTTAGCTGGTACGGTGGGCATGGAAATTGATATCGTCGACTCTTTCCCAGAGGAAGAAATGTCGGGGAAAGCAAACGTCACCTTTGGGCCCGACGATGTAGTTAGCACGGGGCCTCATAGTGACGCGCTGGTCATCAGTGCTGAAGTAGCTAATTGGAGAGTAGCAAGGATCTTTGTAGACACTGGTAGTGCGGTCAACGTGCTCTTCTGGGATTGTTTTAAGAAAATGCAAATCAATGCGGAATTGGCTCCAGTCAGTACAACACTGTATGGTTTCGCTGGAGGGGAAATACACCCGAAAGGAGAGTGATGCGGCTAGAAAAACACACCATGTAAAATCAGAACGAATGAATGACTAGAGAGCAGTACTCACCTATTCCACAATTCTCCTTGGCTTTGGATAACTGGAATCGTCATTCCCGAAAGAATCCGAGCGTGAATCTGCAAGAAAAGGAGGGCCGGGAAGGTTTCTCGGCGAACCACCTCCGAAGGTTAAATCAGTGTTCTGGGTTTTGTTTCGGAACCAGTTTAATGGAACAAGGAGTAAGATTCAGAAGAATGTGTGTATGTGTGTTGTGTTTTTTAGTATATATACTCGTGAGTTTTCTTGAGAATGAAGTTGTGTTGCTTCCAACTCTTTTACCTTGATCTTTACACGTTCTATCACTTCATTGGCTATAGCAGCATCGTACTCTCTGACGGTACCAGATGAATCATTAATTAAAGTGTCCTTGTCCGTCAGGTGTTTAGCTGGGAGAGAGCCCTGACTAAGAGCTCTCCGTGCAGACCTCTGGCGAGGCCTTGCCGAGAGATCTACTGACTGCTCTCTGAAAGTAGGTCTCCATGAGAGACCCCATTGCCACCATATAGAATGCTCAGGTCAGGTGTTCAGGTCGCATGCTCAGGTCTTCCTGGAGACCTGGATATTTTTGTCACTATCAGCCACCATATAGAATGCTCAGGTCGGGTGTTCAGGTCGCATGCTCAGGTCTTCCTAGAGACCTGGATATTTTTGTCACTATCATCTACTCCCCCTACTCTAAATTTTGGGAGGTCTCCTTTTAGGAAATTTCAGACTAGCCTAATTCGTGCACCCGTCATGTGCAACAATTTCTTCAACAGTCCTTTTTTTTTTTTTTTAATTTTTATGCAGACCTGCCAATTTCAAACTTTTGAACCAGGTCTCCTTTGACTGGTATTAAGTGAAAAAGTGGAGGAGACTTTACAACTTCCCCCACCTTTTTTCCAACCGCCCCCTTCTCTCTCCTATATTGGGGGTTTCACTTTCATCTCCTTTCACTTTTAGCTATTCCTTTCAAATTTTTATTGCAAATCATCCATGGTGCAAACTCCCTTTCGCTCCGAAGAATTCACCACTTCCGACCAACACGAACCCCCACCATCTGACACCCAAAAACAAACTTTCCAACACGAGGATTCTCAATCGGACACCTCCGTTCACACTCAAGTGAAGAGGAAACAAACCTCTGGGGCGAAGAGGAAGCAAACTTCTGCTCGTCGCTCCAGTTGCATAGCCATCCAAAACCCCTCCAGTCAAGCACCTCCTTCCCACTCGACCGATGTCATCAACTTAACTAAGGGCTCCTCTTCCTCAGGTTACGAGGTCAAAGAGATGGATTCGTCGTTCCCGTCTACTGAGACTTCTTTCTCTCTGAGGATTTCTGCTCCTCCCGCTATGACTGAAAACACTATAGCAGGTGAATCCTCCCTAACTTCTGTAGAATTAGCGCTAGTAAAGTCAATGTTAAACTGCGATGAGTTGTTTGATATTAGCATGCCAGCCTCGTATGACCGCCCCCATCTACTAAGATATCCTTCGGTAGCGTTTTGGTATCATCAGATAGAGTCAGGCCTAAGATTTCCTCTCCTCGACTTTGTAGTCCAAGTTTGTGATTTATACAGTCTATGGCCCAACCAATTTCATCCCTCTTTTGTCAAAATCTTATTGACTTTCTTTATCTTGCTTCGTGGTAACGGGGGCATCCCCACTCCCTCTCTCTTTCAAACGGTGTATGACGTAAAACCCACTGGAGCCTTTTACTATGCTAGCGCTAGGCCCAAGGGTCCTACCCAGCATTTGTGTGTACCCCGCACGGCGGGAAAGGAATGGAGGGACAAGTATTTCATTGTTACTCCCAAACAGGGTTGTTGGCCTTTTGATTACCCTCAATGGCAAACACTTCGTCTGAAGTATCCCCGTCCTGCTGTTACGAGTATTGCTGACATAACTCTTCGAGTGCTATCAAAGTTGTCTCAAAAAGCAAGGGTTGCCCCCTTTCCATTCAATTCCCTGCTATCTGATCCTAGTGTACTTTCATTCTTTGGGCTGGCACCTCGCAGAAATCACTCTTTTTCCATTGAGGGTGGGTTTCAACTGTCTTCTCATCTTTTCCTTTTTTACTTCTCCAGCCTATCTAACATGCATTTCATTCTTCGCACCTTGCTTGGTGCAGGAACAAGTTGGATTCAGGACGTGAAGCTTCCTGATGATGAAGATTTTGATTTTGCTATCCTGCTGGAGGAACAAGCCCGTTTGGAGTCCCAAGCTCATGATACTGCACATCCTGCCAATCCAGCTTCTTCATCTACCGTTGCCTCTGCGAGATCACAGTCAGCTTCTCTTACTGCTTCAGGGTTATCATCAAGCCCACAACCACCAAGTCACTAGGTCCGAATGTTCCTCCCCAACATCCAGGCAAGGATACGATCACTTCCAGTGGGTTCTCCTCTCCACCTCTCAAGGAGAAATCCAAAGTAGATGCCTCTATTAGCCTCAAGAGACCTCTCCTGCCCCGACCTCCTGCTGGCACCACCAAAAAATCCAAGCATACCCCTTTTCTCGGCAGCTCCTCTCCACGAGGTGCTGACTCATCAGGTTACGCTTTCAGGGGCCAGACTTCCAGCTCCCTCCGTAATTTGCCTCCTTCCGAATGCCTCTCCTTGCTGAAGGCCATTCCTCTCTCGGATGAGAAGGCTGAGGATAGCCCTCCCACTTTGCGCCAGCTGCAGGAGGAAAGCGCTCAAAACCTGGTGCAGGTGATACCACCATCACGCTTTCACTTCCAAAAAATACTCATCATTAAGTACTGTCACATCTTTACTGTTGTATATTTAATGCCTTCTTCTTCTTCCCTTGGTATCATTGCAGCTGTTCAGTACCCATGGCCGACTGCTGCAATTTCAAGATGCTGTCCAGGAGAAGAACTGGAAAAGCTAAGGGAGGCATTGGTGGCCAGCCAGGTGCAGTTGCAGGAGGCAATCCGAGCAAACGAGGACCTGCAGCATCGAAACCGGGACATCCTAGACACTAGCAGCAGGCTTTCCTTGGCCAATGACGATTTAAAAAGGAAGAACCATGAGCTGCTCATGTCCCAGGAAAAAATGTCTGCTTTATCCGAGGAATATGCTTCCCTCAGCAATGTCAATGCCGAGCTCAGTCATCACTTATCCCAGGTCAGCAAAGAGCTTGAGGGGACTAAGGATCTTCTCCATGCTGCCAACCTCTCTTACCAGTCGGGCTACACTGAAGGGGTTCATTACTGTCGCAGCCACATCCTTCGGACCTCTCTGGGCCAACAAGCACTGCAAATTCTCCACCAAGGTCTCCTGGAGTCCTTTCAGGCATCCCCTGAGTACTTGATGGCTATCCGCGGAGATATCGCCTTTCTGGCAAAGAGGTGCGGCATGACTGTACTAGCTAAAGCCCATAATCTGGGTTTCAAGAAAGCTGTAGAGGTCGATCCGATAGTGAAGCATCTCCCTCCACCTTCCTCGTTCAAGGGTGATACCTCTACTCCTCCGGGGACTGCTTGGTGGCTTCCTATCATGCGGAAGGCCTTTGAGGCTCTCACAGCGCCATGCGACTTACAAGCGGTCTTCTCTGATCCACTCGAGCCCATGTATGATTTCTTCCCCAAGGACTTCCTTCACCCTGGCAAGACATCAGGTATCTCATGTTTTCATATACTGATCTGGTACTTGTTGTTATAACGCCCTACTTCCCCAGTTAATCCATTTTTCACATATTCCCTTCAGATGTGCCTCCGTTTGGTGGGACCTCGCAAGGCATTGGGAATGAGCAGCTGGCGAATGTTCCCTAAGATGAGCTTGCTGACGCTGCTGAGGCTGACCCTGCTGATGATACCACCAACTTCCTGGCTTAGTTGTCATGTAGTTCATGTTTCAAACACTATTTTATCTGTTTCGCATTGAACAATTTCTTTTGCCCTTCGTTGTTTGAACAGTTTTAGTACTTTTGTTTGTTTTACCAATGCTGCACTCTCTACTTAGCAGTTTAATCCACTATGTCCATTACTGTGTCATCACTTGCTCTACGTTGTTTCTTTCGTTTACGTTTTCATTTGCATTTTCATGGGGTATTATGGGACCCCCTTAGGGGTGTAGGGTACACCCCTACTCCCCCCTACTCTAGATGGTTGAACCCACTGTCAAACCATTTAGAGTAAACGTCTTATTTTTCTAAACATCATGTCTACTGCCCTGTCTCAACCTTATAATTTCCCATCATCATAATACAGTAATTATGTAAACAAAGACGAAAATTCAAGGAAACAGCTTCTCAGCTTTTATTTATTTACGACAAGTTCTCTTCGTGCCATTACAGGAATACTTGTCTAGCTAAGCAAGCATCCTACTAAAAAAAGGATGGGCATAAGACCTGGCACGTAGGCCTCCATCCATTTAAGACAAAACTTTCCATAGCATGTTTCTAAACGTAGTACTTCTTCAAATTGCTCACGTTCCATGGTCTTGGTTCCGTGTACCCTTCATGGCTCGTGAGCTCATATGCTCCGCCAGGGAACACTTTGGTCACCACGAATGGTCCTTCCCAATTTGGTTCAAACTTTCTCGCCGGGTGCATGGCGTCAGCTCTTTTGAGCACCAGGTCTCCCTCTTGAAACCTCCTCGTCTTTACTTTCATGTCATATGCTGCTTTTATGCGAGCTTTACAAGCCAGAGCTTGCTGGTGCACCTCCTCACGTACCTCATCAATCAGATCTAGGCTATCAGCCCTCAGTTCCCCATTCAAGTTCTCATTATAAGATAGGACTCTATGCGTCGGAATTTTCACCTCCATGGGCATAACAGCGTCGGCACCGTAAACCAAACAGAAGGGAGACTTCCCTGTAGCCGTTTTCTGTCCAATTCTGTATGCTCATAACACTGAGCTCAGCTCCTCCACCCATTGAGACTTCTCTTTTTCTAGCCTTGCCTTTATGCCATTCACTATGGTCCGATTGGTGACTTCAACTTGCCCGCAGGTCTCTGGATGAGCAACAGCAGCGAACCTCTGCTCGATTCCTCTGGCTTTACACCAAGCCTGAGTTCTTTTTCCGAAGAATTGCGTCCCATTATCGGAGACCAGCACTCTAGGGAGACCATACCTGCAACAAATGTTTTTCCATATGAATTTTATAATGCTTTCCTCTGTTACTGAAGATAAGGCTCTGCCTCTACCCATTTACTGAAATAATCCACCGCTACAATGATGTGGCATTTCTTTCCTGCTGCCATGGGAAGCTTTCCAACCAGATCTATGCCCCATTTATCGAATGGACATTCTGCATACTGGACTCTCAACTCTTCAGCAGGCCTATGAATCACTGGCCCATGCTTCTGGCATCTGGCACACCTTCTCACGAAGACCTCAGCATCATTCTTCCGAGAAGGCCAATAGTATCCAGCTCTCAGTACTCGCCGGATCAGGTCTCGGAACCCCGTGTGGCATTCCGCTATTCCTTGGTGCACCTTCTTGATTACCCGTAGGCCTTCTGATTCGGCCACACATCTCAACAATGGCTGTAAATAAGCTCTCTTGAATAAATGTCCTCCAATTAGACAGTACTTAGCATAGATTTTCCTTTTTCCAGCTCTCTCCCCCTCTAGCAACTCTCCTGTTTTCAAAAAATGTAAAACGGGCGCTCTCCAGTCACTTTTTTCTTCTATCTCATGAATGCTTTTTTCTACACGACTGTTAGCTGTTTTTAGCAACGTCACTTTCTCAGAAACCAACCCATTCAGGGAACTGGCCAGCTTGGCGAGGCGATCTGTCTGTGCATTGAGGTCCCGAGGTATCTGCTCTACCCTCAAGTGCTGAAACTGCTCACTCAGGTCTCTAACCTGCTTCACATATCTTATCATCCTCTCTTCTTTGATCTCATAATTTCCTAAGACCTGCTGAACCACCAACTGTGAGTCAGAGTGAATAACGACCTTCTGAGCTCCCAACTCAGCCACCATCTCCAGGCCTCTTACAAATGCTTCGTATTCAGCCTCGTTATTAGAGACTCTGAACTCAAATTTCAACGTAAAACTGAATTCACTTTGATCGGGCGTTATTATGACAATTCCAGCACCGCATCCTTCCACTGTCACCGATCCATCGACAAAGACCTTCCACTCTGGCCATTGCATAGGTTGAGTGGTTTCTTGGATAAAGTCCGCCAGGGCTTGTGCTTTTACAGCTGTGCGTGGCTCAAACTCCACATCATATTCCCCTAATTCCACACTCCATTTCACCATCCTCCCCGAGAGATCTGGCTTACTCAGTACTTGTTTAAAGGGGAAATTAGTTCTCACCACCACCTTGTGAGCTAAGAAATACAATCTTAAACGCCTTGCTGCCGTCATCACAGCCAAAACAGCTCTCTCAACATTTGAATATCTATATTCAGCCCCCTGCAAGGCCTTGCTGATATAATAGATGGGCTTCTGGATAGAGCCCTCTTCCTTTATGAGAACTGCACTCAGGGAGTGATCCCCAACAGATATGTATAAGTACAAAGTTTCGTCTGGGGTAGTCTTGGTTAACACTGGCAGACTTGCTAGGTGAGCTTTCAATCCCTCGAATGCTTTCAGACAGTTCTCATCCCATTCAAACTTACTAGCCTTTTTTAACACTTTGAAAAACGAAAAACTTCTCTCCGCCGAAGTGGATATGAACTGGCTAAGCGCGGTGATTCTTCCATTCAGCCGTTGTACCTCCCTTACGTTGGTAGGAGCAGCCATCTCCAGTACAGCTCGTACTTTCTCCTGATTCACTTCAATTCCTCTTGGAGTCACCATATATCCCAGGAACTTTCCTGACCTGACTCCAAATGTGCATTTTGCTGGGTTCAATCGCAAATCATATTTTCTTATAACTGTCAGGACCTCTTCTAGATCTCTGGCATGGTGTTCTGCTCTCGCACTTTTTACGAGAATATCATCTACGTACACCTCCAGGATTCTCCCTATTTCGTTTTCAAATATTGCATCCATCATTCTCTGATAGGTAGCTTCGGCATTTTTCAAGCCAAAAGGCATTCTCACATACGCAAACGTACCGCACACAGTTACAAAGGCCGTTTTGATCACATCTTCAGGAGCCAGCTGTATCTAGTGATAGCCCTGGTAAGCATCCAGCATAGACAACAATTCACACCCTGACGTTGAATCGACTAGCTGGTCGATGCAAGGCAGTGGGTAATGATCTTTCGGACAGGCTTTATTCAAGTCTCTGAAGTCTATACACATCCGCCAGCTACCATTGCTCTTAGCTACCATCACCGCATTCGACAGCCATTCAGAGTACTGGATTTTAACGATGTGACTAGCGTCTAACAGACGCCTGATTTCCTCTCTGATCATCTTTTCATTTTCTGGTCCAAAGGACCTTTTCTTCTGCCTCACTGGCTTCGTCCTAGGATCTACATTCAGATAATGCAGGGCTACCGATGGGTCTACCCCTTTCATGTCTTCCGGGCTAAATGCGAATAGATTTGAATTCTTCCACAAGCACCGAATTATCGCCTCTTTTTGCTCTTCAGTCATTTGCTTTCCCATCTTCGTGGTGAACCCCGTTTTTCCCGGGAACAGTTCTACCATCATCAAATCCTCTTCCGCCGGCTGCATTCTCGGCTCTATGTCTTCGTCCACTTCTTTTACCTTTACGTTTTTATCTTGCGGTGGGCGTTCTGCCACTGAGGCTCCTTTCACCTTTTGCTTAGCATGCTTTATGGATTTCACATAAGACTCTTTTGACACCTCTTGGTCACCCGAGACCTTACCCACCGGCCTTCTCTGAGAGCTGGGAACTTCATTTTCATGTTGTAGGTGGAGACCACCATCTGGAAATCATTTAAAGCAGGTCTTCCCAGTATTATGTTGTATGTTGAAGGTGTATCTACTACTAGAAACTTCACCATCCGAGTATTTGAGGTCTCACCACTACCAAGTGTTACCTGAAAGGTCACTTCCCCTTTAGGTTGTATTTCTCCTCCAGCAAAACCGTATAAAGGCGTGTTCACTGGCTCTAAATCGGCGTTGATTTTCATCTTCTGAAAGCAATCCCAGAAGAGCACATTCACCGCACTTCCAGTGTCTACAAAGATCCGCGCCACATTCCAATTAGCAATGTCTGCACTAATCACCAGCGCATCGTTATGAGGTGCTGCGCTCATGAGGTCTTCGGGACCGAAACTCACACATACTTTTGGGTTCACTTCCTCTCCAGGAAATGAATCTACCACATCGATCTCCATGCCCATTGTCCCCGCTAACTCCTGGACCTCTTTGCTCACTTGAGCTTTTGCAGCCCTCACGTGAGCTTTGCGAGCTCGACCTGAATCCCCATTGGTATTCCCTCCCATAATCATATTAATATTTTCTCTTTTTGGAGGAGGATCCTCTCGCCTTGGGGGTGTTCTTTCTATCTGATCAGGCCTCTTCGGCTCTGGCTCTTTCCTCTTGTAGCCCTTCTCTCTTTCTTTCTTAACAAACTGGAGTAAGGTGTCATCCTTCTTCAACAGTCGCTCAATAGCATCTTTCAAGTGTCTACAAGAGTTCGTGTCGTGCCCATAATCATTATGGTACTTGCAATATAATTCAGATCGCGGGTTACGCGGAGCTTCTTTATAAGTGCTGGGGTACTTGAAATGAGGGGACCTGGCAGCTGCTTCCATGACCTCCCCCAAAGGTGTGTTAAGGGGCGTATATTTATCAAACCTCTCGGGAACTCTTTTGGGCCTTTGTCCCCCTCTGTCTTTTTCAGCTTTCGCCACTGAGGATGACCTCTTTTCTGAGGTCTCTTGTTTGGGCTTAAGAGACTCCTCTTTAGCTCTCCTAGCTTCTTGGGCCTCTTCCAAATTAACGTACTTATCAGCTCTCTGCTGCAACTCCTCAAAATATAACGGAGGTTTTTTGTTCAACGAATCAAAGAACGGCCCTGGGGCCAAGCCCTGTATCAATGCTTGCACCTTCACATCATCAGAAGCCAGGGGTACTTGCAATGCTTCAGCATTAAAGCGTCCAACATATTGACGCAGGCTTTCCGAGGGTCTCTGCCTTAACGCCATGAGCAAGGAAGAGGTCTTAACATGCCTTCTTGCACTAGCAAACTGATGCAAGAACATGGACTTGAACTCACTAAATGAGCTTATGTTGTTGGGGGGCAGCTGAGAAAACCACTGCTGAGCTATCTTCGACAAGGTTGTGAGAAAAACCTTGCATTTCACGCCCTCCGTGTATTGGTGGAGCATCGCCCCATTCTCAAATCTCATTATATGCTCATACGGATCTGTAGAGCCATCATATTCCAATGTCAATGTCTTGAAGTTTGGAGGTAACTGGTCCTCTCTAACGTCCCTCGAGAAAGGAGACCTGTCACTAGTTTTAATAGGCTTCTTAGGAGATTTCTTAGGCGAGGGAACCTTGCGCTGGAGGTCTTTCAGCTGCTGTTTAAGGGATGCAATCTCAGCAGCAGCCCCCTCGTCTTGAGGTCTTGTAATACGTGCTTCGTCTTCTGCAAATTTCATTGCAAAAATAAGTAATCACGACTTCATTAGTGAGTAAGTTACTTCAGGAATGTCACAAATATCTACTTTCTTTATTTATTCACTGACCATTTTCTGATTCAGTTTGAGGGCTCTCATACCCATCACTTTCATGCTGATCCTTCTCCACAGGTTCTCCCTGTCAAGGAGAATAGGGGTATTTAGATCACAAACATTTATTCTCATATTCATGAGGGTTCAGCCATTTCACTGGTGTCTTATTACAACCAAGATCTTACAAGACCCATTCATACCTTCTTGGCTTTGTCCCTTGCCATGCTACCAAACTTCTTAGTTTGACCTTCTAGCGGAGCTAGGGCCTTGGATACAACTTGCTTTACCATGGCATTGAGCTGATCCATGGATACTGCATAGGTAACACCCTGCTGCGTAGGCATCTGAGGTTCATCTCTCGTAACCTCCGAGCCTTTATGACCTCTTGCTTTTTGAGGGCTGGTCGACTTGGAGGCCCCTTCCTTCTGAGGTGTAGTTATCTTTAGTGGAGCTTCCTTCAGCGTGTTTTGATTTTCCTCCTCAGTACGTTCCTCTGAGGAGCTATCGTCACGCACCACTCCTTCAGGTGGGGATTCCCAGTCTCGGACCGATGTATCTTCCATGACTGAATCTATTCCACAATTTTCAACTTATCAGTCAAAAGACCGCATTAGGACCATCATCAGGTCCCATAAGGACCATTATCATGTCTACACTACCCCTCTCGAAGGACCATCATCAGGTCTCAGAAGGGGAATTTCAGGGAATTCAGGGAATATGATGCACCATATCCCCTTTCCCTACGCACTCGTTCCCCATCTCCGTAGGGACTGAGTGAGACTTACTCTGAAGTCTTTATGCCTTTGCCAATTCTGGCCCCTCAGTTCGTGAGGATTTCCGAATTTTACTTCTCGGAATCATCTATTTTTAGCCATTCTTCCACTC
Organism: Schizonepeta tenuifolia; assembly: GCA_029490685.1. NCBI lineage: Eukaryota > Viridiplantae > Streptophyta > Magnoliopsida > Lamiales > Lamiaceae > Schizonepeta > Schizonepeta tenuifolia. The sequence continues at coordinate 58,232,447 of CM055960.1, forward strand.
AACAGGGAAGTCTATTTAACTTCTACTCCACCAACGGCTCTATACCACACCATGAAATGTAGTACTTTACGAAAATACCAGAAATAAGCAAGCTTAAGAGATTACACCAAGATTCGCAAAGAGTTTCGAAACATAAAAGTTCTGAAATCACTCAACCCACTCCTTTAAAAACAGAAAAAGCTCTTGAAAGGAGAAATACGAAATGACTCAAAATACTCAGATCCAGTTTCTCAATTCTTTTCTCTCTCTTTCGAGTTTAAGCTCGAACTCGATGTCATTGAAAGAAGGACGCGTAAAAAGAGTTTAGGACAAAATTCCGAAGCCAAATTCCGTTTCCACAGATGGCGCCAGATGATGCTGCTAGAAAAGCACACCATGTAAAATCAGAACAAATGAACGACTAGAGAGCACTACTCACCTATTCCACAATTCTCCTTGGCTTTGGATAACTGGAATCGTCCTTCCCGAAAGAATCCGAGCGTGAATCTGCAAGAAAAGGAGGGCCGGTAAGGTTTCCCGGCGAACCACCTCCGAAGGTTAAGTCAGTGTTCTGGGTTTTGTTTCGGAACCAGTTTAATGGAACAGGGAGTAAGATTCAGAAGAATGTGTGTATTTGTGTTGTGTTTTTTAGTATATATACTCGTGAGTTTTCTTGAGAATGAAGTTGTGTTGCTTCCAACTCTTTTACCTTGATCTTTACACGTTCTATCACTTCATTGGCTATAACAGCATCGTACTCTCTGACGGTACCAGATGAATCATTAATTAAAGTGTCCTTGTCCGTCAGGTGTTCAGCTGGGAGAGAGCCCTGACTAAGAGCTCTCCGTGCAGACCTCTGGCGAGGCCTTGCCGAGAGATCTACTGACTGCTCTCTGAAAGTAGATCTCCATGAGAGACCCCATTGCCACCATATAGAATGCTCAGGTCGGGTGTTTAGGTCGCATGCTCAGGTCTTCCTGGAGACCTGGATATTTTTGTCACTATCAGCCACCATATAGAATGCTCAGGTCGGGTGTTCAAGTCGCATGCTCAGGTCTTCTTGGAGACCTGGATATTTTTGTCACTATCAGAGAGGTAACCTGAAAGTGGGGAAGCATCGAGCACGCGGATGGTGAAGTTCTTAGTGGTGGATACACCATCGACATACAATATTATTTTGGGGCGGCCGACTCTTAATGATTTCCAGGTGGTGGTGTCCACTTACCACATGAAAATGAAGTTCCCAGCGCAACGGGAGGGGCTGATAGGAGAGGTCGCGGGAGACCAAGAGGTATCGAAGGAGTTGTACGTAAAGTCCATCAAACAAGCCAAGCATAATGGTAAGAGAGCTCAGGTGACAGATCACTTATCCCGAAGTAAAATAGAAGATGCCGAGGATAAGGAAGAAGACATGAGACCTCACATGCAACCTGTGGAGGAGGAGCTGATGGTGGTTGAGCTTTACCTAGATAGGGTGGGGTCGGCCATGAAAATAGACAAGTCGATGACTGTGGAGCAACAGGAAGTTGTAATAGAATGCTTAAGAAAGAATGCTGACTTATTCGCTTTTTTTCCAGAAGATATGGTGGGAATAGATCCATCTGTAGCTGTGCACCGTTTGAATGTGGATCCTAAGGCAAAGCCGATAAAGCAAAAGAAAAGGTCATTTGGGCCGGAAAAAGAAAAAATCATAAGAGAAGAAATCAGGCGGCTTTTGGATGCAGGACACATTGTGAAAATACAATACTCTGAATGGCTATCAAACGCAGTGATGGTAGCAAAAAGTAATGGTAGCTGGAGGATGTGCATCGATTTTAGAGACCTTAATAAAGCATGTCCGAAAGATCATTACCCCTTACCATGTATTGATCAGCTAGTTGATTCTACTTCAGGGTGTGAACTACTCTCTATGTTGGATGCGTATCAGGGGTACCACCAGATACAGCTCTCACCGGAGGACGTGGTGAAAATAGCCTTTGTAACGGTATGTTGGATGTTTGCATATGTAAGAATGCCTTTTGGTCTGAAAAATGCAGGTGCCACGTATCAAAGGATGATGGATTTAATATTTGAAAGTCAGATAGGGCGGATTTTGGAAGTCTATATAGACGATATTTTGGTTAAGAGTGTGAAAACTGAACATCATGCTAGAGACCTGGAAAAGGTAATGACAGTCATCAGAAAGTACAATCTTCGTTTGAACCCAGCCAAATGCACATTTGGGGTGAGGTCTGGCAAGTTTTTAGGGTACATGGTGGACCCCAAGAGGTATAGAGGTGAATCAGGCCAAGGTAAGAGCGGTGCTTGAAATGACAGCCCCTACTAGTATAAAAGAGGTACAATGGTTGAATGGGAGAATCACAGCTCTCAGCAGGTTCATTTCCACCTCTGCGGAGAGAAGCTTTCCATTCTTCAAAGTATTAAGAAAGGCGAGCAAGTTTGAATGGGATGAAGGTTGCCAAAAGGCCTTTGGAGAACTGAAAAATCATCTGGCTAGTTTGCCGATATTAACTAAGCCAAAGCCAACGGAAACGTTGTATTTGTACATATTCGTGGGAGAGCATTCTTTGAGTGTTGTCCTCATACGAGAGGAGAAATCTCACCAGCATCCTATTTATTATATAAGCAAGGCTTTGCAGGGGGCGGAATACAAATATTCTGATGTGGAGAAGGCTGCTCTTGCTGTTATGGTAGCTGCCAGAAGGTTGAGGATGTACTTCTTGTCTCACAAAGTAGTAGTGAGGACCAATTTGTCTTTCAAGCAAATTTTGAGTAAGCCAGACCTCTCTGGGAGGATGGTAAAATGGAGTGTGGAATTGGGAGAATATGACGTGGATTTTGAGCCAAGGACAACTATTAAAGCTCAGGCGTTAGCAGACTTTATCCAGGAGACCACAAAACTAATGCAATAGCCGGAATGGAGAGCCTACGTAGATGGGTCGGTCACAGTAAATGGATGTGGGGCAGGTGTTGCCATCATAACACCTGAGGAAGAAGAGCTAAGTTTCGCCCTAAAGTTTGAATGTAAACTGTCGAATAATGAAGCTCAATATGAAGCATTCATTAAAGGTTTGGAGATGTTAGCTGAGTTGGGAGCTCAAAGGGTGGTGATACATTCGGACTCCCAGTTAGTGGTGCAACAGTTGATGGGACATTACGAGGTGAAAGAGGGGAGAATGGTGCGTTATGTTCAGAAAATAAGGAATTTGGAGAAAAAATTTGCGGATGTATGCATAAAGCAAGTTCCACGAGACCTCAATAACAGGGCAGATCACTTGGCCAGAGTGGCAAGCTCTATAGGAGAACTAATACCTGAGAAAGTGGTATTGATAAGGATATCAGCAGAAGGTGCTGAAGACGAGGGAGTCGGCGCAATAGAAGCTAGAGACGATTGGAGAGCTCCTATATTGCATTTCTTGAAGACATGAGAATTGTTGGAGGGGGCAAAAGCTCACAAAAGACGAATTTGTGCTAAGTATTGCATGGTAGGGGGATGTTTGTTCAAAAGAGCCATATCTCAACCATTACTTAGGTGCTTAACAGAAAATGAGAGTATGGATCCTGAAAGAAGTTCATCAGGGGAGAGCTGGGTGCCATTCTGGGTTCAGAGACCTGGCGAGACGAGTGCTGAGAGTTGGATAATACTGGCCCACTTTGAAAAAAGATGCAGAAGACTTCGTGAGAAAGTGCCCCAGATGTTAAAAGCATGGACCCTTGATCCATGCTCCTGCTGAGGAGCTGGGAGTGCAGTACGCTGAATGCCCTTTTGACAAGTGGGGTATAGATCTAGTGGGGAGGCTACCCATGGCCAAGGGGAAGAAATGTCACCTGATAGTGGCGGTTGATTATTTCAGCAAGTGGGTGAAAGCGGAGCCACTCTCTTCAATATCTGAAGACAGTATAATCAAATTTCTGTGGAAGAATATTTGCTGCAGGTACGGAACGCCCAAGGTTTTGGTATCGGATAATGGCACGCAATTCTTCGGTAAAAAGACTCAGGAGTGGTGCAAAGCAAGGAAAATCGAGCAAAGGTTTGCTTCTGTAGCTCGACCAGAGACATGTGGTCAAGTATAAGTGACCAATAGGACCATAGTAAATGGCATCAAGGCAAGGCTTGAGAGGGAGAGGTCTCAATGGATAGATGAGGTGGACTCTGTTCTCTGGGCTTATAGAACTGGTCAGAAAACTGCTACAGGGGAATCGCCTTTTCGATTGATATATGGATCGGAAGCTGTCATGCCAGTGGAGAGTGAAATCTCAACGCATCGAGTGTTGACTTATGATGAGAACCTAAATCAAGAACTCAGAAAGGAGAGCTTAGACCTAATCGAAGAGGTCAGAGAGAGAGCTCACCAAAGAGCTCTAGCTTACAAGGCTAGGATCAAAGCGGCATTTGATCAGAAGGTCAGAATTAGAAGACTGGAAGAAGGAGACCTGGTGCTGAAGAGAGCCGATGAGATGCATCCGATGCGGAAATTTGAAGCAAACTGGGAGGGACCCTTTGTGATAGCTAAGGTCCTGTCAGGAGAGGCATACGAGCTCATGGATGAGAAAGGAAATTTGGCCCCAAGACCGTGGAACATCAGCAATTTAAAAAAGTATTATGTTTGAAGTGTTTTTCTCTTTGGAAAAGGAAGACTCCGTTTTGGCTTGATTAGGAGGAGAGCTTACGTGCCAGGTCTCTCAACTCCTTCTTTTTTGTAGAATACTTGTTTGGGTAGGCAAGTATTCCTGTAATGGCACGCTGAGAACTTGCTGAAAATAAATAAAGGCTGAAGAGTTATGATTATTTTACGCATTGATTTGATGAATTGGTTAACGCATAGTTGAGTCAGTTGGATAAAAGAGAAATATACTCTGAATGATTCGAAAAAAAAAGAGAAACTATGTATATGAATACAACACTTGTTCGAAATCATCTAGAGTAGGGGGAGTAGGGGTGTACCCTACACCCTAAGGGGGGGTCAAAAGACTTCATGAAAATGCAAAATACGGTACGAAAATGCGAATAAGGTAAAGGTAAAATCAGAAATATGAATAGCAAAACATTTAAACACAATAAAGCTCAAAGCGAACTCAAAGCTTGGATAGCAAAATATATAAACACCATGGAGTTAAAAGTGTACGGTAGGCAAAAACCAGAAAGCGAAGGCGGATAAAAGAGTCAAGCTCATACAAAACAAACATTGTTCTAAGGAAGCAATGAGTCGATAAAACACTATGCTAAAAAGTCAGTGGTATCTTCTTCCATAGTGGTATCTTTGTCGTCATCACGTTGAGTAGAAGGCGGAGCTATGTCTTGAGAGGTCTTGCCCATGGGATTGGCAGCTTCAACTTGAGAGGAGGAAGGGGGAGCACCTGTCTCAGAAAATAAGAAAAAGTAGCAGCAACAAACACACGTCAAGGCAAAAAAAAAAAAAAAAAAACCGCCTACAAGAGTAAAGAAGGAGGAAGAGAGAAGAAAAAACCAAGGGAAGAAGTGCGAGGTGAAAATGTACCTGAAGAGGTAGCTGGACCAGAAGGGAGTTTGGAGAGATAGCTTCCACTTTGTCCTACCACCTGAAGAAAGTCTTCAGGAAAGAAGTCGTAAATAGGATCAGGAGGATTTGCAAAGGCAGCGTGGAGATCACAGGGAGCAATCAAAGCCTCAAAAGCCTCTCTTATCACAGGAAGCCACCAGGGTGTACCAGGCTGAGCCTTCAATCTCCTTTGAAAGAAGGGGGCAAAGGCAAACGCTTGACAATGGGGTCCACTTCAAGAGCCTGCTCAAATCCCATGTTGCGAGCGGTGGCTAGAACGGTCATACCACACCTCTTCGCTAAATAAGCAATGTCACTACGAATGGTGGCAAGATACTCTGGTGAGGCTTTAAAGGAGTCTAAAAGACCCTCATGCAAGATTTGCAGGGCGCGTTGACCCATGGGAGTGCGTAAGACAAAGCTGCGACACCCTTGAACCCCTTCTATGTAGCCTGACTGATAGGCACTGTTAACATCTTGAGCAAGGCCTTTGGCCTCGGCAAGCTCCCTAGTAGCCTGATTCAAGTGACGACTGAGGTCCGCGTTAACAGCACTCAAGGAAGCGTTTTCTGCAGAAAGATTAGATAGCTTCTCCACTGATTGGGATAATTCATGATTCCGCCTTTTTAGATCATCGTTGGCTAGAGATAGTTGGTTGCTGGTGTCCAGGATGTCGCGGTTGCGTGCTTGAAGTTGCTCAGCCGTCTGGGTAAGCTCTCTCAGCTGCAGTTGATAGCTCGCGATGCTCTCCTTCAGCTTTTTCACCTCCTCTTTGCGGCTGTCACTCTGGAACTGAAGAAGTTTCCCATGAGCACTGACCAGCTGATGAGAGGGGAGAGGTCATCAGCAGGATAGATATGCGATAGGAAACTTAAAACAATAACAAGTATGCATAAAAAAAAAAGGGGTAACCAACTAGTTACCCGGATGAGACACTGTGCGCTGTCCTCCTGTAGAGGAAGTAAAGAGGGAGGAGATGAAGGCGTTTCCTCATTAGGAGAGAAAGGCAAGGCTTGCAGCAGAGTGAGACATTCAGAAGAGGGCAACTGTCAGAGAGAACCAGATGTCTGTCCTCGGAAAACGTAGCCTGTGGAGTCAGCAGCTCTCTAAGGAGACACCTCGATACGAGGAAGGTGTTTACCTCTCTTGGAAGCCGTCGCAGACGGATGAACGAGAGCAGGTCTCTTGGGCCCTGTTGAGGGTAAGGTAGCCTTTTTCCCTCGTCCAGCTGGAGGAGGTAAACCTAGAGAAGAAGGATGCTGCCAGGTCAGATCTCCAGCAGGGGCCACTTTCACAGGTATACGGCCAGATTTAGGCAATACCACAGACTCCAACGGATCCGAGGTCGGATTGGCGGGCACGCTGTCATCTTGGGTCCGGCTTCTCCCTTTACCAGCATGCTCTTGAAGAAGAATGTCAAAATCGAACTCTTTATCATCGGGAAGCTTGACATCATCGATCCAGCTCATCTCTGTAGGAGGTATAACCAAGAAAAAGACGATGTCAAGAAATGGGAGTATACACCTGTTCACAAATAGAAAATAATAAAAGAAAACGAAAAAAGAATGAGCGAGACCCACCCTCAGGGGAGAAAGAACACTCGCCAGGGGGAGCCAGCTCAAAAAATGAAAGAACTGATGGGTTAGACAATAAATCGTTGAATTTAAAAGCGCTGAAGCGAGCTTTGGCAGTGAGCTTGTCCAAAATTTTACGCTCAATAGGCTGAATAGCCTTGACATTGGGGCGAGGCTTCTTTAGGCATAGACTTTGCCAAGGAGCATATGGAAAAGGCCAATTCCCATCCTTGGGGGTGATAACAAAGTACTTATCTTTCCATTCCTTCCCGGGGCTGCGAGCATTGCACAAATGTTGCACCGGACCCATAGGCCTAGCGCTAATATAATAAAAGCTACCTAAGGGTTTGATATCATATACTGTTTGAAAAAGGGTAGGAGTAGAATGACCTCCGTTCCCGCGCATCAAGATGTAAAAAGTAAGCAGAACTTTAATGGAAGAAGGCAGAAATTGATTGGGCCATAAATTATGCAGGGCACATGCTTTCACAACGAAGTCGGGAAGGGGAAATCTTAACCCTGCCTCAATTTGATGGTACCAAAAAACTACCTAAGGAAAATCTATTGAGTGGGGGCGTTCATGGGACAAGGGCATGCGAATGTCAAAAGTGTCACAACAGTTCAACCACGCCTTCACTAACTCTAATTCCTCTAAAGACAGAAGAGATTCACCTGCGAAAGTATCGGAGGCAGGAAGAGAAGCAAGGGATTCACCCCTAGCAGCAGTAAGTGAAGTAGATCTCCGTGAGTCTGGGCGAGGGGATATCGAATCATCTACCAAATCCACAATGTCTTTCACACCAGAGCCGCGATCAGAAGAAATAGTGCGCCGGGAAGAAAGGCGGCAAGAACGACGGGTAACCAATTTCTTTCTTTTAACTTGGGTATGAGAAGACGTCTCAGAGAAGGAGTCATCATGGGGGGGGGGGAGTGACTCGAGAGGAATATCCCCTGAGGGACATTGTCGTTGATCAGAGAGGGTATTGTCTTCAGAGAGTGAGCCGGAGTTTGCCATATCGGAATTACTTTCGAGAAAACGGAGGAGGACAAGAAGAGTAAGCCTGGAAAATGAAAATGAGAAGTTATGATGGTAGAAAAATAATATATTAAAGGTATATGGACTGTTGAGAAAAAGAGGGGGAAAACCGAAGAGGCGGCTGTCTAATCCTCTCTGAAAAGGCGAGGGAGAGATGACGTCATCTCGGATAAGGGCAATTTTTTTCAAAATAGGCAGGTCTCATCAAAGGCACTCGCTCTACACGTGTACATAGTAATAAATGCCTGTCAAATTGCGTTTTTTCATAATCACAACTACTCTAGTTTAAAAAGATAGAAGATCTCTTCCTTTTAAACTAAAGTAGGGGGGAGTAGATGTTATGGTATAAAAAGTTCAGGTCTCTCCGAAACCTAAAGCTTTTATTTATGTACAGAGGGCGTGGAGATGGCTCATCAGATATAGGTCAGGTAACTGAGAGCTAGTAAAGAAGGAGACTGATGAGTGAACTCGTGAGCTATCTATTTTGATAGCTCAGAGAAGGACGCATTTGGCCAAACATGATCAGGTGTCATAAGGAACCCTCACCTGCTATAATACGGGTTTAGCAGATAAATGTCAGAAATGTCAACCAATGAAGTGAGTTTGTACCAAAAGTGGATAGTAGATCCTTAGTCTATTTACCAATATACCCCTAAAAGGTGGAGATATAAGTATCGTTTATTCATCTTTGTAACATAGATTATTCACAACACACAGAAAATACTCACGCACTCATTTCTCCATTTTCCTTTCAAAAGCTAACTTGAGCGTCGGAGAGGGTTCGCCGGAAAACCTCCGGTCCCTTCCTTTTTTGCAGGAGTTGGAGAAGCCGTTTCGCTGAGTCTAAGTCTGGATTTCTCTCCCTTACGTGGTTCCAATAGGTGAGCAGGAGTTAGTTCGTTAGAGGTGTGATGTTCGTGAAACTCAAATGTTGGGTCACGATTTTGGACGCAACACTCTTCCTTAATAATTTATTTGTCTAAAGATTCATCACATATAATATTAATTATAAATTAAAACTTTGAGATATGTTCTGTAGTGTACCCATGAGATTGCAATTTATAACTAACCATGCATAGCTTTGATCATCCCGTCCCAAATTATTATTAAATATTATAGAAATATAAAGAACAATACTACAAATGAGAATTAAAAAATCATGGAAGAAATTATTTTGATTAAAAAGAAAAATTATATATAATGATTTATTAAGTTGGATATATTAATATTGACGATCAAATAATTAGTCAAATTAACTTTTTAATAAAAATAAAATTATTTCTTTAGCCAACTAATTAATTGACTAAAATTAAATTGTTTATGCAAAATAATTTCATAATGTGAAAATAAATATTGATTTTGAGTATTTATATAAATTTTTCAAGAGTGATTTTGAGTATTATAATAAATATAATAGAATACATGAATAAAAATACATTAAATAAAATTTTAAGACAAATAGTAAATGAAAATTAGGCTAGGTAAGACCCAAAATTAAAGAGAGATTTTAAATCCCCAATTATTTTAATAATATATAGACCTGCCTCGGGTAGAATTCTCTTCCATATTAATTTATGGAAATTTTGCTAGCCGCCGCTCGCTCCATGTTTCAATGTCAATGAATTAGATAAATCGTAAATCCATCAATAACTAGCATTCTTTATTCAATCCCAAAAATTAATATTTTATCAAAATAAGGATTGCAATTTTTTCTAATTTACACGTGTGGTGATTAGGAAATTTTGTGAAAAGAAGTGTAAATGCCCTCCAACAATATTTTAGTTTGCTGACCAGTAATTTTTAGGGCTTTTGGCTTGATTTTCTTGTTTAACTTTGGCCTGATTTTCTTTTTCACCCGCTCACTTCTATTTGTGCCTGTATATTTATACATATTTATTAATAAACATTGATCCAAGTTTTTTAGTATTCTAAATTATTAATCAAGTACATTTGCAAAGTAAAATATGACATGATTAAAAATCAATGGCGCAAAACCCATATATAATAATTGAATAAATAGCTTGGAAAGATGGATAGTAACAAAAATAATGAATAATAACAAAATAAATATTCATTTATATGCAAATACAGACATATTTTAAATATTAAAAAATTAGCAGACACATATAAATTGGGTCATACAAAACAATAGATTGAAATCAAACATGCAGGGATTACACAGATATGTTTCAAGAAAACAGTGTGGTTACATATTTAAAAGTTGTATTCTTTTATTTTCACTTCTTAATTTCAATTTAATTATATTTTACTAATATAACAATATTAAACATTGAATTTGTTTAGTACTTGGAGTTGATGTCTTCCACGCATTTTTATTTCACATCTATATTATATTTATATATTTAATTATCAATCTTCCATTCTATATTGTTTTTTCAATTAAACTCCCTTTACTGACGAGACTATAAATACAACAAATTAATATGTATTTTCTTATCCTTTGCATCATCAATATAATTTGACTAATTTATTGGTTGGTTAAAATTTGAAATAGTCTAATAGTTTTTTATTTAATTTGAAAAAAATTAATTATTCATTAGACATGCACACAAAAATCAGAACCATGATCGACGGGCTGGTTTCGACCCTGAACCATGGGAGTAGAAGGGTCAATTGCGAACCGGTGGTTCAACCTAAAAAAAATTGTATTCTCTCCATATCGTATTTTAAATGAAACTCCACATATTAAAAAGTCTATAAATACTTTATAAAACGTAAACGAGTTCAGATAATTAGCGAATATTACTATAGAGATTAAGGACGAGGACGGATAGTAATCACTTTATAACTAAATCTATATAAATTCTAATGAGTTTTATTAATTATACAATTTTAAATTTGGGTAATGATATTCGGACACACTGTGGCCAGGCACACAAGCTAAAAATGGTAATATAGATTTTGAAAATGAAAATATCCCTTATTGGGAAGCATAAACCCTAGGGGAAAATGTGATTATTTTCATTTTTACAGTCAACTTTCCTTTTTTTACTCATGTGGCGGCCACAGTGTGTCTGAATATATTATTGACTACATTATTTATTTATATAAAAGGTATATACGTAATATATAGTATAAACCATTCACTTAAATTAAAAATCTAATATTATTATAGTGCTAATGATGTAATTAGTAGATTATTATATTACTATTCCATTCGTATAGTATTTCACGTAACCTATTTTCCTTATGAAATAAAGTTTACATTAATTGCATATAAAAGTGTGCATATTTATCTAAATCAATTGCATGCATACGTACTATATAGAAGTATATGCATATATATATCTAAAAATCAATTCTTATCCAATACACGTGCTACTATATGTTATCAATAGATTCGTGAATAATCAATCTGCCTAATATCCTACTGTTATTTCCTCTATCTTTTACCCTACGTGTCTTCTCAGTATTAACATAGAGAAGTGATAATGTATAGTCTATCTTATAGGTTAGATGACTCATGCCGTTTTCGTACACTATAAATATGGACCGAAATCATTTTTCCCAAAATCATCAAATAACAAAAATAACTCCTTATCATAGTATATAGTAAGAATAGTATTCAAGTAACGAGCTGTTTCTCCGGTTACTTACATTATCACAATATTCAGGTGGATAAAAGTTTTCAAAGTAAATATTTGGGTACCAGACTCTTTATATTATGTTAAAATGCAATTATTCATAAAATGTTTTGTGTGTGTTTTAAATTATTATTCTAGTTAACCAATCGAGATACTCAGTAAGTATATAGGTATTAGCTGAGTATTATGCGTACCCCATTGCAATGCAATGGTTTGATATTCATTGTATTGTAGCTAGTGGTCTTGAGCTAAGGCTCCTAGACTATGTAAAGTTAATTATGTTACTTCAGGGACTCTATCCCGAGTAGTAGTTTAGATCCGTCGGTAACATACGGTCCGGGATATCGAGTAATCAGTCGGAACTACACATATCCATGAAAATTATGTTTTGTGTAATTAGATGAGGTTTTGATTTCTAAAACTTTATGTTACACTATTATATGGATAAATTGCTGATTTATAAAATATCAAGGCATTACCCACCGAGTGCTTTCGTACTCAGTCCAAATATTTTCAAATGTTTTCAGGGTTGGAGGCAGGTGGTGAGGCGCAGGACTGAGGCGGGTGTTGCAACTGTTTACTTGCTTTCGATGTGTTATATAAATAAAATACTCTGAATAATGTTCTGAAACAATAGTAGCTTAATCTTTTTGACATATGTAGATATATGTAAACTATTCTATAAAATAATGTTGTCTATTCTCTTGCATTATTTATTGCTTTTGATGGAGAGTGCTTTGTGATCAGCTTCTCTTGGACGCTCGAATTCTCACTCACTCATGGTAATAACATTTGATGAAGTGGATGTTCGAATCCTTTTGTTATGCTAGACACAGGTTTACCCCATATTTTATTTGGTGTAGCGCGGTTTGGTCGCCTCACCTTATTATTTCATGCATTAATTAATTATATGTCCCTTTCTTTCCCACTTCTTTACTCCGCCTCTGTCGCGTCTTGGCTTATGGGAATTGGGATGTGACAAAAACAATCTTGATTTGATACACATCGAAAGTTCTTACATGAGAATCATTCATTTCGCCAATAAGAAAGCCTTCACCAAGAATAAGAGCATTGTGACACCAATTCCAAAAAAGCCTTATACCAATTGCATTTCGTGAACTTCTCCCACTTAATGTTTGGAAGACAATTACAGAGTTGGGCATGTTCTTTAAGGAATTGACTTCAAGTAACATTAAAGTTGATGATGTATGTCGCTTGCATGAGAATATTCCCATCATTCTTTGTAAGCTTGAACGCATATTCCCTTCTAGTTTCTTCGACTCCAGGGAGCATTTATCAGTCTACTTGGCAGATGAAGCTCGAATGGGAGGACCTGTGCAATATAAATAGATGTACCCATTTGAAAATTATTTGGGTAAGTTAAAGAAGAATGTCAAAAATAAAGCTAGAGTTGAAGGTTCTATATGCAATGCATATATGGTCGAAGAAGCATCATCATTTTGCTCATATTATTTTGAGGATCATGTTGGTACGAGGCACAGAAATGTGCCTCGTAATTATGATGGGGATGGGGATGGGGATGGTGACGATGGACATTGTGATGATCCAGATAATCTTTCGATCTTCCAACTTCCTGACGAACTTTTGGAAAATCCTCGAAGAGATATCTGAATGAGAGAGAATACAATGTTGCCCATCAATATGTCCTACTCAATTGCAGTGAAGTCACAGACTTGTATTTGAGCTGTGTTTTTAATTACTTATTTTTATAATATATTAAATATTATGTGAATACTTATTAACACCAACACTCTTGTTTGTAGTGTGTTTATTGAGCAAGTGAAAGCAACAAACCCTTCAATTACAGATATTGACATTGATATTAAGTTGGACAAAAAATTCGTCTCGTGGTTCGAATCATATGTAAGTTCAAATAATTAGCATGTACATTACTTATTTTATATTTATATAGTATTATTTTAATAGAGTTCTGATAATAATTTCGTAGGTGAGGGATCCCATCCATAATATGACAAATAAATTCTTAATTTCTCTTGCGAAAGGGCCGTTACGACTAGTTATGTGTTATCATGGATATTATGTGAATGGTTATAAATTTCACACGATGGATCATGCGACTCGAAGATCAACTATGAATAGTGGAGTGTGCATCAAAGGCTCAAATTATAGTGCAACTGATTGTGATTTTTATGGTCGTCTACAAGAGGTTGTGAGGTTGGAGTACACTGATCTAACATTAAAAAGGACTACATTGTTTAAGTGCGAGTGGTTTGATCCATCACCAGCTGGGACATTAGTTCATCGTGATTTTAACTCGGTTTCCATAAATCATAAACGTCTGTATAATAAATATGAACCTTTTGTCCTAGCTGCTCAAGCGGTGCAAGTATACTATTGTCCATATCCTAGTATGAATTAATCAGTCGAAGAAAGATTGGTGTAAAGCTTGTAAAATAAAAGCGGAGAGCAATTATAGAAGTTCCCTCAAAGACCATAGTACCTCCACCGTTTTAGGAAGATAACTTTGAACATTGTAGTAATCCAAATATTGATGATGATCCAGTATCTTCTCATGTAAATGGTGGTCTGATAGACCTTGTTGAGGATGAAGTTTCAGAAGAGGAAATCATTTTCTCAGATGCTGAAGATGTTAATAATTTTAGTGATAATGATAATGATAATAATAATGATGATGATGTATCAGACTTACATGATGATGATGATAATGATGAAGATGATGAGTAGTAGGTTTTACTTCATATACAATTGATTATCATTAATTTTGTTTATATATTCTTATAATATTTGTTTGACATTATAATTCTTTATTTGCAGATGTCGTCTTCAGGCCCAGAGTCGCGACGAGGTAGGGTTGGGAGCACCGCTTCAGTCCCTGGTAGAAGAGATCGGGGTCCTAGCCGGGAACGTGCTCGCTCAGGTACTGGTGGACAGTTGCCACTTACTTCTACAGGTGGTGGAGGGCCTAGTTCAGGACCATCGCCTTCTAGTAGTTTTAGTGGTTCTACTTCAGCTACACATGTCGACACACCCTTGACTGGTGCTTCAACTACACATGTTCACATGATGTCTCATCACACATGATCACTAACACTACTGATGGCAACAAACAACCTCTTTATATAGTATTGGAGTATACATTTTTTTCTCAAACTAAACAAAAATTTTGTTTATTATTTACGTATTTATCTTCTTTATGATATTTGTTTATCATATTGGTTTATGGCAGCTCCTCTGACCCAAATTTTTATGACGCGTCAGTTATCACTACAAACTTCAAGAGTTCCATGATAAGAGGTGGTTTTAGCTGGAAGCTAGTGACCGAGTGGAAGAAGTTGGAGTACTTCGACGAATTCAAGGTAAGCTTTGAATGTAATTGAAAATTGTTAAATATATTAGAGTTGATATATTGGTTTCCAATATATTTGAATCGTGGTCAGATTGTTTGGAAAAGGGATTTTGAGTTGATATATTGTTTGGAGAAGGGAATCTGTGTTTATATATGAATCGTGCGGATTGTTTGGAGTTGATATACAAGTTAGTATATGTGTTGGAATATGTAAATTGGTATATGTTGGAGCTGGTATAATTTGTTATTTATTTGTGTTTTTTATATCAGAAAATATTTACTTGGGATTCTACTGTGAAGAGGAGAATTAAAGAGGTATGGTTTAAGAGAGCTACTATTAAGTACAAGGACATGGTTAGCACAATGGAGAGCAACTGGTTTGAAAAGGAAATTCACCCTGAGTACGTTACTGATGATGAGTGGAAGGAGTGGAAAGCTTACTGGGCCCTTCCTGAAGTAGGTCACAAATCCTGCCAAGCAAAGATGTCCAGATTATCGGAGCCCGAGGGGCCTGGTACAGGTATTATTAAGCATTTCGGAGGGTCAAGGAGTGCGCAAGAGCATGCTAAACATTTGGTCAGTATTTGTTTCATTTTATTGTTGCAATTTATTAATTATTGAATATTTTTAAGAATATATGAATTTTGTTATTCATAGGCTAAACAACGCGGTGTACCTGAAGATAAAATTGATTGGGAAGTCTTCTTGAGGATACTGTAGAACCCCGAAAATTCGAGCCTAAAAATTTCGTTTTAAGTATATAAAATAAGTAGAATAAGTTTAATAATAGAACAGTCACTTATTCCCGATCAATTTTCTTTTTTTACTTCTAATATTGATATGAAGTTTAGATGATTCATGCATTGCATATAAACGAGCATTCATATTATGTGATTGAGTGAAATACTTTTATATGATTATTGTTTATGCAATAAGGTGATTAATTAGAAATAATTAATCAAAAGATGAACTATATCTATTTATATGAACAATTTGCCTAGTTGATTTGAAGAAGAATTATTTTGTGAAATAATATCGATATTGGTCTCGTTAGGATCGAAATAATTAATCCTATTCATATGCTCGATCGAAACTTTGTTCCGACTAATAAATATCGTATTACGGAACGAAAATTGAAATACTATATAAAAAGAAATTATATAATATAATAATATATATTATATGTAAGTGAATGTGTGTACACACCGTAAGTGTAGGTGTGTGCGTGTGTACAAGTATGTGTTAGGAATTGTTATTTCTTTAATTAAGAGAATCATTAGTATCTAGTAATAGATAAAAAGAAAAAGAAAAGGGATTAAGAAAAGAGTGAAAAACGGCACAAGAGAGAAAGAGAGAAAAGATTTGCAGCAGATTAAATTTAAACACAATTATTATGTTTTTTCCTTCTTCCAAAACCACATCCCGTAATCCCTAATCAGATTAAATAAGAAGTAATGATATTCCTAATTGCTTACAGATTTCTCCTCCCCTCTTCATCCACGTTATGTCTCCAGATGAAACCAATTCTTCACCATCTGCAAATCATCTTCTCCTCAAACCTTAACCCCTTCTTCTTCTACCACAGTCGGCCACCATCCATCACCGCCACAACCACCACCATCTTCCACATCCATCATTCCACCATCTTCATCTTCCATCATCCATTTTCTTTTTCCAAAAACAGTAGCCACCACTCCGCCACCTACTACCGCCGCTGTCTTGTGCCGCCACGACCACCACCGATGCAGCCTTGAGAAGAAGAAGACGGTGCAACCAATCGAGGGAGCACAGAGAGAGAGGGAATGCGAGAAGGAGTGAAGGCCGAGAGAGAAAGAAAGAAAGGAGGAGAAGAAGGCTAGGTATAAAGACTAAACCCTCGTTTCTCTTATTTCTTCGTTCTTTTCGATATCTTAGAAGCATGTTTAGGAAAAGAAAATGGTGGAACCTTCAGTCTTAGTGTGAAGAAGATGATGTTATGTGATTTTTGTAGTGTAGTGAAGGTAAGGATGATTTTGTGTGGTCTTGATGTTTGTTGTGAAGTTTTACTCGATTATATGTATTCTAGAAAGAGCATGACTTAGGAATGTATGTTCTTCATAATCATATAATTGCTATAGATGATATGTGAGTGTGTGTAAGGCTGAAAACCGGGTATATGCTGTTGTGTTGGTGTTTTGGATTTGAACAAATGAAGCTTGGAATGAATCGTGTGCAACGTATGAAACTGTGGTAATTTTCATATGTTGTAGATAAGCATGTTAAGGAAGTTGTGTAAATTTTTCAGAATTTTTCATTGAGGCACGTAATTTTGATGGATTTAATATGCTACTGCTCTTGTTTGAAAATCTGAATCTGCGCAGAAAAATATTTAGGCATGTTTCTCACTTGATTCGTAATATTTAGGAGTTTTGCCTTCTAGTAAATGAAACTAGATATCCTAAGGATTCTAAGTTGATATTTCTTATCCCGTGTGATCAAACGAACGATTTTATATTGAATTTACAAGTGAACTGTTGTGGTGTAAAACTCTAACTTTTAGCAAATTCATTGATCTGCAAACGAGGCTCCATTTGGACAAGTAAAACCTTATAATTTTGAAGTGTAACAACTTCTGAAAACTCCCTTATGTGATAGAAACATCCTATAAAAATTTCAAACCTTTTCGAGCTCGTTTACTATTTTAATTGAAATTTACTACGTCAAAGTGTCACGCTGAAAATTTTCAGAAATATATTTATTATCCTTTATTGCCTAAATTCGATTTTTATGCTAATAAAATATATATGTGAGCCTCAAGAATGTGCTAAGTAATATCTCTAAAATGGCATGATAAAGTATGGTTTGTTGGAGTTATAAATTTATTTTATGTGTTAAAATTTCTTAATTAATTAGATTTGGCCTAAGTTGTTTTGGACAAAAAATAAATATAAATGGACTTGCGGCAGTGGGCCAAATTTTCAGATTTGTATGTACTTGGGCCAAATTAATAAATTGTGTGTGTAGATTATATGGTTCGTGCTTGAATTAAAATGTTGTGGTGGCTTTTGAATTAATTTTGGTTGGGCCCGGATTTGTTTTAAATATGGGCTATATTGTATAAAATCGAATGGGCCTTGTAAAATAAAATTGAACCTATGTTGTTATAATGACTATTACGTTGTGAGGTTGGACTATCCTAAGTTAATAAAAAGAAAAATGAAATGAGCTTAGTCTTATATGATTAATGAAATTATGATGGTCCAACATGACTTGTTTATGTGTGATGTGGACCCTTAGTCCATATCTATATGCAATTAAATGTGAAATTGTATATTATATGATTAATGTTTATTATTAGTTATGCATGATTAATTGTTTATTATTTATTTATTAATTAAATAAATAATTCTTTATTAATCTATTAATTGTAAATTAATTAATTAAACAAAATACTTTCATAATTAATTAATTAATTATTAATTAGTTATATGCCTTTAATATTTTTTATTAATTAATTAATTAATTCTTTATTAATTAACTATATGTATTTATTAATTAATTAATTCTTTATTAATTAATTATATGCCTTTAATAATTAATAATTAATTAATTAATTAATTATATATCTTTATTAATGAATTATATGCCTTTAATAATTAACTATTAATTAATTAATTATATGTCTTTAATAATTAACTAATTAATTAATTATATGTTCTTAAGTAATTAATTGATTCTTAATTAATCAATTAAAATGATCTAAGTTAATTGAATAATTGTTATATATTCAATAGTCAAGTATGAATGTCTTATATATTTTAAAGTATGATCTTATGACATGAGATACGTGATTACTTAAGAGCACATTGACGAGCCCTATTTTCATGCTATTTTCAGTGTCTGTATAAGTCTAGATCGAGTCTTTTCCTTTTTAGTTTTGAGTCTTTTGTGTCTAGGTTGACACACTGGTATGCAGGACACCATATTCTTGCATATGGGCACAATGGAGCGGATAAAGGGTATTAAAGAGAAAGGAGAGCAGCAAGGCGCTAGAGGTCCCAAAGAGCTTGTTGGTGATCACGACGACATAATGCAAGGCCACGAAGACTTCGTTGACTGGAAGTCAAACCTTTGTCGAAAATGAAAAGAACAAGTTCTGACAAGGCCACAACATCTTCAATGGTAGCCTCCAACAACCTCCAACAGCATCAGCAGCAACCAATGGGAATAATACAAAGACAAGGGACTTAAAGTGAAGGGCAGACCAACCAAAGGATGTCGGACTCCAAACTCGATTAGGAAGCGGATTTGAAATCCATGGATCCAACTATCACGTGAGTGAAGCCGCCATATAAAAAGACATCTGCCCTACTTAACTTGTATCATCTCCATCCACCGAAAAGCAGCAAAGAACACAACATACACTACTCTCTGCACTTTTAGCTTTCAACACAAACAATACTCTTTACATTTTCTGTCAAGACCTCTGTGAGGCAAACAATCATTTTTAGTTTTAATGTTCATGATGCTTTCGTTTATTTATTTATTTGCTTGTTCTTTACTTTGATGTCTAGCTAAGTTGTTAATGCTTGGGTTGGTTAAGATGCGGTGAGATGTGAGTGTTGTGTGTGTGAAAGGAAGAGATCGGAAGCTCGTCGGAGAGATGCTGGACACGTTCCTAATGTGTTGGCCTAGATTCCAAAGTGGTGGAGCCTCCACGATTTCGCCGGAGGCCTACAGAGGAGTTGCGGCAGTGAAATCCCTCATAATACCAGACAAAGGTGTAGGGGTTCCTCTCACCTCCGGTCGTGTTGCGAGCACTAGAGTGTGGTATATGGCGAAAGCCATGCTTATAGCCATCTTGGGCCTTCTAGATCCAAATGCTACTGACGCAACACAAAGGGCTCAATTGGTGACTTTTCCAGATGCAAGCTAATTTTGTGGACAATAAGGTGGGCTCCTGAGGTGACTTGGAGGGCTCGACGATGAAAGAAAATGCTGGAGGGGGAGGGACATGCTCACGTGCGTGATATGATGACAGTAAAGGGGTGTGAGTGTCGAGGCCATATAACCAAGAGATGTGCCCACGCAGTAACTATTCGAGGGTCTGGGATCCAAACACACACACAAACAAACATCGAACCAAATTACGACTAACCCAAGCATGCTCTCCATAACTGATTTATTTAGTATTTTATTTCAGTCTTGCTTCTAGCTTATGATGAGAATGACCAAACCCCAAAACCCAACTCGTGTCCAGTGACATCGAGGTCATCACAGCCTAACTGTACTTAGTGGTGGGTATCAGGAAATTACAAATCGTATTTTGACGCGTTCGGGTTTTCCAACAATAGATCTGGGTGCCGTCACACATGCATTAGTGTGATACGATATAAAATATATAGTATGCATAAGACATCTATGTGACTCATGTGACATAACATGCATGACATACATGTTATAACTCGGGAATAAGCTTGACCTAGGATGCTAAAACTTTAGACACCTATATGCTTGTGAACCTAAGTGTTTAAGACAACTCTTGTAGGACCAAACAACCCTTAAGTTCGAGGACTAGTCAAGTGAATCTGAATCAAGGTGGGTTTCATATTTTCAAACTGTGGGATTACAAACTCCCACTGAGGTAACTTTAGGATTATTAAACCCAGTGCTTTCAAATGTGATACGCATGTTAAATCTTTTATTCTCAATTACTTGTGGATTACCAATGTTGGATATCTTTATAAAACGATCGGCCTTGTGCTGTGTACAAGCCAAGGTAGTGTACACAGAAAGTTATGACGGTTCGATTGGAGGGAGTGGCTCCCCTCTAATTGGATCGGGCGGTAATCCAAGAATGTGAGTTATTTTATAGTTCGAACTGATTATCCTTTTAACTGTTTTAACTTATGAGAAGGACAACCATTTTCACTAAAGTAACCCCTTCCATAAGAAAGAAGCATGCTATATCTTTCCAAAATTGTTTTCAAAATGAGGCACAGAATCCATCGAGTGCTTTTGTACTCAGCCCCCTGCATTATTTTCCCTAATATAGGTTGATCAATGTGGAGGCGGAGGAGGGGGATGTCGATGTTATCTGTTTGTTCCATTCCAGTACTTGTTGTGTCAGTTTTTATGACCATCGTCCTTGTTTTCAATAAGGTTTATGTCAATCAAACTCAAGTTACCTCTCTATGTTCTAACCATCTTCTTTAAGATGGTTATTTTTTGAAACGCTTCCGCAGTGCGGGGCCGATGTCCTCATACATCAACCCCAGTTATGTTATGCTAGGGCATTTATGTTGAACTATTATCCACCTTGCCTCTATTGTTATTTATGATTATGATTTCTATGGTTTCACCCCACCCCTGCGTGGCGGCTCGGATGGATCCACATAGGCCCGGGTCGCGGGTCCCCACAAATACACTGTAAAGATGGAAATTATAGTGATGCAAAGTCGAAGCATTTTTATGTACGTTGCATCATTTTCTGCTTTGTACACTTACTATTTTCTCTTATTTATTGATTGACATGTATTCAATTGTAGGAAAGAGTACACGAGCTTGCATCCAAGAGGATGACTCAGGCTATGTCAGATGGAGGAGAACAAGAAGTTGAAGTTGATATGAATGAGATCTACATGGTTGTGGCTTAAGAGAACAACGACAATGGAAGGATGTTCGGGCGGGAACTCGAGGAGCTGCATGCCTACGCTTTCCTCTTCAGCTTCTTCACAAGCTAATACAGAGGCCATGACACAGCAGTTGTCTCAGTTACAAACTGAGTTGCAGTCGGAGCGGGATGAGCGCCTACGGCTTAAGAAAGAAATGGAGAGACAGGCTGCCGAGCAAGCTCAGATGAAAAAGCAAATGGCCTTGATGATGCAACAGATTAGCATGCAAAGCGGGCCCACACCACTTTGACTTAATTTATATTTCAATGGCAAAACTTAATTTAATTAATATTTTAAGATACTTTGTACCTTATGTTGTCATACAATATTGTTAGTTACTTGAAACATATTTATGACATTCTCAAACATTTTTTGGACTTCGAATTAGCAATGGATCAACGACAGAAAATTTGGCTTTTTTTTTTTAAATCGGAAGACTAACGACGGATTACATTCCGTCGCCAAGTTTGCAGAGTAATGACAAAATAATCCGTCATGATTCCGTCGCTGCCAGTAATGACGGACATACATCCGTCACTGTTTTGTAGATTTTACGACCAACTATCCCTTCGTTGAGCCGTCACCGAATATCAGATGACAAATTCCGGCGACCGGAATTGACGACGGTATAATCCATCACCGTCCGTCATTAATATTCAGCGACAGATGTATATCCGTCGTTGGTTTGTCCGGCGACCAGAAAAACAACATTGCTTTGGCTCCGTCATTAGTCCATCGCTGATGTTTTATAACGACGGAAAACATGTTTTGCAGCGACGGAAATTTCCATCGTTAAAAATTGCTATTTTTATAGTGTACCCTATATATATATATATATATATATATATATATAGCCAATTCTAGTGTAAGAACGTGAGAACAAGCTTAAATTACTTTATAATCATGCTTAAATTAATATATTATCATGATTAATTATGTTAATGTCTTTTTATATAAATATTAGATTTGTATAATCTATGATTACGACTATTTGAAGCATGAATATATATCGATTTAAGCATGATCTTATATAAGCACAAGCGTTTATATAAAACGCATGAATCTTATTAGGCATCACAATCTATAAATTTAAGCATGACTACATATTAATTTAAGCATGTTCTCACGTTCTCACACTAGGAAATGTTTTTATATTAACTCATCCATATATATATATATATATATATATATATATATATATATATATATATATATATAACAATCTTTCTATGCTCTCACATAACATTTAATAACTTCTTAGTTTTATTAAATAATAATTTCAATCAATTTTCGATAGGCTTCACACTAGTTAAAATATCTAATATTAGAATAATTTTTCGCCACCAGATTTAGGGGTATATACCGAAACCTTAATTGGACTATTCAAAGTCGAAAAATCTGCTACTGTGGTGGGTGGGACGAGCCTTTTTGCTTCCTTCACTGTGGTGGCAAAGGGGTGGTGGTTAGGGGTGTTCACGGTATGGTTTGGTGCGGTTTGATACTAAACCCAAACCAAATCGTTAAATACGGTTTGGTAATTTTTTGGAACCAAACCGAACTGATAAAGTTGTAAAACCAAACCATACCAAACTGTAATATACGGTTTGGTGCGATTTGGTTTGCGGTTTATCAATATTTTTTTATTTTCTTCGTAATAAAAATCAAACAAATTAAATAAAGTTGTTGTCATGACCATATACATTTTTCTCTTTTGCTAGAATAAATATACTAGGAGTCTAGCTAGGATGACATTATTTAGCTAAATAGTAAATTATAGTAAAATAATTTCACATTCTCTACTTTTTTTTATCGAAAACAACTTGAATTTGAAAAGGATATAGAAGAAAAAAAACAAATAGAAATTCATACCTTGTATTCAAAGATGAAGATAAGCCACTGTAACAATTAATTGAAAATGTATAGTAGATTGTAGGGTTTAATGATTCTAAATTGTATGATTCAATGTATAGTAGATTGTAGGGTTTAATGATTCTAAATTGTATGATTTCATTAATTAAATTTGTATAACACTCAGATATGACATGCAATCAAGAAAATCTCTATTTCCTCACATAATAAATAAAATGATAATATTAATATCATTATATCAAAAACGATTTTTCGGTTTACGGTTTGGTTTGGTTTGAATTTTCTTAAAAACCAAACCTAAACCATAAACCATAATTTTTTAAAATTCTAAACCAAACCATATTTTTTAAACCAAAAAATCGAACCAAATCGCAAATTACGGTTTGATTTAATTTAGTTTACGGTTTAAACCGAACTTTGAACACCCCTAGTGGTGGTTATAGAAATGGAAGGCAGGGGAGGGTGGTATGTGGTGACGACGGGCCGAGTAAGTTGATTTGGTCAGCGTTTTTGAATTTGACAGTTTTAATCGGAATAATTGACATGCATGCACAGTGTCGCACCTGATGAAACGACATCGTATTGTTTAAGTGCGATTTAATAAAATTTCCACCTCATTTAAATAAGATGATGTCGTCAAACTCGTCTCTTACTTACCCAATTCCGCAAAATAATACATCATAAATTCATTATCTCTATATTTGTCACAGCCCCAAATCCTGAGGGACGACAAAGCCGGGGTGCGACTAGGGATTGGATTAAAGAAGCGGGGAAGAAGAGGGATAAATAAATAAACAGACGAATAATTAATCGACAACTGATATCTATGAACAGATTTTATTGAAAGAAAGAGAGTCGACCTTGAAAGATCGCTCGACAAGTTGTTCTCAAAAGAAACTAAGTTCATTGTACGAGACTTAGACAAAAAGATATACAATAACTCAACAGAAGAGTTTGGCAGCGGAAAGCGTAAAGCTTGACACAAGTTCTTCGTCCTAATTAAAACTCTTTACTCAACCTACGCCGCTCCCGTCACTCAACCTGCACATTTATAAAACATATGCAGGGCTAAGTATAAACATACTTAGTGGGCACATTGCCGAAAACATATCATAAGTATAGATTAAATCAAGCATCTCGATAAATAGTGCATCGGGGTTTTTCATCAAATACCCAAGCCTACTAAACATTTTCGTTCACTTTCACAATATAGCTTGGCCAAGCCTTTACTTGATGTTATGTTCAACTTGCCCAACTTCTGTTTTAACGCCGGGGAAGAGTTAACTTCTTCCGCGCACGTTCTATTCACCGTGGCTGGCTACCGCTCAACAGGGTACCACACACACCGGCTACCGTGTACACTAAATCCTGGAAAATCCTTACGGTTAACTCAGCGGTCCGATCGGTTAGTTAACCCCCTTTGGCTAACTCAGAAAGGCACAAAAGAACTCACGTAAAACAAATATTTTCATGTCTTGATAATCACTTTAAAACACAGTTATAAAGCGATAAGTAAACATTTTCGAGCATCGCTCATTTGATTTGATATATATAGAAAAGCCCACCTTAGGCGATTTACAGAACGACTAAAGCTTCCGTCTTCTGTCTTCCGTCCTGTCTTCTAAACTCGACTTCCTCCTTTGAACGCAAATAATCACATTTTAATAAACGGTTGAGACGATAAAGGAAAAGGAAATCGAATTCGTTTTATGACTTTTAGGCCTTTGCACTTTAACTATATTCTTTTGATTAACGAATAAACGAGAATCGAACATATCTCATTTAGAAACTATCTCGGTTCCTTTCTCGACACTTGGGTCAGTTAATTAATGGGAGTCGATAACTTATAATGACTTAGAAGTTCACAAGGAACGAAATTTAAAAGAATTCAACTTAAGAAAATATGTCTCGGAAAATTTCTGCACAAGGCAGTAACTCTGAAGCTCATACAGAACAGATCTCTGCGAAACAGGGGATGAATTAGGTACCAAAAGAAAGCTACGGATGTCTAGTTTATTGTCCAATTTACGGATCTCGATTTTGTTAAGTGAGTAGAAAGTTATGACAGTTTCCGTAATGTATCGCAAAACAGTCCGGGTGAAACCCTAGGTGCTCGTACAATTCGACGCACGACTCCCTAGGTTCGATCAATGCTATACAACCTTTAAACTCACGAAATTATTATCTTTTTACAGTCATGACACATGTTCCTTTGTCGTGAATACTTCACGTCTCTCGATTAAACAAACGACGAGCATTTCCTCGTCTTTTTCAACTAACCAATTACTAAACCATTTCAATTCAATTTCCATTTCAAACTTCTAACTTTAATCTTCTAACTTCTATATTCATTTCTCGAATGGAAATATCGTCAACTACAATCTCGTTTATCAACGTTAAACACTAATATCCGATTAGTTTCTTTATTCGACTTTCCTATCGACAATTAGAGTCGATTTCTCGTCTCTTACCAATATTTCAACTTCTTTAGAATTCGTTCAAATTTTCCAAATAACGATCCTTGATTACTAAGATTAACATATGTTCAAATCATAAACCTAAATCATTATCCAATCTCAACTTATCGACGATTCTTCGTCTCTTACTAAAATTTCAACATTCGCCGATTTTGCTCAAACTTTCCAATATCGTTCATCAACTACCAAGATTCACTAATATGAAAACCACATACTCAAATTATTATCGAATCTTAACTTATCGTCGGTTTTTCGTCTCTTACGATTTCTATTTTATTTTTAGAAAAATCCAATTAAATTATATAATCATCTACACATTTATTACATCTCATTTATATCATCACATCATACAAATCATATCAATTACTACATCAAATCCTCACTTCTTTCTCTCTTACATTTTGGTTTCCATTTTTAGAAAATTCTCAATTAATTCATACACGCATCTATCAATACATAGAACACAAATCCACAAATTAATCCTCAAAAATCAAACTAAATCTCACCTATTTTTCTATATAATTTCGGTATTCACAAATAATTAAGGGGGACGATTTCTACTTAAATCCAACCATGGGAAACCATTCCTAAGCATCTAATAGCATGTATTAATCATAGAACATCATGCTTCTTCTTCCCCAAATTTTCGAAAATAACAATATTGAGGGAAAAGAATTTTGTTCGGTTGGAATGGAAGCTTAGATCATTACCTTAACGATTATGGACTCGGAACTAAGATCGATCGGTAGACTAATAACTTGTGGAGCTTTGAAAGCTTGAAGAACTCAACAATGGTGGAAGAGAGAGATGAGAGAAAAGAGAGAGAGGGAGGGCGGTAATAGGGAGAGAGAAGAGAGAAAGAAAAAGGCTTAGGTGTTAAGATGATATTTCCATAAAGGTGAAGAACTAACAAGAATGGTGAGTCATATTGTGAATGGCGGTTGGAGGGTAGATTTTTAGGCCAAAATATCTCGTTTACGGGTCCGACACTGCGTATTAAAATCGAACAATTAAAATCCTAGTCGGTTAGGTTTTTGACAAAATCTAATTCGACCGTTAGATTAGAAATAAATCACTTACTCGGAAAGCATATTTCGATTTCCGAAATCCGATGAAAAGTAGGGATAAGACAGTCCAAATTTCGCCCGGAAAAATAATAAAAATTGACTTTCTCCGGTGGACTCGTATCGCAGAAAAGTCTAACGGTTTTTCGATCTGAGTTTTCGAGCGAAAATTTTATCGGACGCGAAAACCCTAATACAATAGTCGTTCAACCGACTTCTGAAATTTATTTTCAAAAATTGATTTCACCGATAGTCTTAGAATAAAAAATCCTTAACTTAGGCGTGCAAAGCCTTAATTAATAATTAAATTTTTTATTTTAACGACGGAAGAAATATCTGGGGTATTACATCCTACCCCTCTAACAAGAAATTTCGTCCCGAAATTTGCATACCTTCTTCAAAAAGGTAAGGGTATTTCTCTTTCATCTTTTCTTCGAGTTCCCACGTGGCTTCTTCTTGCCCGTGGTGATTCCATAGCACTTTAACCAAAGGTATCGACTTATTTCTTAATTCTTATTCTTTTCGATCCAAGATCGATAATGGTTTCTCTTCATAACTTAAGTCGGACCTCAAGAACAACGTGTTGCTGGTTAATTACGTGCTTAGGGTCAAAGACATACTTTCGTAATTGAGATACGTGAAACACGTTATGGACACTTCCTAGACTTGGCGGTAAGGCCAATCTATAAGCAACAGGTCCTATTTTTTCCAAAATCTCATAAGGTCCTATAAACCTTGGTCTGAGTTTACCCTTAACACCGAATCTAATGATTCATTTAGACGGAGAAATCTTGAGGAAAACCTTATCCCCAATTTCAAAGCTAAGATTGGTTCGACGATCGTCGGCGTAAGACTTCTATCGGCTCTAGGCCTCTTTCATTCTAACTCGAATCTGTCGGATGATCTCGATCATCTCACTGACTGTATCGGGTCCCTAGGTTCTTTCTTTCACCTACTTCATCCCAATAAAGTGGTGACCTACACTTTCTTCCATACAATGCCTCGTAAGGCGCCATTCCTATCGTTGTTTGATAACTATTGTTGTACGCGAATTCGACTAATGGCAAGATCTTTTCCCAATTCTCACTTCTATCCAATACTACCATTCTTAACATATCAACGAGTATCTGAATCGTTCTCTCGGATTGTCCATCTGTCTGAGGGTGAAAAGCGGTACTAAAATTAAGTTCGGTACCTAACTCCTTCTGCATAGTGATCCAAAATCTCGAAGTGAATTTGGCATCTCTATCAGACGTTATTGACTTCGGTATTCCGTGCAAACGTACAATCTCACGGACATATAACTTAGCCAACTTCTTTGATCCATAGGTAATTGGGATTGGTAAAAAGTGAGCTGATTTTGTGAGCCTATCGATAACTACCCAGATGGCAGTATTTCCTCTCTTAGTTTTGGGCAAACCTGTCACAAAATCCATGGCTATATCTTCCCACTTCCATACTGGAATACTTAATGGCTGTAACAACCCGTATGGTCTTTTGTGTAGAGCTTTCACTTGTTGACAAGCCAAACATCTTTCTACAAACGAGGCAACGTCTCGTTTCAAACCGTTCCACCAGAAATTCTTTCTCAAATCTTGATATATCTTTGTACTCCCTGGGTGTGTTGTATACGGCGTATCGTGAGCCTCACTCATGATATCGTTCTTCAATTTGTCGTCTTCACGGATACAAAGTCTGCCTTCAAACAAAATCGCATTATCTGGTGCTTCGGAAAAACCGTCCGGTTTATCCGTTCTTATCCTTAGTCGAAACTTCTCAATTGACTCGTCATTTCTCTGCGCACTTATGATTATTTCTCGTAAGCCCGGTGTAGCTACTAGTGTTGCTATATGGTTTGTTATCGTTTCAGGTGTATCGAGCACTTCTATATCCATTTTCTCAAATTCTCGTACAAGAGTTTCTTCCTCAACAAAGAGACATCCTAACTTGGTTGGAGTCTTGCGACTCAGCGCGTCAGCTACAACGTTTGCTTTTCCTGGGTGATAGTTGATTCCGCAATCATAATACTTGACTAATTCGAGCCATCTTCTTTGTCTCATATTCAATTCCTTTTGCTCGAAGAAGTACTTCAAACTCTTGTGGTCCGTAAAAATCTCAACCCTAACACCATAGAGATGGTGTCTCCAAATTTTCAACGCATGCACAACAACTGCTAGTTCTAAATCGTGGGTTGGGTACTCAACTTCGTGAGGTCGAAGTTGTCGTGAAGCATAAGCTATCACCTTTCTGTCTTGCATCAATACACACCCTAATCCGTTCTTTGAAGCATCTGTATAGACCACGTATTCCTTATTCGCTTCTGGCAGAGCTAATACGGGTGCTGTGGTTAACTTTTCCTTGAGTGTCTGGAATCTTGTCTCATATTCGTCAGTCCATTTATACTTGTTTTCCTTCCGTAGCAGTTGCGTTATAGGTCTAGCAATTGTAGAAAATCCCTCGATGAATCTTCTATAATAGCCGACTAAACCT
The DNA here is from genome assembly GCA_029490685.1 of Schizonepeta tenuifolia. Taxonomy (NCBI): domain Eukaryota; kingdom Viridiplantae; phylum Streptophyta; class Magnoliopsida; order Lamiales; family Lamiaceae; genus Schizonepeta; species Schizonepeta tenuifolia. Next base: position 58,262,062 of record CM055960.1, read on the forward strand.
AAGAAACTCCTAATTTCATTCGGACTTGTTGGCGATTTCCAATCGCGTACTGCCTCTACCTTGGCAGGATCTACCTTGATGCCTTCTGCTGATACTATATGTCCAAGGAACATCACTTCTTTCAGCCAAAACTCGCACTTACTGAATTTGGCGTAAAGTTTCTCAGTTCTAAGCATTTCTAATACTATCCTTAAGTGTTCCTCGTGCTCCTTCTCATTCTTGGACTAAATAAGAATGTCGTCGATGAAAACTAAGATGAATTTGTCTAAGTATGGGTGAAAAATTCGATTCATGAGATCCATGAATACTGCGGGAGCGTTAGTCAAACCGAATGGCATAACTAGGAATTCGTAATGGCCCTATTTGGTCGGAATGCAGTCTTAGGTATATCCTCGGGTTTGATTTTCAATTGGTGATACTCAGATCTTAAATCTATTTTTGAAAAGATACCTACGCCCTTAAGCTGATAAAAGAGGTCTTCTATTCTTGGCAAAGGATACTTATTCTTAAGGGTGATCTTATTTAGCTCTCGATAGTCTATGCACATTCTCATAGAACCATCATTCTTTTTGACGAACAAAATAGGTGCTCCCCAAGGTGAAACACTCTGTCTAATGAAACCAAGGTCTAACAACTCTTGCAGTTGGATTTTAAGCTCTTCTAACTCTTTTGGTGCCATTCTATATGGGGCTTTTGATTTGGGGGCCGATCCTGGTTCTAAGTCAATGGAAAAATCTATGTGACGGTCGGGTGGTAAATCAGGTAATATTTCTGGAAAGACGTCTTCAAATTCGTTAACAACTTTCACGTCTTGTATGGCTTTTTCGGTTCCCGGTTCTTCACTTAGGTATACAAGATAAGCTTTGCAATTCTTCTTCTTCATCAACTTCTTGGCTTGTAGGGCGGATATTATCGGTATTTTCCTGCCCATTGCAATCCCATGAAATTCTGTCGGTTCTCTTCCCGGGGGTTGGAAAGAGATTTTTCTTTCATTGCAGAGAATCGTGGCATAATTCTCAGACAACCAGTCCATTCCTAAGATTATATCTACATCCCACATTATCATAACATTCAAATTGTTCGTTTTAACCTTAAGAGTTCCAATTTCTAATTCTAGGTTAGAGCAAACATGCGTGGAAGTAGTGATCTCTCCTGAAGATGTAGCTACTCTCATAGCGTGTTCAGCTCGTACAGGTCTGATATCTAAGTTATCTGCACACGAACCAACACTAAAAGAATGCGATGCGCCAGTATCAAACAATATCTTAATAGGGGTATTATGAAGTTTACCCATACCTGCTAGGTTTCCCTTGCCCTTATTCTACGCACCCTGTTTGATCGCACATGCCCTTGCATTCTGTTGCTGTTGAGCGTGCTGCTGGAACTGCTGCTGTGTCATTTGCTGCTGCGGCTGTGCCTGAATTGCCCTCAAAGGTTGGGGCTGTCCATACTGATTGTGTCCTGCCGCTAGCGACGGTTTCGGGCAATCCCTCTTATTGTGCCCCTTCTGCCCACAGTTGAAGCAACTTCCCGAGTTTGCTTGACAGATCCCGAAGTGTACCCTATTACACTTGGGACAGTAGGAACGACAGCTCTTCCTTAGTTATTTCCTCCTGGGTTGTTCCTTTGTTGCCCTTTTGGCTGACCTTGCTAATTATTTCCTTTCCATGGTCCCGTTTGATTATTTCCTTGTAAGTACAGTCCCGACTGACTGTTTCCCTGCCATGGCTTCTTCCCATAATTATTATTCGGGTTAGGCTGCTAATAGCCTTGCTGGTTTCCACTCCTTTGATTTCCTTGATTATTAGAGTGCTGATAGTAGCCACTATTGTTTCCCCCTTTCCATTTCCTTTTTCCCTGGTAGTTATTATTGTTGTTGTTGTAATAGCCTCGATTCTGGGTTGGGGCAGGTGCGGGTGTTATGGCTTTCCTTTCATCAGGCACTACGGCCTCCATCTCCAGAGCTCGTCCTAAAACCTCGGTGTAGCTCAGTCCTCCATAACTAGCTAGCGCTATACCAAACTTATGCTTAAGTCCCCCACAGAACTTCTTTGCTATCTTTTCTTCGGTATCTACCTGAGCAGGTGCATACCTTGACAATTCACAGAACTTGGCATCGTACTCGATCACTGTCATCTTTCCTTGTTTTAAACTATAGAACTCAGCCTCTTTCTGAGCTCTATAGGTCTTCGGTACGTACGTGTCGTACAATGCTTCCTTAAATTCCTCCCAAGTCAAACGAGCCAGGTGCTCCGCAGGTATAACCTTCTGCCTAGCTTTCCACCAGTAGTCAGCTAGTCCGGAAAGCTGGAATGCAATGCATAACAGACGCTTCTCATCAGTACATCTGAGGAGTTTGAAAATTCTCTCAATGGTTTGTACCCAAAGCTCAGCATCACTTGGGTTTCCAGATCCATTAAACGCAGGTGGATTTCGCTTGAGGAATAAGTCCTTAATATCACGACGGGGTGGTGGTGGAGGTGGTGATGGTGATGGTGATGGAGGGGCATCTTGTCTTTCTTGTTCCTCCTCTCTATCATTTTATGCTGGACATCTACCATGTCCCTTGGGCCTACCAAGTCTTCCTCTGTTGTTAACTACTCTTGGCGGCATTCTTGAACTATAGGAAACAAGAATTCTTAGTAGCATTTTGGTTTTAAGCTTTCGATTTCTTACTAAACCGTTTTCCAACTTAAACAAGTTCATGGAAAGAAACAGACCATAACTTCGATACTAGCTCTTTAATTTTTTTTAACTTCTCAAGTTAAACCAGAATATTCATCTAGACTTTTTCTTCTAATCGCGTTTAGAAGAAACTTTCACAAGATCAAAGCCCACTCACGGGGTTATATATTATATACACGTCAAAAAAAATATTGATTTTGCCTCCAACGAGGACTTATACAAAAAGTCAGACTACGACTAGTCTAAACTAGGCTAACTGCCTATCTATGTACCGGGTGCACTAACAAGTTGCATTTCCATATCTGCCGGGAGTACTAGAACGGAAACGATCCCAAAAATTTCGTATCCGTAGAGTACTACAAAAGAATTCTACTGATCCGACTATGTACAAGACAAAAAGAACTTCTACTACTACGCGTCTAAGACGCTTTGCTCAACTAGCTGCGGTCGAGTCACTGCTGCCCTCTACGGCCTGAAACTCCTCGGGGTCCTCCTCCGGATCCTCCTCCATCAGATCTTCCTCCGGATCCTCCTCCAGATCCTCATCCGGATCCTCCTCCGAATCCGTACCAAAGACGAGCTGAAGTGCCTCGTCAACCCTCAAGGTGGTGCCGTCCAAAAGTACAAGTGGTGGTGGTGAAGGCACGTCTGAGACTGTCCTCTCTGAGTCATCCAAACTAGGCTCTATTGTACGCTTCTTCAGGGGAAGAAGGTGCTCATGAAGTGAACTAGGCATGTACACCTCTGCAGAACGGGCCCTGGATGGTCCCTCCTCGAACTGTCCTCGGACCCTCGTCCACTCAGCACAAATCTCCTCAAGTGGTGTAAGAGGAGATGGTAACTCTAGCATCGCAGCAAGCTCTGCATCCACCTCTAAGTATCCTTCTCCGGGAACTAACTCCTGACTAGATGCAAGCACTGGCAGCAACTCTAACAGTGCGGCCATCTCCGGATCCATGGCAAACGGCTCAGGTTCGGGATCAGTAGGGATGTGGAGGTAGGGAAAGTGCTCCTGAACCGGAACAAACCACATGAACCGACTCTCAAAGAATTGCCTATGTATGGCTAGAGCGAATCCAGAAAAGTCGCCGATCGGCTCGGGGTCATCACCGATCAGTGCAATGTGGTACCAGGTTATGTCATGTGCCCAACCGTGCCACTCGTCGGGAAGCCGTACAGTCAGATCGGCTATTGCCTGACGCTCTGAAACAAAGTGACGGGCTGCGTAGAAGCGTGCAGCGAAGTCACTGACTAATTGCCCTATATCATGGTTCGGGTCCACCTCGTAGTCGTGGTAGTCGTCCAAGATCTCATCCACTACTGTACGCTGTCTCAGGGGTTGGCTCTTTCGAGCCGTGACATGTGTAGCAGGCATCCTACAAAGATTTTAAGAGAACACGGATCAGTAACTGGTAGGATAATTAACATATCTTAAGGAATTCTTAAATTACAATTAGAATATTCCATTATTCAAATTGCAATACTTAACCACATAATCACAACTTATCTTAATCATCTAGCAATTCAAGAAATTGCACTCAAACAATACACGAAAACAAACTATTTCCCGCGATTTCTTTCCATCCTTTTAACTTATTAACTTATTTATTCTTATTATTCTTTATTTTTATTTCCTCAAAAAGAAACTCTTACGACTTTCATTTATAAAAACAAGTCGACTCCAACGAGTCTGTTGTTCATGTCACTTTACGCATGTGACATTTGTTTGTTCACTTTGATTCCCTTTATTCTGTCCTCTCCAATCCGATCGTTTTTGAATATTTTGGAACCAACGCTTCTTAGAACGTCTATGTTCTCAAAGAATCGGGAAGGCCTTAGAATTCGTCTAGATTCTCATGCCAACAAAACATCTCAATCAAAGAAATTATAGCTCACATAATTTCACATATTTTCACAAAGTATAGTACTCATACTTTCACATAATTCACATAATATCACAAAGTATAACTCTTATACTTTAATCATATTCATACTTGACATACTTTATTCACAACATACTTGCATATTTAACAAAATTTCTTCTTAAAAGTAATCATACTTCTGAAACTCTTTCCTTACTTTCCTTCTTTGGTTGAGTCGACGTAGCGGGAGGTTGAGTTTTTGTCTACACTCTTAACTTAGTGTTACGACCTAACTTTACTTGAAAGAAGACTTAGGTGTAGAGCATATACAAATACTCCACCTTACTACTAAAAGGAACTTGTATGCAGAGCAGAAACGACTGCTCTGATACCACTCTGTCACAGCCTAAAATACCGAGGGACGGCAAAGCCGGGGTGCGACTAGGGATTGGATTAAAGAAGCGGGGAAGAAGGGGGATAAATAAATAAACAAACGAATAATTAATCGACAACTGATATCTATGAACAGATTTTATTGAAAGAAAGAGAGTCGACCTTGAAGGATCGCTCGACAAGTTGTTCTCAAAAGAAACTAAGTTCATTGTACGAGACTTAGACAAAAAGATATACAATAACTCAACAGAAGAGTTTGGCAGCGGAAAGCGTAAAGCTTGACACAAGTTCTTTGTCCTAATTACAACTCTTTACTCAACCTCCGCTGCTCCCGTCACTCAATCTGCACATTTATAAAACATATGCAGGGCTAAGTATAAACATACTTAGTTGGCACATTGCCGAAAACATATCATAAGTATAGATTAAATCAAGCATCTCGATAAATAGCGCATCGGGGTTTTTCATCAAATACCCGAGCCTACTAAACATTTTCTTTCACTTTCACAATATAGCTTGGCCAAGCCTTTACTTGATGTTACGTTCAACTTGCCCAACTTCTGTTTCAACGCCGGGGAAGAGTTAACTTCTTCCGCGCACGTTCTATTCACCGTGGCTGGCTACCCCTCAACAGGGTACCACACACACCGGCTACCGTATACACTAAACCCCAGAAAACCCTTACGGTTAACTCAGCGGTTCGATCGGTTAGTTAACCCCCTTTGGCTAACTCAGAAAGGCACAAAAGAACTCACATAAAACAAATATTTTCATGCCTTGATAATCACTTTAAAACATAGTTATAAAGCGATAAGTAAACATTTTCGAGCATCGCTCATTTGATTTGATATATATAGAAAAGTCCACCTTAGGCGATTTACAAAACGACTAAAGCTTCCGTCTTCTGTCTTCCGTCCTGTCTTCTAAACTCGACTTCCTCCTTTGAACGCAAATAATCACATTTTAATAAACGGTTGAGACAATAAAGGAAAAGGAAATCGAATTCGTTTTATGACTTTTAGGCCTTTGCACTTTAACTATATTCTTTTGATTAACGAATAAACGAGACTCGAACATATCTCGTTTAGAAACTATCTCGGTTCCTTTCTCGACACTTGGGTCAGTTAATTAACGGGAGTCGATAACTTATAATGACTTAGAAGTTCACAAGGAACGAAGTTAAAAAGAATTCAATTTAAGAAAATAGGTCTCGGAAAATTTCTGCACAAGGCAGTAACTCTGAAGCTCATACAGAACAGATCTCTGCGAAACAGGGGATGAATTTGGTACCAAAAGAAAGCTACGGATGTCTAGTTTATTGTCCAATTTACGGATCTTGATTTCGTTAAGCGAGTAGAAAGTTATGACAGTTTCCGTAACGTATTGCAAAACAGTCCGGGTGAAACCCTAGGTGCTCGTACAATTCGATCCACGACTCCCTAGGTTCGATCAATGCTATACAACCTTTAAACTCACGAAATTATTATCTTTTTACAGTCATGACACATGTTCCTTTGTCGTGAATACTTCACGTCTCTCGATTAAACAAACGACGAGCATTTTCTCGTCTTTTTCAACTAACCAATTACTAAACCATTTCAATTCAATTTCCATTTCAAACTTCTAACTTTAATCTTCTAACTTCTATATTCATTTCTCGAATGGAAATATCGTCAACTACAATCTCGTTTATCAAGGTTAAACACTAATATCTAATTAGTTCCTTATTCGACTTTCCTATCAACAATTAGACTCGATTTCTCGTCTCTTACCAATATTTCAACTTCTTTAGAATTCGTTCAAATTTTCCAATAACGATCCTTGATTACTAAGATTAACATATGTTCAAATCATAAACCTAAATCATTATCCAATCTCAACTTATCGACGATTCTTCGTCTCTTACTAAAATTTCAACATTCTCCGATTTTACTCAAACTTTCCAATATCGTTCATCAACTACCAAGATTCACTAATATGAAAACCACATACTCAAATTATTATCGAATCTTAACTTATTGTCAGTTTTTCGTCTCTTACGATTTCTATTTTATTTTTAGAAAAATCCAATTAAATTATATAATCATCTACACATTTACTACATCTCATTTATATCATCACATCATACAAATCATATCAATTACTACATCAAATCCTCACTTCTTTCTCTCTTACATTTTGGTTTCCATTTTTAGAAAATTCTTAATTAATTCATACACACATGTATCAATACATGAACACAAATCCACAAATTAATCCTCAAAAATCAAACTAAATCTTCACCTATTTTTCTATATAATTTCGGTATTCACAAATAATTAAGGGGGACGATTTCTACTTAAATCCAACCATGGGAAACCATTCCTAAGCATCTAATAGCATGTATTAATCATAGAACATCATGCTTCTTCTTCCCCAAATTTTCGAAAATAACAATATTGAGGGAAAAGAATTTTGTTCGGTTGGAATGGAAGCTTAGATCATTACCTTAACGATTATGGACTCGGAACTAAGATCGATCGGTAGACGAATAACTTGTGGAGCTTTGAAAGCTTGAAGAACTCAACAATGATGGAAGAGAGAGATGAGAGAAAAGAGAGAGAGGGAGGGCGGTAATAGGGAGAGAGAAGAGAGAAAGAAAAAGGCTTAGGTGTTAAGATGATATTTCCATAAAGGTGAAGAACTAACAAGAATGGTGAGTCATATGGTGAATGGTGGTTGGAGGGTAGATTTTTAGGCCAAAATATCTCGTTTACGGGTCCGACACTGTGTATTAAAATCGAACAATTAAAATCCTAGATGGTTAGATTTTTGACGAAATCTAATTCGACCGTTAGATTAGAAATAAATCACTTACTCGGAAAGCATATTTCGATTTCCGAAATCCGATGAAAAGTCGGGATAAGACAGTCCAAATTTCGCCCGGAAAAATAATAAAAATTGACTTTCTCCGGTGGACTCGTATCGCAGAAAAAGTTAATGTAAAGTCGGACGGTTTTTCGATCTGAGTTTTCGAACGAAAATTTTATCGGACGCGAAAACCCTAATAAAGTAGTCATTCAACTGACTTCTGGAATTTATTTTCAGAAACGGATTTCACCGATAGTCTTAGAATCGAAAATCCTTAACTTAGGCGTGCAAAGCCTTAATTAATAATTAAATTTTTATTTTAACGACGGAAGAAATATCTGGGGTATTACAATATTCTCAATCTCCGATTAAATTGTCATAATTAATCTCATGGATGGTGTTTGGCTGAATAGACACAACCTATAACTTAGTCTCACAAAGATGAAACGTCAACATGAAAAGAAGAAGAACTGGTCTTAACAACGACGACCACCACGACGGCCTCAATTTTCTCTCATGTTCTCCGATAACAAAGGTACTTGACAGATTTGCATTTTGCTGTTGTGCTGTTTAGGTTTAAAATTGGTGTTGATGGCTGGAGCTACGTGATTTTGAGGGCAATTTGATCATGTGCTTTTTTTCCCCAGTACATGATTTTAATTATAGAACTATATATTTCTCTTGAATTGACGCAACGCTCAATCTATTGGATAATTTTTGTATACACAATATTTGGAAGTTGATGATTTATTCTATACTGCCCTGTTGAATTTGTGGTAAAAACGGTTGAGCTAAACATGAGTTTCTTTACAATTTACGGTAGGACTATCTTGAAATGACTACATAGGGTGCGTTTACTTTGATGAAAAAAGGTGGAGAAGGAATATTTTCACCATTTTTCCATCATTTTCACATGTTTACTACGTTGGTTAATTTTCGTCGGGCATGATGGATAACCTTTTCGGGTAGCCCCCTTTCTATCCATTTCTCACCAATTGTGAAAAATATTAATATGGGGGGAGGGGTGTGATAAAATTGTCCAATGGATAAAAGGCATAAATTGGGAAAGAGGTGAGGGACCATGTGATAATCCTAGTAAACATGTGATAAAAAAAAAAGTATAAAAATATTAATATTTTATCATCTTTTCTTATCAATTATTTTTTTAATGGAAATATTTCTATTAAAGTAAACGCACCCTCAGGACTCTGCTTTGAGATTCTGCCACATTATATAAGTTTTACCTCCAGATGAGGATGCTATTTAATTAAAGACTCAAAATTGTTACTCTATTACCTCCTATTTATGCTTAAACGCCTCTCGCCTTTTGTATCTTTAGGAAAACTAGAAACTAAGTGTTGGGAAATCTAATTATATCACTTGATCATTGTCACGAGCTAATGCAATCTTATGCACACTTGTCTTTCTGACTTCTGAGATAGAAGAGGTCTTATTACAAAAAGCAAAACAAGAAAGAAATATAGAAAATTCCGAGCGGTGTTCCCTTTTGCTAAATAAATGGTAGCAACACCTAGTACAACTTCCTCTTGCGGAGTCCAACTACGTCTGCCGCCCTTCTCAACCTTGATACACCGAGAACTCTTTTGATCGTTGATGAACTCATATTTGTATCCATCTTTTTTTGCATTTCTCTTGTTCTTTTTAGTCTTTATCGAGTCAAAGTGTATCTGGGAGGACACAAAGTCGAGAGATAGTGTGCAGGGAAGAACAGGTGGGATCTTGGGCAAATCCGGTGAAAATTCTGTTGTTGAGATGCTGAGATGACGATAAAATGCAATGGGCATAGGGCTGAAAGCTTGTAGCTGGGCAACAACGTTCTATTCAATCTACAAGTCAGGAAGTACCTCCCCATATCCTTGAAGCCAACAGACAGAGTACCTGGAGGAGCTAGGATCTTGGTCAATATAGGAAGTGATACAGGATGCAGACATCGAAGTCAAGATGTAAGTCGTAGCTGCTGCATATTTCTTTTTCTCCAAGAAAGAGGATAAGGATCGAAGATTTCTTTCCTTATCTTAGCTAAACCTAATCAATGAAGATATCTACCACGAAATGAAAGTAAAATCGCAGCCGGATAGACAAGGAAAGAGGAGGATAAGGATGGAAATAGTCCTTAACCAACAAGGATTCTAACCTAACCCTAATTTCATCGCATATATATATGGCCGACTTCATATTGTAATGTGTGTGAGTTTTAGTTCGAATTTGGTTTTTATTAGCTTAAGTTCTGCATTCTAAGTTTGAGAGAGCGAGAGTAAGAAACAAGTTCTACGGGCAATTTATTTTATGTTCGTTATTTTTTGCATTATTTTAGTTGTTGGCTTGAAGTCAAGACCTTAGTTGCTGACGTACGTTTTTTAGCAGCAACCCTTTCCAGTTTTATGTTAAGTATGATTTCCCTTATTCGTTTTGTGTTCTTATTTAATATTATGTCTAGATAAATTTATTGTTTGGGTTGGATGTAGATGATGTGATAGTTAATTACTCGTTCTAAACTCGTGAGGTCGAATTATGTGAGTTTGTTATTTGATTTTATTCCCGAAACACTTAGGAATAATTCTAGACTTAATTGATATTGACATATGCTTTATCACCATCTAGATATTGAGATTAAGTCATTAACAAGAATTGGGATTAAACTCGAGAGTGTCTCTCGTACCCAAGAAGGTAAAAAGTGTTGGAGAGCAGTCGGTATTGACCTACCTCTTAGCTGTCTTGGATCTGTTTATTCTTAATGCCTTTTGGGCAGCGTCGTTACTGAAGTATCTTCGTGACGTTGTTCATCAAGAGATGGGATCTTGCCTTCTGGTCTAGATCTGTAAAATTGGATAGACATATGCTTGGTGTGTTTATATCGTGACTTCATGACCATTAGGGTATAAACTAATCTTTGTCTTAAACCAAGTAATGAAATTAAGTAATTGAATATCTTTGCACCAATGAACGAGTAATGAGTAATTAGGATCATTGATTCGAAACCCTAACCCAAACTTCTTTGTTATTTGATATTTCACTTGTTAAGTTATAGGATATTGAGATACATCTCGACCATAATCCCTTTTATTGGAAACTACCTGAAGAGCAAATCTACGCCAAGTCCCTTGGGATCGACCTCACTTACCATTGACTACTACCTTATTGGACAAGAGGTGTTTTATAAATTTATTTGTGCGAAGAGTGCGACGACAGTGCTTCGTCAATCGTTGCTGCCTAATTGGGGAAAAAAACCCATTACCGTGATAGAGGATGAAAGCCCTATTAATTAAGGTGAGTTGCACCTGAATTTCCTAGAATTATCGATGCCACACAAGCAGATACAACTACATTTCATATGAGGAAGTATTGATGCATCACAACATACAATATAGCTATATTTTAAAGCACGAATTAATATATAAAGCATCTTAACTTTTTGCTAACCAACATTCAAACTACAAGATGACAGAGTAATCTTTCCAAATTTTTGTACACGCACTTAACAGATAAAGGAAATGAAATTCTAAAATTCAAACAAATTTGTTGCTACTAGTTCCAATATGTATCGTAATCTAGACCACAACCATCTAACCCACCCTGAACTTGTCTCAATTATTTTTTTTGCACATGATGTTGAGTCGTGAACCCTAATTAGGATGCAAAAAATAACTTCAAAATTGGCCAATAATTAACAAGAACAAAATTGATTCAATTCCCTAACCTTGTTGCACGGAACTCATTTCTTCTTATGCTCCGTTAATGAAGTGCGGCGAAGTTAAGAGTTTTTCGATGATGGACAGCGTGATTTCTTTAAAGGAGTGAAATAAATAGCGTCTGGATTTCAATAAATATCAAAGCAGATTTGTAATTTTTTTTATTAGGTTAGGGGTAGGTATGAAAGATTGAAAGTTAATCTTGGATTTAATATAAGGTACCAAATAGAGGTGTTCACCAAAATCGGAACTGCCGGGTTGGAACCGGAACCGGAACCGTAGTCAACAGTTTTCGAACTAGAACCATGGTCAACGGGCCTATTCCGAACCGGAACCGTACGTATAGGACGGGCCGGTTCCGGTTCCAATGGCTAGGAACCTTGAACCGGCGGTTTCAACGATTATTTTTTTCTTTTAGTTTTAAAATATGATTTGTATTAAGTCATGTTATTGTATAGTTTAGGAAGCAAAAGTGACAATTATAATGATAAATGGAATGAAAAAGGCCAGAAAGAAAAAAAAATTATATAATGTTCAAACATGAACCGACGGTTCCGTTTCAAAACCGTGGAACCGTGTGAAAATATAAGATTTTTAATTGATCACACATTGTATAAATGAAGATACATTTTATTTTATATCGATTCTATGCATTTCATTGAAGAATATGAGCTTGAAATACAATATAACTTGGGAAATATCTGTATCGGCGAATGTATCAGACCTTCAAGTATCCAGTTGCCCACCATCAGTGGCAACTGGGAGCTCAACATTCGCTGATACAGATTTTGCCCAAATTCAGCGATCATCCCGGAGAAGACCCTCAGACCCATCTTCAAGACTTTGAGATGGCGATCAGCACTGTAAGGAACAATACCCCTCCTGCCCGAGATGCTGCCCAAGATACGTTTCCAGACTACGTAAGGTTACTCACATTCCCGTTTTCACTACTAGACGGAGCACGTGAGTGTTACACCTTACCAGAGGGAAGCATCGATACCTGGAAAAAGTTGCAGCAAGCTTTCCTTGATAAGTACATACCCGTTGGCCGGATACAAAGTGGAAGGAATGTCATTTTCTCAATCAAAATGGGTGGAAGTGAGTCGTTGTATGAATATTATGAAAGGTTCAAGAAGTTGATAGCAAAATGTCCTCAACATCAGATCGAAGACATTGATTTGATTGAATACTTCTTAAAAGGATTGAGGGCATTCGAGAGGATATGGATAATTGCAGCTTGTAGAGGAGCAATATGTGATCAAAGACCTTCAGAAGTGTTTAAGAAAATTGGAGCAATGGCGGAACAATCACGAGATGAAGATGATATCCCGAGAGGGGGGTATGAAGGCAACAAGGGCAATTTAGACAACTTGGTCAATACCATGAAAGCATTCATGGCCAAGGTGGATGGTCAAATGGAGGCCTTGAATAAGAAAGTAGAGGGCAAGGAAGTTCAAAGAGCCATAAAGAAATGCGAAGTATGTTAGACAACATCCCACGTCACCTCAGATTGTCCTAGTTGGTTTGTGGAAGAAGGAGAGGAGGTGAAGGCAATAGGGCAGAACCAGCAAGGCGGTGAGCAACAAAGGTTCCAGTATGACAATAACAACAACTATGGCAACAACTTCGGCTATAGGCCGAACCAGCATGAGAACCTGAGGTATGGCAACAACCACTATCAAATACCTCCAGCCCACCAACAACTGCAGCAACCGATTCAGCAGCAACAACAGTACATTCCTCCACCTCAACAATTACCTCAAAAGCAACATAACTATATTCATCCACATCGAGAACAAGCTAAGACGGAGTTCATGAAGGAGACCATTGATCGGTTTAGCAATGAGAACCAAAGGCTGAGGAGGGATTTTGAGAACTTTCAACTAGAAAGTCGAGGTCAGTCGAATAACCTTCAAGCTCAATTGACTCACATAAACCAAACCTTGTCAAGGCTTGTAGAGGATAAGAATGAAAGGCTTCCTGCCCAAGTGGAAATCAACAAGGAGCAAGTAAATGCTGTAACTTTACGAAGTGGGAAGGTGTTACCAGGGTTGTTGCCCAAGATCCAACCCAAGGAACCTGTTCAAATTGAGGAAACCAAGATGAGTACGGGAGATATCAATGACATCTACGCAGAGTTAAAAGCAAAACGTGAAGAAGGGATAAAGGCCAAGAAGGATCCCGTCTTCGATAATGAGGAGGATGAAGCCTTGTTTGACTACGTGAAGATGGAGAGATCAAGGCTGGGATTCGATAAGATGACGTGTTGTTGGACTCTTTGAAAGCTGAAAGAGAGGCAGAGGCTTTGGCCAAGAGAACCATTCCTCACACTGGCAAGGCAAAAACCCCTTACCCAAGACGTTTTGCCCGCGATCGTGATCAGAAGGAGTTGGAGGACATGATGAATGTGTTCAAAAAAGTGAAAATCAACCTTCCATTATTGATGGCATTATAATCCATGCCAAAGTGTGCAAAGTTTTTACGAGAGATGTGTTTGAAGAAGAACAAGTACCATGATAATGCCCGTTTCCATGTAGAGAATGTGTCAGCACTCATGAATCACCACATTCCGGTCAAGAAGAAGGATCCTGGCATGTTTGTTATCCCATGCACAATAGGTACTACGTCAATACCCAAGGCGATGCTTGATCTCGGAGCCTCGATAAATGTAATGCCGAGGGCCATGTTCGACGAGATGAGGTTTGGACCTCTTTCTCCTACCCGTGTTGCCATTCAATTGGCGGATTTGTCCACAGTCTACCCCGATAGAGTTTTGGAGGACGTGTTGGTCAGAGTGGGGGATCTTCTGTTCCCAGCAGACTTCTATGTTCTTAACATGGGAAAGAAAGCAACCAAGAATCCAGTGATCTTGCTCGGGATGCCGTTCTTGAGGACGGCATGCACCAAAATCGATTGTGATACTGGAAAGTTAACGGTTCAAGTAGCTGGAGAAATAGTAGAGTTCGATGCTTATAGGCAAAACCAAGATGATGCCATGGAGCACCTCAACACCCCCAATGCATGTGGTGAGCTAGTAGAGACGTTGAACAACTTAAGCTGTTTTTTTGAAGACAACGAAGATGCAATCCAGGCGGATCTCGATCACATTCAGGATCTTGACCTGGATCTCGACCAGTATGAGGATGATGAGGCAGCGGGTGCCACAATAGAGATTTTCGAAGACGATGAGTATGAAAGTGATAGAGATTTCTGGGAAGAGTCAGTCCATGGGCATAGTTTCGACTACTCCACCGACGAAGACTACTTCAAGGATGAGGAGTTGGAGGAGTGCAAAGCTCTTGATAAATTCTTTGGAGATGAAGATGAGGATCAGAATGAAGGTGAGCAAAAGCCCCTTAACGAGTTTGATGAGGAACTCGAGGAACTGCCCCATGATGAGATCGAGGAGAAAGTGGAGGAATTCTGGCATCAGACAGTTCGTGAGCAGGATGCCAGCTTGCAGAAAGAAGAGGATCTTGCCCAGAACGATGAAGCAACAGATGTGGAGGAATTCAGTTATGCCAGGATTCCGGACAACATGCAACCTCAGGGGTTCGAACCACTCAACATCCCTGAGTTGAAGCCGGAGGACAGGTTGGTGTCATCACTACAAAAGGCACCTACTTTGGAGCTGAAACCTTTGTCCAAGCACCTGAAGTACATATATCTTGGCAAGAACGAGACGTTTCACGTGATCATATCTTCCGAGCTTTCGAGCATGGAGGAGGTCCGAGTAGGTGAGGTGCTGAGCAAATACAAGAAGGTAATAGAGTGGACATTGGTCGACATCAAAGGCATTAACCCTTTGGATTGTGTTCATCACATTTTGCTTGAGGAAGATGGTGTTCCCGTGAGAGATGCGCAAAGGCAATTGAATCCCATCATGAAAGAAGTGATGATGAAGGAGATACTTAAGCTTCTTGACTTGGGGATCATCTACCCTGTGTCCGGAAGCCGGTGGGTGAGCCCTGTGCACATGGTTCCCAAGAAGTCGGGAATCCAAGTTGTTGAGAACGAGAAAAATGAGATGGTGGCTATAAGATTGCAAACCAGATGGCGAGTATGCATTGATTACTGAAAGCTTGAAGGCCAGCGCTTGAAGGCCTATGTTGGTCAAGAACAACTTGTTGATGAAGAACCATCTGGATTCCCTGTCGAGGAGGACCTCTGACTTCAAATGAAGGGGGGCGTCATACCCAAGACCTTAAACGGGACGCTGTCCAGGAAGCAACCTGGTTAGTATTTTCTATTTTATTTTTATTTTTAGTTATTCTTCTTTACTTTCGTAAAAATTATTGAAAAAAAAAACAATTAGTTAGTTTTTGCTTAAAGTATTTTATTTTATAGTATTTTATTTTGAAGTATTTTTAATTCTAGATTAACCATAGGAAAAAATTTGTGTTTGGAGTATATTTGGTGTTTTGAAGTGTGCAAGAGATGTTGAGCAAGATACAGGGTGTAGGTCAGGAACCACGATGGAGGCCAAGAAGGTTGTGCCACCCCCTGGAGACATTGCTTGTCAGGAGCAATGGAAAGAGCCTGGGCAAAGAAGCAAGATTTGAATGACATTCAAAAGTCAGTGCACTACCATCAGCAGGGCCTTCATGCCCAGAATCATTGACAAGGGCAAGAGGAAGGTTGCTACCTCTGTACTATAAGGGATCGAGGTCAGCAGCCTGGGCTAACTGAAGGGGCCTTCTTGCCCAGAATCATTGAGAAGGGGCAAGAGGAAGGCTGCTACCTTTGGACTGTAGGACATCGAGGTCAGCGGCTTGGGCTAACTGAAGGAGAATATTTTCGCACACTAGGAGTTCTTACTTGCTCAACGTGTCACCGGAAGAGGGCAAGACATGCTTGCAAAAACTTTCTTTCGAAACCATTGGCGGTGGGCAGAACGTATACCTGCCTTGCTTGAGTAACAAGGAGTTGCAAACCTTGAGATCTTAACTATACTGGAAGAAGTTGATGCAATACATAAGGAGACCTTCCAAGCCACTCATTTTGCCCTCAATGTGTTCTTTTCCCACAACACATCCAGGTGTTTTGTTATACCTTCCTCTTAAATTTGTTTCATCCCTAGTTGTGTTTAGATTAGGTTGTTTTTAATTTTTGTCGTTCGTATTTTCATTTTTATTCTTTGTTGTTGGTCAGACTTCACCCACTTTACCCAAAAGTAAAGTGTGTGGGTGGGATCGTTATTGATCTAATTGTTGAGTCAGTTTTTTTTTATGTCTGTTGTTGCCCTACATCATACTCACTTTACCTAAGGCAAAGTGTGTGGGTGTTGGGAAGTTGGTCTGTTTTGTGTGATTTTAAATTTTGTTTTAGTTGTTGATCAGCATGTTGGCATGATAGGTCAGAGTAGATATGTTGATGTAAATGATGCCGTATGTAGATAGGTAGGACGGAATGAGATATTGGGCAAAGACTGTGAGGTTTTGAGCTGTTGAATGCTATATACATGTGCAACATTTATTTCTTTCTTGTGTGATAATGACCAATGGAGACTTGTTGATCTAGAACTTGTCTGCATCTCTTATTGAAATTTCATGCAACTTAGTCGAATTGCTTAGATGAATTAGGCGTTTTTGTTCGAATTAGCCATGGCCAAAATTCCCTACCTTGACATTTATTCTTTGCTAGCCCCTTTGAGCTTGTTGATAATTCTTTCGATTCACTTATAGTAGCCTGAATTTATAAGCCTTCCCGGTCAAGAACTCAGGTCTAGAAGAAGAAGGGATCGAAGGAAAATGTTGGGTAGCACTAGCTGGGCAATATCACCTATGTTAGAGGTGTTGGGTAGGACTTTAAAAAAACGGGGGAGAAAAGAAAAAGTAAAATGAAAGAAAAAAAAAGAAAGTAGAAAAAAATGAAAAAAAAAGAAAAAAGAAGAAAATATAAGTCCTGAAAAATAAGTGTGCTATGGGCCGATGTGGAGTTAAGGGCAACTGGTTGCCCAAGAACTGAGTCTTCTTGATATAGCCAAATTCCAAAATTATCCACCTTTTGCCTTAAGCCACGTTACAGCCCAATAAAGACTTAAGGATAAGTGATTTTGATTTTGTTCAAAGAAGTAGAGATGTAGAGGGCAGGCAAGCCTATGGAAAAACATTGTTGATATTAGTTAAGAGCGTATACACTTAACCATATACACTTGAGAGTTGAGTGCTGGTGAGGTACCCTTGTTTCCTAATAACTCTATCTTCACCTATTTGATGGCAATATTTGCTTCATATTCTGTTTTGACTAACATGTTGATGTGCTGATCTATTGAGTCTGTGTCTTGTTTTCTGTTTGAGTCTTGGGCAAAATCGCAACTATACACTTGAGGGCAAGTGTAATTCAAGTGTGTGGGTGTGATGAACCCATATTTGTGTCCATCTTTTCATGTGTTTTTCTTGTTCTTTTTAGTCTTTATTGAGTCAAAGTGTGTCTGGAAGGACACAAAGTCGAGAGATGGTGTGCAGGGAAGAACAGGTGGGATCTTGGGCAAATCCGGTGAAAATTCTGTTGTTGAGATGCTGAGATGGCGATAAAATGCAAATGGGCATAGGGCTGGAAGCTTGTAGCTGGGCAACAACGTTCTATTCAATCTACAAGTCACGAAGTACCTCCCCATATCCTTGAAGCCAACAGACAGAGTACTTGGAGGAGCTAGGATCTTGGTCAGCAGAAGTGATACAGGATACAGACATCGAAGTCAAGATGTAAGTCGGAGCAGCTGCAGATTTCTTTTTCTCCAAGAAAGAGGATAAGGATCGAAGATTTCTTTCCTTATCTTATCTAAACCTAATCAATGAAGATATCTACCACGAAAGGGAAGTAAAATCGCAACCGGATAGACAAGGAAAGAGGCGGATAAGGATGGAAAGAGTCCTTAACCAACAAGGATTCTAACCTAACCCTAATTCCATCGCCTATATATATGGCCGACTTCATATTGTAACGTGTGCGAGTTTTAATTCGAATTTGGTTTTTATTAGCTTAAGTTATGCATTCTAAGTTTGAGAGAGCGAGAGGAAGAAACAAGTCCTACGGGCAATTTATTTTATGTTCGTTATTTTCTACATTAGTTTAGTTGTTGGTTTGAAGCCAATACCTTAGTTGCTGACGTACGTTTTTGAGCAGCAACCCTTTCCAGTTTTATGTTAAGTATGATTTCCCTTATTTGTTTTGTGTTCTTATTTAATATTATGTCTAGCTAAATTTATTGTTTGGATTGGATGTAGATGATGTGATAGTTAATTACTCGTTCTAAACTCGTGAGGTAGAATTGTGTAAGTTCGTTATTTGATTTTGTTCCCGAAACACTTAGGAATAATTCTAGACTTAATTGATATTGACATATGCTTGATCACCATCTAGGTATTGAGATTAAGTCATTAACAGGAATTGGGATTAAACTCGAGAGTGTCTCTCGTGCCCAAGAAGGTAAGAGTGTTTGAGAGCAGTCGGTATTGACCTACCTCTTGGCTGTCTTGGGTCTGTTTATTCTTAATGCCTTTTGGGCAGCATCGTTACAGAAGTATCTTCGTGACGTTGTTGATCAAGAGAGGGGATCTTGCCTTCTGGTCAAGATCTGTAAAATTGGATAGACATAGGCTTGATGTGTTTATATCGTGACTTCGTAACCATTAGGGTATAAACTAATCTTTGTCTTAAACCAAGTAATGGAATTAAGTAATTGAATATCTTTGCACCAATGAACGAGTAATGAGTAATTAGGATCATTGATTCGAAACCCTAACCCAAACTTCTTTGTTATTTGATATTTCACTTGTTGAGTTACAGGATATTGAGATACATCTTGACCATAATCCTTTTTATAGAAAACTACCTGAAGAGCAGATCTACGCCAAGTCCCTTGGGATCGACCCCACTTACCATTGACTACTACCTTGTTGGACAAGAGGTGTTTTATAAATTTATTTGTGCGAAAAGTGTGACGACAGTGCTTCGTCAATCGTTGCTGACTAATTGGGGAAAAAACCCATTATCGTGATAGACCCTATTAATTAAGGTGAGTTGCACCTGAATTTCCTAGAAGTATCGATGCCACACAAGCAGATACAACTACATTTCATATGAGGAAGTATTGATGCATCACAACATACAATATAGCTATATTTCAATGAGCACGAATTAAAATATAAAGCATCATAACTTTTTGCTAACCAACATTCAAACTACAAGATGACAGAGTAATCTTTCCAAATTTTTGTACACGCACTTAACAGATAAAGGGAATGAAATTCTAAAATTCAAACAAATTTGTGTGCTACTAGTTCCAATATGTATCGTAATCTAGACCACAACCATCTAACCCACCCTGAACTTGTCTCAATTATTTTTTTTGCACATGATGTTGAGCCGTGAACCCTAAATAGGATGCAAAAAATAACTTCGAAATTAGCCAAAAATTAACAAGAACAAAATTGATTCGATTCCCTAATCTTGTTGCACGGAACTCATTTCTTCTTATGCTCCGTTAATGAAGTGCGGCGAAGTTAGGAGTTTTTCGATGATGGACAGCGTGATTTCTTTAAAGGAGTGAAATAAATAGTGTCTGGATTTCAATAAATATCAAAGCAGATTTGTAATTTTTTTATTAGGTTAGGAGTAGGTATGAAAGATTGAAAGTTAATCTTGGATTTAATATAAGGTACCAAATAGAGGTGTTCACCAAAATTGGAACCGCCGGGTTGGAACCGGAACCGGAACCGTGGTCAACAGTTTTTGAACTGGAACCGTGGTCAACGGGCCGGTTCCGATTCCAATGGCTAGGAACCGTGAACCGGCGGTTCCAACTATTATTATTTTTTTTTAGTTTTAAAATATGATTTGTATTAAGTCATGTTAATCGTATAGTTTAGGAAGCAAAAGTGACAATTATAATGATAAATGGAATGAAAAAGGCCAGAAAGAAAAAAAATTTATATAATGTTCAAACATGAACCGGCGGTTCCGTTTCAAAACCGTGGAACCGTGTGAAAATATAAGATTTTTAATCGATCAAACATTGTATAAATGAAGATACATTTTATTTTATATCGATTCTATGCATTTCATTGAAGAATATGAGCTTAAAATACAATATAATTTATATTTTCTATGATAAAAAAAG
The DNA here is from genome assembly GCA_029490685.1 of Schizonepeta tenuifolia. NCBI lineage: Eukaryota > Viridiplantae > Streptophyta > Magnoliopsida > Lamiales > Lamiaceae > Schizonepeta > Schizonepeta tenuifolia. The sequence goes on from CM055960.1 coordinate 58,282,686, forward strand.
AAAAATAAATAAAATTAAAATTTAAAAATTTAGACGGTTTGGGCCTGAAACTGGTGGGTTGGAACCGGACCCGGAACAGTGACAATGCGGGCCGATTCAGGTTCCAACATTCCTAAACCGGAACTGGCGGTTCGAAACCGGACCCGTGAACACCTTTAGTACCAAACAACAAAATTTGTTATCTCAATTTTTTTTCCAGCCTACCAATCAAACATGATAGTCAAATATCTCACAAACCCAGATAAACTATCTTTAGATAATTTATCTTTGCATATCCTAACTAGGGTACCAAACACGCACTTAATGCTTTCTTATTATTTAATTGGGAAGGAAAATATCACATAATGAAGGAAGTTTTTGTAACTAATTTTCGTTTCGAAAAAATTCCTTTTCAATGTGCATAGCATGACAAGTGATTTTTGATCTGCCTTGCCTTTTGATGAAAATATATTATACCAAACACATGATTTTCTTGAAAAATTAGAGCAATGACTAGCAAAACCAAGTATGTGGCTTCTATATTAATGGCACACTATAGTATAAATCTTGAATGTATAAAAATAATCAAACGCGCTATTTCTTAGCTCATGTGCACGTAGATTACTTTGGAGCCGGGGAGTATGTTTTTTTTGTAGATAATTTATTATATCATTTTTTTAGATATTTTTTAGTATTACTATAATAATCTATAAACTTATAAAGTCGATGAAAACAGAGATAAATCAATCTAACAGAATCTGCTAAACTGTACATAGATTTGAAACAATCTATAGAATTAGCAGAATCCATATGTATATGTATACTAGTTGTGAATCACGTGTGTTGCACGTGATTTACCTTTATTGTAAATATTTCTTTTGTTTTGTACATTATAAAGATAATTCATCTATCATACGATACTACTATTATTACATTATTTTTTCCTCCAATTATCTCTTTTAAGATCTAATGATTGTTTACATTGATTTAAAAATAAACGTTGTGTTTCAAGTAAGAGAATTAGAAGTTTTATCAAAATCTTATGTACTAATACCTATGTAACTTATGTATGACATTATCTATGTGTAACTAATTAATTATGGATCTAAACACCATAATAATTAGAAAATTGATACTGAAAACATAATGACTAACAAAATAATGGTGTTAATACAAAATTGTGGTGTATCATAGCATTGCAAATCATTGAGTTAATTGAGCTATAAGAATTAAGATATTTTTTGTTGAATTTTATACACTCAAGCCTCTATTTAGTTTGCAGACTCATTTTCGTTGAACTTATTAAAGTTAAAATCATTCAAATCTACATTATAATTTTAAAGTAGATAATGTACATAAATAATTATTGTAATGAAAATTTACTCATTTAATTGGTGAATTATACTCATCCACCAAACATGCTACGTACATATATTGATTGATATTCATCGAAAACTATAATATGTGTGCGTGCGTGTGTTTGTAAACATTATTTTTGGGAAGTGATTTATTTATCATGTCTTATACTCCTTCCGTCCCACCAGGCTTGTCTTGTTTCTTTTGGGCACGGGGTTTAAGGAGAAAATAATTAAGAATAAAAAGTATGTTTAGTGGAATATTTAAAGTAAAATAAAGTGGGTAGAGAGAGTGTGAACAGTGAAATGAAGTGGTAAAGTAAAATAAAATGGGTAGAGAGAGAGTGAATAGTGAAATAAAGTGGAATAAAGTGAGTATGAGAGAAGGAGAATAGTGAATGACGCACAAAATGAGATGGAAAAGTATGATGAAATGTGTAAAGTGGATTGTTTAACAAATTAATTATCTCCTAATTATTTCCAAAAAAAGAAATAGGACAAGAATAATGGGACGAAGGGAGTATAATTTTGAAGCCACATGAATATATTATGAATATGAATATGAATATGAGTCTAAAGTCATCAACATAAAAGATTGAGCCTAAAATATTTAATTATCTGAAAAATGTGAAATTGTCTCTAAAGGTTGGTATAAAATATGCCATTAAGGAATGATATTCTTTAAGATTGTATACACAAATAATGAAAAATGAACAAATGAAAACATTAATATACTTGTTTTTAATTTCCTCAAAAATTCATTTCCCTCTTAAAATAATTGTTACTAATAATAATAATAATAATAATAATAATAATAATAATAACTCCCTCCGTCCCAGAAGAACATGTATTTTTCATTTACAATATCCTTTACATAATTCTTGAAATCCGTGTCGTCTCAACCAATGTATATTTTTGTCAACATAATTATAAACTCCACTTTTGTTTTAAAATTAAAATTACGCAATATATATCACGGAGGAGGAGAGAAGTCACTAATGCATACTCATGAAATTACTCATCATTCCTATGAAAAACGACAATTTGTAACAGAGAATTATGCATCCCTTTGGATTATAAAGAAATTCTTTAATCATCATTCCATTTTCATCCCTTTTCTATACATCAATCACCACATAATATTCACATTCTTAAATTAATCTAATACTTGTCATAGTGTGTAATTGTAAATGACCTGACGTATACTACTACCTCCATCCATTATATTTTGATATAGTATTTCATTTTGGGATGCCCATAAAAGTTGAGAATTTTCATGTTTGGTCGTTACTACCTTTCACAACATGGGGGAAATTAACTCACTCACCTCAAATGTACCAAACCTTGTGCCTCAACAAGCTACGTCCAAATATGGTGAAAGGGGAAAGTATAATACACTTCGTACTACTAGTATGATTTTGATAAATTAAATATTAAATAATGTATCTTTCACCAAAGAATTTTTTCACAATGACGTTATTTTATCATTGGCCTTGTCCAACATTGATTTATTCTAGCTTATCTTTTCAAAGTCATTGCCTTCCAATTAAATGTGATTGTAAATTGAGATATGTATACATAAAAAATAAATTTTATATAGGACTAAAAATACGATAATATAAATTTAATTTAACAATAAAATTATTTATTAAATAAGTAAGAAAATGATAATGTAATACCCCGATTATTTCTACTGTCTTTAAAAATGAAAGTTAATAATAATTATGGCTTTGCACGCCTAAGATCATGAAATTAAATTCTAAGATTTACGGAGAAATCCGTTTCAGAAAATAATTTCCAGAAGTCGGACGAACGACTACTGTATTAGGGTTTTCGCGTCCGGTAAATTTTTTCGTCCGAAAACTCAGAATTAAAATCCGTCAGAATTTACATTCACTTTTTCTTCGATACGAGTTCACCGGAGAAAGTTAGTTTTTATGATTTTCCTGGCGAATTTTAGACTGTCTAATCCCGACTTTTGCTCGGATTTTGAAAAAAGAATTAGGTTTTCCGAGTACGTGATTTATTTCCAATCTAACGGACGAATTAAATTTCGTCGAATTTGTAACCAACTAAGAAATTGTTCCTCGACTTTTTATAACGACGTTTAAAGCCGGAAATGAGACATTTCCGTCTAACAAATCCTCGCCAAACACACCATAGCGAGTCATTATACTTTAGTTAGATTTTTCTAAACACTTTATGTATATATCAATGACTCACCATCTCTCTCTCCTTCCCCTTCATTGCCGCCACACACACACTCCTCCATCTCTCTCATTTTTCTTCTTCTTCCTCCATTAAAGCTTCAACTCCAACCTCTTCTCAAGTTCTTAAGTCTTCCATCTACCGATCAATTCCATATCCGAGTCCATACTACGCAAGGTAAGAACTTCGTCTCCAATATGAACCGAACATAAATCGTTTTCCATCTCTTTCATTTTTTTCGAAAGATAGGAGATAGAATAACATGTTGTCTTTTAATCGAATCATGTTATAGTATGTTTAGAATCGAGTTCTACGGATCGAATCATGAAGAAAATCACTCCCCATTTTTTAGGTCATTACCGATTTTTTTTATAATTTTGAGGGTTTGATCGTAGCTCGATTTCTTTGATGTTTGATTGATAGATTAGTGTTCTACATGTTGCTAATTGACTCTATGAATTAATTTAGATTTTTCTAAAAATAAAAGTTGGAACATAAGAGATGAAGAAGGATCGATTTAGTATAGTAAATGTTATGATATGCTCGATTGTTTAATGGAAATGAGATATGCGATGTATGAGGATGATTATATATTTATTTGAGATTTTTCTAAAAATAAATTGAAAAACGTAAGAGACGAAGACGTGTCGATAAGTTGAAGCTCGTTAACATTTTGATAATATGATTTGCGTATTAGTAATGCTCGTTAGATGATAATCGTTGTTGTAAAATTTGAACGAAAATGGAGAACGTAGGATTTTCGTTAAGAGACAAATGATCGACGATAAGTCGAGATTAGATAATGATATGGGTCTATGATGTGATTATAAGTTAATCTCGTTAGTAAATGTTCATAATCGGAAAGTTAGAACGAATTCTAATAACGTTGAATTTTTCATTAGAGACGAATAAATGAATCTAAATAACGATAGAAAAGTCGAATAAGGAAAGTAATTGGATATTAATGATCGTTATTGTTAAATGAACGAGTTTGTAGTGAACGACATGTTCATCCGAGTTATGAAATGATAAGTTATAGTTATGAACGAGAAGTAGAAACGAGAAGTTAGAAGTTGTTTTGGTATAGTACTTGTTTAGTATGATGATACGTGGTGACTGCCTTGAGTCAGTATTTGCATGAAAATAAAATTGTTTATGCTTTAATCGAACCTAGAAAACCGTACGTCGATTTTATCGAGCTTTAGGGTTTCGCTCGGCAGTTTTGCGACCCTTCACGAAACTGCCATATCTCCTAGCTCGTTTATCGGAATTGAGATCCGTAAATTGGAGAGTAAACTAGACATCTGAGGCTTTCTTTTGGTATAGAGCACGTTCCCTGTTTCGAAATCCCCTATTCTGTACAGACTTACTGATCTGTGCAGAAATTTCAAGAACTTAGTTTCTTAAGTTGAATTCTTCTCAACTCGAACTCTTTCGATCTTTTAAGTCGTTTCAAGTTATCGACTACCTTTTATCTACTGACCTAAGTGTCAAGTACAGAACCAAATGAGTGTCAAATGAGATGTGTTCGTATCTCGTTTCTTGTTTAATTAAAAGAGTTTTAGTTTAGCGTGCAAAGGCCTTAAAAGCTTAAAAACGTAAAAGACTAAATCGTTTTCGATTTCCGTTTTCATTTATCGTCTTGACGACTTATCCAAGTATGATTACTTACGATGAAGGAGGAATTCAGCACTAAAGATAGGACGGAAGATCAGAAGACGGAAGCACGTGTCTTAGTTCTGTATTCTATCAAGGTGGGCTTTTATATATGAAACAAAATGAGCAATGCTCGAAAACCTTTTCTTTATCGCTTTGATAATCGTGTTTTAAAAGTGATAATCATGGCATGAACTATTTTTTTTATGTGAGTTCTCTTGTACCTTATGAGTTAGCCAAAAGAGGATAACTAAACGATCGGCTTTGAGTTAGTCAAAAGGGACTTTCCAAAGTTTAGTGTACACTGTAGCCTGTGGTGTATGTGGTATCCTATTGAGGGGTAACCAGCCACGGTGAATTATGAATGCTCAAGATTGAACGTAACATCTATGAAAAATGCTTGCAAGCTAAGTTACGAAAATGAGAAAGAAAATGTTTAGTAGACACGGGAATTCGTTGAAAAACCCCGATGTGCTACAGAAATGAAATGCCCGATTATCTATACTTATGATTATGTTTTCGGCAATGTGTCCACTAAGTACTTCTGTACTTAGCCCTGCATATGTTTTCTAAATGTGCAGGTTGAAGCGACAGAAGCGGCGAGGGTTGAGTTAAGAGTTGTCGATAGGGAAGACTTTAGTATGTAGTTTACAATTCTGCTGCCAAACTCTAGACTCACTTATGTAATTATGAATATCACTTTTGGTTTAAGTTATGTACTTATAACTTAGAATCTTTTGAGATCTTGTTTGAGTGATCCTTCGAGAACAACTCTTTCTTTTGTTAATGAAGTCTTGTTCATAGAAATTATTCTGTCTTTAATGTTATGTTTATTCATTCATCCCCTTTCTTTCCCGCTTCTTTAATTCAATCCCAGTCGCACCCCGACTTCTGCCGTCCCTCGGGATTTGGGGCTGTGACAGAGTGGCATCAGAGCAATCATTTCTGCTCTGTATACCAACCTTCCTTCGAGTAGTAAGATAGAGTATTTGCATATACACTATGCTGAGTCTTCTTTCAAGTAAAGTTAGATCGTAACACTAAGTTTAAGAGTGTAGACGACAACTCAACCTCCCGCTACGTCGACTCAACGAAGGAAAGAAAGAAAGAAAGAAAGAAAGAAAGAAAGAAAGAAAGAAAGGAAAGAATTTCAGAAATGTGTTTCTTTTAAGAAATTTTTTTGAATAAGTATTCCAAAAAGTTAAGAATGACAATGGTGCCAAGAATGAATTTTGAAAGTATAAGAAATATACGTGGTTTCTGTTATGTGGATTATGTGAAATTATTTGCGCAATAATTTCTTTTATTTGAAAAGTTTGATGGCACGAGAATCTAGATTGATTCTAGGGATTTTTCCCGGTTCGCTAAGAACATAGACTTGAAACCTAAGATTTTTCCGATTCCTCGAGAACTTAGACGTTTTAAGAACGTTAGTTCAAATGATTTCAAAAGAAGATCGTGAAACGGGAAGAACTTCTGTAGACGAATGTCACGTGCGTATAGTGACATGAACAAAGACTCGGCAGAGTCAATTTTGTTTTTGTAATTAAAAAGAAAACGATAAGAATTTCCTTCGAGAAAATAAGATAAATAATGATAAGGTACGTTAATTCTGTACCAAGTAAACGAAAGAAACGAATGTTACTTCCGTAAAAGTAACATGAACGAAGTCATTTTCAGTTGGAGTTCACCTCGCTCGAACTTCAAGAAGAGATTTGTTATAATTACCAAGAATCGAGTACGAATCTTAGTAAATTTCCAACGATCGCTCGATCCAGACGACGACTAGAACTTGGGTTCTAAAGTCACTAAGTTATAATTCCTTTTCTTTGGAATTTATTTTTCATACTTCGTAATTGAACGAAGAATACGACGATTAAGAGATTCAAGTGTCGAGAAGGACAAAATCTTTTGTAAACGGATGTTACTTTTGAATAAGTAACATGAACAAAGTAGACGTACTTTGTTTTAATGAAGTAAGAATCGTTAAGAAATTTTCCTTAATGAAGAAATAATGAAAGAAAGTAATAAAGAATAAAGAAAGAAAGTTTATAAGGAAATAAAGTTAGAAATGTAAATGAATAATAAGATAAAGGATGGAAATAAAATCTTGAAATTTTATTTCTATATATTGTTTGAGTGCAATTTCTTGAATTGCTAGATGTTTAAGATAAGTGGTTGTTTAAGTGGTGGTATTACAATTGAATAAGGAATATTCATTTTGTAATTTAAGTATTTCTTGAGATAAGTTATTTCCCTACCTGTTACTGATCCGTGTTTTCTTTAAAAACTTTTGTAGGATGGCTAGGACACGCGTTACAGCTCGGAAGAGCACACCTTTGCCACAGCGTACCCTAGCAGATACTTTACATAATGATTATCACGGTTATGAGGTAGATTATGGTGTGGAGGACATAGGGCAGACTGTGAGTAATTTTTCAGCGGTATACTATGCAGCACGACACTTCATCTCAGAGAGTCAGGCTATATCTGATTTGATTGTGCATCTACCGGACGAGTGGCGTGGTTGGGCCCACCGCGTGGCATGGTATTTCCTTGGAGTTTTCGGCGACGACACAGAGCCGACGGGCAACTACTCGGGATTCGCTCTGACTGTACACGAGCGTTTCTTTGACAGCAGGTTCATGGTGCCAGTCCCTTTTGAGCCACATCTTCCTTACTGTCACTTCCCAGCAGTTACCGAGCCAGAGCAGTTAGACTTGGACCCGAAGATGGCCGTGTTATTGGAGATACCGCCAGATTTTGTACCTAGTGAGGAGTCAGACTCGGAGGCAAGCACTTAGAGGTGGACGAGGAGCCCGCAGCTATACCAGAGTTACCACTTCCACATAGACCACTTGAGGAGTTGATTCCAGGACCAGGACTCGTAGAGATTGACGCAGAGACAACTGCCTTGTTAGGATTATCTACGCCTTTTATACCCGAGCCTAGTGTGAGAGTTTGAGGACCTTTTGAGACAGGACTGTTTGAGACAGGGTCAGGGTACTGGGAGATAGACGCGGAGTTTGCCGCCATGCTAGAGCTACCATCTCCACCGACACCGCTTGAGGAGATTTGCGCAAGGTGGGAGATAGTCAGAGGACAGTTGGAGGCAGGACCATCTGGAGTCCGTTCTAGGGAGGAGTACGAGTCCGGTTCCATTCCAGGGCACCTTCTTTCCCTGAAGAAGCGTGCAGTAGAGATCAGTGATGATTTTCTTGTTTCAGACTCAGAGGAGACAGTTTCGGAGGCACCATCACCACCCCCACTTACGCTTGCTGACGGCTCTACTCTGAGGGAGGACGAGACACTACAGCTCGTCTTTGGTTCAGAGTCAGAGGAGGAGGATCCGGACGAGGACCCGGATGAGAATCCGGAGGAGGACCCGGACGAGGATCCGGAGGAGGACCCGGACGAGGACTCTGAGGGTTTACAGGCCGTAGAGGGCAGTACGGACTCGACTGCAGTTTGTTGAGCAAAGCGTCGTAGACGCATAGTATTAGTAGTAGTAGTAGTTTCTTTTGTCCTGTACATAGTCGGATCAGTAACTAGTTTTTTGTAGTACTCTAGCGAATACGAAATTTTATGAATCATTTCTGTTCTAGTACTTCCAGTAGGTATAGCAATGCAGCTTGTTAGTGCATCCTGTACAGATAGGCAGTCAGCCTAGTTTAGACTAGTAGTAGTCTAACTTTTTGTATAAGTCCTCGTTGGAGGCAGAATCAATATTCTTTTTGATGTATATATATATACATGACCCGTGAGAGGGTTTTGATCACAAGAAAGTTTCTTATAAATCATGTAGTAAACCAAAATGTCAAATGAACTCGTGTAACGAGAGTTTAGTTTAACTTGGAAAGTTAAAAGATTAAAGAGCTAGTATCGAAGTTATGTCCGATTTTTCTTTTCCGTAAACTTGATTAAGTTGGAAAGAGGGTAAGTAAGTAAAAGAATGTTTAAAAGAAAGGGCTAATGAGAATTTCTGTTCCCTATAGTTAAAGAAAAATGCCGCCAAGAAATGTTAACAACAGAAGGGGACCTGGTAGGCCCCTAGGACGTGGAAGACGTCAACCGGAAAACGAAAGAGAACAAGAACAAGAACGTAATGATACCCCTCCACCATCACCATCACCACCACCCCCACCACCACCCCGTAGGGATATTGAGTATCTATTCCTCAAACAAAACCCGACTGTGTTCAATGGATCGGGCAGCCCTAGCGATGCTGAGCTATGGGTACGATCCATCGAAAGAATTTTCAAGCTCCTAAAATGTACTGATGAGGAGCGACTGTTATGCGTTGCGTTTCAACTCTCTGGACCAGCGGATTACTGGTGGGAGGCAAGACAGAAGGTGATACCTGCGGAGCATCTGGCTCGACTTACGTGGGATGAATTTAAGGAAGCACTGTACGACAAGTACGTGCCGAAGACGTATAGAGCTCAGAAGGAGGCTGAGTTCTACAATTTGAAACAGGGTAAGATGATTGTAATAGAGTACGATGCTAAGTTTTGTGAGCTATCAAGGTATGCGCCTACTCAGGTCGATACAGAAGAAAAGATTTCTAAGAAGTTCCGAGGGGGACTAAGACACGAATTGGGGATTGCTTTAGTCAGTCATGGGGGACTGAGCTATACTGATGTTCTAGGATGAGCCCTAGAGATGGAGGCCGTTGTGCCTGAAGGTGATCTCTCCTGAAGGTGTAGAGCAAACATGCGTGGAAGTAGTGATCTCTCCTGAAGGTGTAGCTACTCTCATAGATTGTGCAGCTCTTACAGGTCTGATGTCTAAGTTATCGGCACACGAGCCAGCAATGAAAGAATGCGATGCGCCAGTATCAAACAGTATCTTAATAGGGATGTTGTGTAGTTTTCCCATACCTGCTAGGTTTCCTTTTCCTTTGTGCTGGCCACCCTGTTTGATAGCGCATGCCCTCGCATTCTGTTGCTGCTGTGCATGCTGCTGGAACTGCTGTTGGTTCATTGGCTGTTGCGGCTGTGCTTGTATGGCTCGGAGAGGTATGGCTTGGAGTGGCTTCGGGCAATCCTTCTTCATGTGCCCCTTCTGTCCACAGTTGAAACAGTTGGGGGTGCCTATCTGACAGACTCCGGGATGGGCTCTGTTGCACTTAGGGCAGACAGGAATGGTAACCCTCCCTGGGTTAATTCCTCCCTAGTTGAAGTTTCGATGCTGCCCTTGCGGCTGGTTCTGTTGACCGTTGCCCTTCCATGGTGTGTTCTGCTTATTTCCTTGAATAAACAACCCCGATTGGTTGTTTCCCTGCCACAGCCTTTTGTTGCTGTTGTTGTTGTTGTTGTTCTGGCCAAGCTGCTGATAGCCCTGCTGAAAGCCCCTCTTCTGATTACCCTGGTTGTTGAAATTCTGATTGTAGCCTCCGCTACCTCCTTCATTCCACTTCCTCTTTCCCTGATAGTTGCTATTATTGTTGTTATAATAGCCTCGGTTCTGGTTCTGTGCTGGTGTTGGTGCAGTCGGTACAACCTTCTTCTCATCAGGCACGACGGCCTCCATTTCCAAAGCTCTTCCCAAAATATCAGTGTAGCCTAGTCCCCCATGACTAGCTAACGCGATTCCCATTTCATGTCGCAGACTCCTTGGAATTTCTTGGATAACTTCTCCTCGGTATCAACCAAAGCAGGTGCATACCTAGACAGCTCGCAAAACTTGGCGTCATACTCAGTCACGGTCAGCTTTCCTTGCTTCAAACTATAAAACTCGGCTTCCTTCTGTGCTCTATACGTCTTGGGTACGTACTTATCAAACAGTATTTCCTTAAACTCTTCCCATGTGAAACAAGCCAGCTGCTCTGCAGGTATTACCTTCTGCCTTGCTTCCCACCAATAATCTGCCGATCCAGTCAGTTGGAATGCGACACATAGCATTCTCTCCTCATCAGTGCATCTGAGGAGTTTGAATATCTTCTCAGTAGATCTTACCCATAGCTCAGCATCGCTAGGGCTGCCCGTTCCATTAAACATTGGGGGGTTTCTTTTGAGGAATAAATCCTCAATATCCCTACGGGGTGGTGGTGGAGGTGGTGGTGATGGGGGTGGTGATGGGGATGGTGACGGGGATGGTGATGGGGTAGCATTCTGTTCTTGCTCTTGTTCTCTGTCATTCTCCGGTTAACGTCTCCCACGTCCTCGAGGCCTCCCAAGTCCTCGACCTCTCCTATTGTTAACGTTTCTTGGCGGCATTTTCTTTGATCTAAAGAAATTAAAATTCTCATTAGTCTTTTCTGTTAATCACTCTTAGTACTTACTAGCTCGTTCTCAACTTAATCAAGTTCACGGGACGTCATATCGAACATAGCTTCGATATTAACTTCGAAATCTCTTAATTTTCAAGTTAAACTTAAATTTCTCGTCACATGAATTCATTGACATTCTGATTTAATTACACGATTCATAGGAAATTTTTCTTGTGATTAAAAACCCTCTCATGGGTCATGTATATATATATATACATCAAAAAGAATATTAATTCTACCTCTAACGAGGACTTATACAAAAAGTTAGACTACTATTAGTCTAAACTAGGCTGACTGTCTACTATTTACCGGGTGCACTAACAAGCTGCAACTCCGTACCTACTAAAAGTACTAGAACGGAAATGATTCATAAAATTTCGTATCCGTTAGAGTACTACAAAAACTAGTTACTGATCCGACTCTGTACAAGACAAAAGAGCTACTACTACTAACATGCGTCTACGACGCTCTACTCGACAAACTATAATCGAGTCGGAACTGCCCCCCTACGGTCTGAAAACCCTAAGAGTCCTCCTCGGGGTCCTCCTCTGGATCCTCGTCCGGGTCCTCCTCCTCAGACTCTAAACCAAAGACGAGCTGGAGTGCCTCGTCCTCCCTCAGAGTAGAGCCGTCAGAAAGTGTAAGCAGGGTGGGTGACGGTGCCTCTGAAACTGTCTCCTCCAGGTCGGAAACAAGGTAGTCCTCACTGATCTCTACTGCACGCTTCTTCAGGGGAAGAAGGTGCTCTGGAACTGAACTGGAACCTGAACTTGACTCGAACTCCTCCCTAGAACGGACCCTGGACGGTTCTGCCTCCATCTGCTCTCTGACTACTCCCCACTTCGCACAGATCTCCTCAAGTGGCGTAAGTGGAGATGGTAACTCTAACATGGCGGCAAGCTCCGCGTCGATCCCTCGGTACTCTGACTCCTCCCTAAACAGTCCTGTCTCTAAAGGTCCTCTGACTCTAACACAGACGTCAGGTAAGAACGGTGAAGCTAGTCCTAACAACGCGGCTGTCTCGGCGTCGATCTCTACGAATCCCGGTCCTGGGATCAACTCCTCGATCTATGTACTAACTGGAGGTAGCTCCGGTGTAACAGCGGGCTCTGCGTCCTCCTCTAACTGCTCTGACTCCGCGTCAGACTCCTCACTCGACACAAAGTCTGGTGGTAACTCCAACAGGGCGGAAAACTCTGGGTCCAAGTCGAGGTGCTCTAGCTCGGTCTCGGCTGGAAACTGACTGTAGGGGAGGTACGGCTCAAAGGGAATTGGAAGCATGTGTCTGCTGTCAAAGAAGCGCCTGTGTACAAACAGGGCGAATCCGGTGTAGTTGCCGGTCGACTCAGTGTCGTCGCCGAAGATCCCTAGAAAGTACCACGCCACGCAGTGCGCCCAACCGCGCCACTCGTCTTTTATACGGTTTTGCTGGGGGAGAGATACAGCCTAAGGGAGAGGTGACCCTCCAGGTAACACTTGGTAGCGGTGAGACTTCAAATACTCGTATGGTGAAGTTTCTAGTAGTGGATACGCCGTCAGCATACAATGTAATATTGGGAAGACCTGCTTTGAATGATTTCCAGGTGGTGGTCTCCACCTACCACATGAAAATGAAATTCCCAGCTCTCAGAGAAGGGCTGGTAGGTGAGGTCTCAAGTGACCAAGAAGTGTCGAAAGAATCTTATGTAAAATCTATAAAGCATGCCAAGCAAAATGTGAAGGGAGCTCTGGTGGTAGAGCGCCCAATGCAGGACAAAAGTGCAAAGGTGAAAGGTATGGATGAGGACCTGGAGCCGAAAATGCAGCCAGTAGAAGAAGACTTGATGATGATAATTCGATGCTTGTGGAAGAATGCAGATCTGTTTGCATTCAGCCCAGAGGACATGAAAGGGGTAGACCCAGCTGTAGCTCTACATTATCTGAACGTAGACCCCAGAAAGAAACCAGTAAGGCAGAAAAAGAGGTCCTTCGGGCCGGAGAAAGAAAAGGTAATCAGAGAAGAGATCAGACGGCTGATAGATGCTGGCCATATCGTTAAAATTCAGTACTCTGAATGGTTGTCAAATGCAGTATTGGTAGCTAAAAGCAATGGTAGCTGGCGGATGTGTATAGATTTTAGAGACCTGAATAAGGCATGTCCGAAAGACCACTACCCACTACCCTGCATCGATCAGTTGGTTGATTCAACTTCAGGGTGTGAATTGTTGTCCATGCTCGACACTTACCAAGGATATCACCAGATACAGCTGGCCCCTGAAGATGTAATCAAAACAGCCTTTGTAACTGTATGTGGCACGTTTGCTTATGTGAGGATGCCTTTCGGCCTAAAGAATGTTGGAGCTACTTATCAGAGAATGATGGATGCAATATTTGAGGATCAGATAGGGAAGATTCTGGAGGTATACGTGGATGATATTTTAGTAAAAAGTGTGAAAGCAGAACATCATGCTAGAGACCTAGAAGAGGTCCTGACAGTTGTAAGAAAGTATGATCTACGCTTGAACTCGGCAAAGTGTACATTCGGGGTTAGGTCAGGAAAATTCTTGGGATATATGGTGACTCCTAGAGGAATTGAAGTGAATCAAGATAAGGTACGAGCTGTACTGGAAATGGCCGCTCCCACCAATGTGAGGGAGGTACAACGGCTGAATGGAAGAATCACCGCACTTAGTCGGTTCATATCTACTTCAGCGGAGAGGAGTTATCCGTTCTTCAAAGTGTTGAAGAAGGCCAGTAAATTTGAATGGAACGAAAACTGCCAGAAAGCATTTGAAGGGTTGAAGGCCCATTTAGCAAGTTTGCCTGTGTTGACTAAACCTACTCCAGGGGAAACCTTGTACCTATACATATCTGTTGGAGATCATTCCCTGAGTGTCGTCCTCATAAAGGAGGAGGGTTCCATACAGAGACCCATTTATTACATCAGCAAAGCTTTGCAAGGAGCTGAGTACAGATACTCAGAGTTGGAGAGAGCTGCTCTAGCTGTGATGACAGCAACAAGGAGGTTGAGATTGTACTTCCTAGCTCACAAGGTGGTGGTAAGAACTAATTTCCTTTTCAAGCAGATATTGAGCAAACCAGATCTCTCTAGAAGAATGGTGAAATGGAGTGTTGAGCTGGGGGAGTATGAAGTGGAATTTGAACCGCGCACGGCCGTTAACGCGCAAGCCCTGGCAGATTTTATCCAGGAAACTACTCAGCCCACACGGTGGCCGGAATGGAAAGTCTTTGTAGATGGATCGGTGACAATTGAAGGTTGTGGTGCTGGAATTGTCATAGTAATGCCAGATCATGGTGAACTTAGTTTTGCAATGAAGTTTGAGTTTAGAGTCTCCAACAATGAAGCTGAATACGAGGCATTTGTCAGAGGCCTGGAGATGGTAGCTGAGTTGGGAGCTCAGAGGGTTGTCATTCACTCTGATTCCCAGTTAGTAGTCCAACAGGTCTCAGAAAATTACGAGATCAAGGAAGAAAGGATGATCAGGTATGTGGAGCAGATCAGAGACCTAAGTAGGCAGTTTCAGCATCTAGAGGTGAAGCAGATACCTCGAGACCCCAACACACAGGCAGATCACCTCGCAAGGTTGGCCAGCTCTCTGAATGTGCTGGTACCTGAAAAAGTAACATTGTTAAAAATGGCAAGCAGTCGCATAGAAGAGAGAAGCGATTGGAGAATGCCTATTCTACATTTCCTAAGAACGGGGAAAGTGCTAGAAGGCGAGAGAAGAGAGAAAAAGAAAATCTACACCAAATATTGTTTGGTGGGAGGACACTTATTCAGGAGGGCTTACTCACAACCTTTACTGAGGTGTGTGACAGAGGCAGAAGGTCTGCGGGTAATTAAGGAAGCACACCAAGGAATAGCGGGGTGTCATAAAGGGTTCAGAGACCTGATCTGGCGAGTGCTGAGAGCTGGCTATTATTGGCCCTCCTTGAAGAAGAATGCTGAGGTTTTTGTAAAAAAGTGTGCCAGGTGCCAGAAGCATGGCCCGTTGATTCACAGGCCTGCCGAAGAGCTGGGAGTTCAATATGCAGAATGTCCATTTGATAAATGGGGTATAGATCTAGTTGGCAAACTTCCTATGGCAGCAAGGAAGAAATGCAACATCATTGTAGCAGTGGACTATTTTAGTAAGTGGGTGGAGGCTGAGCCTTTATCTTCAGTAACAGAGGAAAACATCATAAAGTTCATTTGGAAGAACATTTGCTGCAGGTATGGCCTGCCCAGAGTGCTGGTCTCTGATAACGGGACTCAATTTTTTGGAAAAAGAACTCAGGCTTGGTGCAAAGCTAGAGGAATCGAGCAGAGGTTTGCTGCTGTAGCTCACCTAGAGACGTGTGGGCCAGTTGACGTCACCAATCGAACCATACTGAATGGCATAAAGGCAAGGCTAGAAAAAGAGAGATCTCAATGGGTGGAGGAGCTGAGCTCAGTGTTATGGGCGTATAGAACTGGACAAAAAATAGCTACAGGGCAGTCCCCTTTCTGTTTGGTGTACGGTGCTGACGCCGTTATGCCAATGGAGATAAAGATTCCAACACACAGATTCCGGTCTTACGATGAGGACCTGAACGGAGAACTGAGGGCTGAAAGCTTGGATCTGATTGACGAGGTACGTGAAGATGCGCATCAGCGAGCTTTGGCCTACAAGGCCCGCGTGAAGGTTGCATATGATGTGAGGGTAAAAACCAGAAAGTTTCAAGAGGGAGACCTGGTGCTCAAGAGAGCTGATGTGATGCACCCGGTGAGAAAGTTTGAACCAAATTGGGAAGGACCATTTGTGGTAACCAAAGTTCTTCTTGGCGGAGCATATGAGCTCACTAGCCATGAAGCATATGTGGAACCGAGGTCATGGAATGTTAGAAACTTGAAGAAGTACTATGTCTAGGAATATATTATGGAGAATTTTTGCTTTTGAAACGGGAGGAGACCTACGTGCCAGGTCTCATTCCCACCTTTTTGATAGGATACTTGCTTAGCTAGACAAGTATTCTTGTAATGGCACGAAGAGAATTTGTCGTAAGTAAATAAAGGCTAAGAGGTGTTTTCTTTAGTTTGCGTCTGTATTTACATATCGTTGCAACACGATAAAAGAAATTATGAAGTCATGATAAAACAATAACTACGTTGCACAGTAGAATGAAGTGAAATGTTTACTCTAAATGGTTTTTGATAATAAGATGAAACCATCTAGAGTAGGGGGGAGTAGGTGTGTATCTTACACCCCTAGGGGGGACCCGCAATACCTCATGAAAATGCAAATGAAAACGTAAATGAAAGAAACAACGTAGAGCAAGTGACGACACAATAATGAACATAGTAGATTAAACTGCTAAGTGGAGAGTGCGGCATTAGTAAGACAAACAAAAGTACTAAAATTGTTCAAACAACGAGGGGCAAAAGAAATTGTTCAGTGCGAAAATAGATAAAATAGTGTTTGAAACATGGACTACATGATAACTAAGCCAGGAAGTTGGTGGTATTATCAGTAGGGTTAGCCCCAGCAACGCCAGCCGGCTCATCTTCGGGAACATTCTCCAGCTGCTCATTCCCAATGCCTTGCAAACTCCTACCAGACGGAGGCACATCTGAAGGGAATATGTGAAAAATAGATTAACTGGGGAAGTAGGGCGTCGTTACAACAAGTACCAGATCAGTATATGAAAACATGAGATACATGATGTCTTGCCAGGGTGATGGAAATTCTTGGGGAAGAAATCATACATGGGCTCAGGTGGATCGGAGAAGACCGCTTGTAAGTCGCATGGCGCTGTGAGAGCCTCAAAGGCCTTCCGCATGACAGGAAGCCACCAAGCAGTCCCTGGAGGGGTAGAGGCATCACCCTTGAACGAGGGAGGCGGAGGGAGATGCTTCACTATCGGGTCAACCTCTACAACTTCCTTGAAACACAGATTTTGGGCTTTAACTAGTACAGTCATGCCACACCTCTTTGCCAGAAAGGCGATATCTCCGCGGATAGCCATTAGGTACTCAGGGGATGCCTGAAAGGACTCCATGAGACCTTGGTGGAGAATTTGCAGTGCTTGTTGGCCCAGAGAGGTCCGTAGGATGTGGCTGCGACAGTAATGAACCCCTTCAGTGTAGCCCGACTGGTAAGAGAGGTTGGCAGCATGATGAAGATCCTTAGTCCCTTCAAGCTCTTTGCTGACCTGAGATAAGTGATGACTGAGCTCGGCATTGACATTGCTGAGGGAAGCATTCTCCTCGGATAAAGCAGACATTTTTTCTTAGGACATGAGAAGCTCATGGTTATTCCTCTTTAAATCATCATTGGCTAAGGAAAGCCTGCTGCTGGTATCTAAGATATCCCGGTTTTGATGCTGCAGGTCCTCATTCGCTCGAATTGCCTCCTGCAACTGCACTTGGCTGGCCACTAGTGCCTCCCTTAGCTTTTCCAGTTCTTTCTCCTGGGCAGCATCCTGGAATTGCAGCAGTCGGCCATGGGTACTGAACAGCTGCAATGATGCCAAGGGGAGAGGAACAAGGCATTAAACATACAACAGTAAAAATGTGACAGTACTTAATGATGAATATTTCTTTTGGAAGTGAAAGTGTGATGGTGGTGTCACCTACACTAGGTTTTGAGCACTTTCCTCCTGCAGTTGACGCAAAGTGGGAGGATTATCCTCAACTTCCTCATCCGAGAGAGGAATGGCCTTCAGCAAGAAGAGGCATTCGGAAAGAGGCAAATTACGGAGGGAGCTGGAAGTCTGGCCCCTAAAAGCGTAACCTGGTGAGTCAGCACCTCGTGAAGGGGAGCTGCCGGAAAAAGGGGTATGCTTGGATTTTTTGGTGGTGCCAGCAGGAGGCCGGGGTAGGAGAGGTCTCTTGAGGCTAATAGAGGCATCCACTTTGGATTTTTCCTTGAGAGGTGGAGAGGGAAACCCACTGGAAGTGATCGTGTCCTTGCCTGGATGCTGGGGAATAACATTCGGACCTAGTGACTTGGTGGCTGTGGGCTTGATGACAACCCCTGAAGCAGTAAGAGAAGCTGACTGTGATCTTGCAGAGGCAACGGTAGATGAAGAAACTGGATTGGCAGAATGTGTAGTATCATGAGCTTGGGACTCTAAACGGGCTTGTTCCTCTAGCAGGATAGCAAAATCAAAATCTTCATCATCAGGAAGCTTCACGTCCTTAATCCAACTTGTTTCTGCACCAAGCAAGGTACGAAAAATTAAATGCATGTTAGAAAGGTTGGAGAAGTAAAAAAGGAAAAGATGAGAAGACAGTTGAAACCCACCCTCAAGGGAAAAAGAGTGATTTCCGCGAGGTGCCAGCCCAAAGAAGGAAAGTACACTAGGATCAGATAGCAGGGAATTGAATGGAAATGGGGCAACCCTTGCTTTTTGAGACAACTTTGATAGCACTCGAAGAGTTATGTCAGCAATACTCATAACAGCAGGACGGGGATGCTTCAGACGAAGTGTTTGCCATTGAGGGTAATCAAAAGGCCAACAACCCTGTTTGGGAGTAACAATGAAATACTTGTCCCTCCATTCCTTTCCCGCTGAACGGGGTACACACAAATGCTGGGCAGGACCCTTAGGCCTAGTGCTAGCGTAGTAAAAGGCTCCAGTAGGTTTTATGTCATACACCGTTTGAAAGAGAGAGGGGGTGGGGATGCCCCCGTTACCACGAAGCAAGATAAAGAAAGTCAATAAGATTTTGACAAAAGAGGGATGAAATTAGTTGGGCTATAGACTGTATAGATCACAAACTTGAACTACAAAGTCGGGGAGAGGAAATCTTAGGCCTGACTCTATCTGATGATACCAAAACGCTACCGAAGGATATCTTAGTAGATGGGGGCGGTTATACGAGGCTGGCATGCTAATATCAAACAACTCATCGCAGTTTAACATTGACTTTACTAGCGCTAATTCTACAGAAGTTAGGGAGGATTCACCTGCTATAGTGTTTTCAGACATAGCGGGAAGAGCCGAAATCCTCAGAGAGGAAGAAGTCTCAGCAGACGGGAACGACGAATCCATCTCCTTGACCTCGTGACCGGAGGAAGGGGAGCCCTCAGTTAAGTTGATGACATCAGTTGAGTGGGAAGGAGGTGCTTCACTGGAGGGCTTTTGGATGGCTATGCGACGGGAGCGGCAAGCAGAAGTTTGTTTCCTCTTCGCCCCAGAGGTTTGTTTCCTCCTCACCTGAGTGTGAACGGAGGTGTCCGATTGAGAATCCTCATGTTGGGAAGTTTGTTGCTGGGTCTCAGATGGAGGGGGTTCGCGTTGGTCGGAAGTGGTGAATTCCTTGGAGCGAGAGGAAGTTTGCGCCATGGATGATTTACAGTAAAAATTTGAAAGGAATAGCTAAAAGTGAAAAGAGATGAAAGTGAAAACCCTCAATATAGGAGAGAAAAGGGGGCGGTTGGAAAAAAGGTGGGGGAAGTTGTAAAGTCTCCTCCATTTTTTTCGCTTAAGAGGGATAAACATTCTGAGGGAGGAAGCTCGCGAAGAGAGTTTGAGGTCTACCATCGAAAAACGTATCCGGAAGAGTCTGGGAGCTTGAAGAGAGAATCCACACGATGGGTAGCAGTCTTGCTTTTCTTGGAAGCACCAAGTGGAGGACGAAAAGGTAGAGGCCTTTTATCCTTGCGAACAGTTTTGCCAGTTTTCTTCCCCTTTACCTCAGCAGGTGGAGGAAGGGACGAGGAGATGCCAGCACGAGTCGCCAAATGAGTTTTGGCCTTGATTATAGCAGTATGAGGAATAGGAGATGTCTTCCCTATTCCAGCCACGGAGGAATGAGTAGTATGGGTGTTGGGGGTAGCCAAGCCTTGCAATTCCTTACTGGTTTGTTCTTGAAGGAGAATCTCGATGTCGAATTCATCATCGCCTGGGATCTTCACGTCTTGAACCTAGCACATCTCTGTGAAAAGAGTATAGAGACTGTATAAAATAAGAAGAAAGCCAATATTAAGGGAATAACGTATAAATAAAGGGTGTGTAGAACCCATCCTCACGAGAGAAAGAGCACCCCCCGGGAGGAGCTAACTCGAAAAACGAGAGCACAGAGGTATTAGCTAGGAAATAACTGAATTTGAAGTGTTTGAGCTTAGCATTCCCAGTAAGCTTGTTTAGCACCTTACTATCAATAGGAGCGATAGTTGTTATAGCAGGACGAGGTTGCTTCAGCTGAAGTTTTTGCCAGGGGCTGTATGAGAAAGGCCAATCCCCTTGTTTGGGCGTAACAACAAAATATTTGTTTTTCCATTCCTTCCTTGAACTACGGGGCACGCACAAATGTTGAGCCGGACCTTTAGGTCTAGCACTAGCATAGTAAAAGCCATCCATGGGATTTATGTCATAGACCGCTTGGAATAAAGTAGGAGTGGGAAAGCTACCGTTGCCGTGCATTAAAATGAAAAAAGCCAAGATAACCTTGATAGAATTGGGATGAAATTGATTTGGCCACAAGTTGTGGAGATTACACACTCCGATAACAAATTCAGGGAAGGGCAATCTTAAACCTGCTTCAATTTGGCTATTTGAAAAAGCTACAGAGGGGTATTGTAAAGAGTAAGGCCGTTCATGGGATTTAGGCATACGAATGTCAAAGTAATCATCACAGTTCAACCAAGATTTCACCAACGTTAATTCTTCAGAAGTCAAGAGAGATTCACCTGTATTCTTTTCAGACGCTGGAGGGGGAACGACAGAATCTACGTTATAGGAAGACTCAATAGTAGTGGTAACCGCCGCCTCTAGATTTCCTCCCTCATCTGGATGAGAAGGAGTTGAATCATCTCCCAAATCCACTATTTCCTTTAAGTCAGAAGAGGGGTTAGCAACCGGTGGTGCCTGATGGGACAAGCGGCGAGAGCGCATCGTTCTCTATGAAGGACCTCCCCCTCGAGGGCGGGAAGAAGTTTCAGACTGAGAGTCACAGTGAGAGGAGGGAGCCAAATGTTTCATTGCAGAATGGGCAGTTTGGTGGTCAGAGAAGGTTTCCTCACCGGATTGAGAAGTAGATTTCGCCATTGAAAAGGAAAAAGAGAGAAACCGGAAGGAAACGGGTAACTAGAGTAAGTAAAATGGAAAATGAAGAGGTAATAGAAGGAAGTGACAAGACGGTTGAGAAAAAGGCGGAAGCTGAAGAGTTTCCCAAAACTCGAAAATAAATAAGGCAGATGATGCCGCCATAAATTAATGACATGTCAAATCTAGTAAGAAGATGACGTCACCTCCTTTTAAAAGATGCAGGTCTCTGCTTGAGAGGTAAAAGTAGGCCTCATCTGTTTATGTTGGGTGAGCGAAAAGTTAGTGAGCGCTTACTCTCTATATTTGAATGAACTCTTTCTCTGTCAAATATATAGAGTAGGGGGAGTAGGTGATATGGTCCAAAACCAACCAGGTCTCTTCCTTTAGAGACCTGACCTGTGCAATAAGGAAAATAGACGAGTAAATCATGATAAAGCCTTACTACCTCTATTTATTTGAGAGCTAAATTCAGAAAAGACCTGAATAGCTATGCAGTATGAGATATCTGATAAGACATGATACTCCTAGACGAGCTGGCTGGAGTTCAAAAATAGGAGAGAGCTTGTCAAGTCTCAGAAACGGGCCTAAACAGAGCTGGTACACCTCTGACAGAAAAACTGTTTTATCACACACTTTTCCAGAATTACGGAAAAGCATGTCTTGCACAACGAATAAGGGAAAAGCATTTGAGAGCTAAATTCAGAAGAGACCTAAATAGCTATGTGGTATGAGATATCTGATAAGACATGATACTCCTAGGCGAGCTGACTGAAGTTCAAAAATAGGAGAGAGCTCGTCAGGTCTCAGAAACGGGCCTAAAGAGAGTTGGTACACCTCTGACAGAAAAACTGCTTTATCACACACTTTTCCAGAATTATGGAAAAGCATGTCTTGCACAGTGAATAAGGGAAAAGCACGCGTCTAAAAGGTATTGGAGGATTTACCCAACGTTGATACTTTATCTTCAAGTCAGAAGGGGGTATATATACAAGTTTGCTCTTTCATTTCGGTAGGTTTTTGAGATACACACACATATTCGAGCACCTGAAAACATATTGTGGTTTTTTCTTGGAATCTGACTTTAGCATCGGAGGTGGTTTCCCGGGAAAATTCCCCGGTTTCCATTCCTGTCGCAGGTGTTGGGGACATTCCTGCTCTTGGTGGTGATTGGTCAAGTTGCAAAGAAGGAATCCGGAAGGAATAGGTAAACCCTCATGTAGTTCAGCTATCATTTTAGTTCCTTTTTTGATACTGTCTTTTTTGAGACGCATCATTCACAGACAGAAAAAACAAGGCCTAAACTATCCGAAGAAGGCAAAATCTGATCGCACAGTGGTTACTTCAAAATTCCAGCAACGACAAACTTCACTATGGTGCAAAACAAGAAGCTGCACACAAATTTCAGGTTTGTTTGAGGACAATATGGAGGATTTGGCAGGCCGTATTAGCTCAGCAAGCTTTGGGAGTACCCGTGCATCTACAATCAAAGAGAATAGGTAAGTCTTACAAAAATAAGAAACAACTTAATGAGAAAAAGTGAGGAATCTGCCTTTGCTACAAAGAACATCTTTGAGAATGATGGCAAGTAACCTGGGTGTTAGCAAATCTGTAATTCACAAGTGGGTGAAGAAGCATAAGCTTAAACCACACACCACTGCCATAAAACCATTTTTAACCCCTGAAAACAAGTTGTGCGGACTAAGATAGAGTCTTAGTCATCTCTATCCACAAAGTGAGGCTGGTTTTTTCAAATTCCAGACCATGTTCAATACTACACATTGATGAAAAGTGGTTTTACTTGTCAAAAAATAAGGACAGATACTACCTTCTCTCAGGTGAAATTGATCCACATAGGACCTGTAAATCCAAGAGATTCATTCCCAAAATAATGTTTAACTGTTCAGTGTCCAGGCCAATAATAAGAGTTTGAAATCTTTTCATTCATCACAGAGGAACCAGCCCAAAGAAACAACAAGAACAGATCAAGAGGAACAATGGAAGTGAAACCAATTGCAACAATCACAAAGCCAATCACAAAAGATAGCTTACTCAATCAGGTAACTGACATAATATGCATTTCAGCACTCACAAAATCTGCATTTCAGCTAGCACAATAACAATTTCAGCAATCACAACTTATTGCTATCAGAATATGCATCAAGACATTCATCATTTAGCATTGAATCTTTTTTTATGCAGATGATTCCAGTATTCAAAGCTAAGTGGCCAACATGTTTAAGCAAAGACATATTCATCCAACAAGATAATGCCAAACCACACATACAACCAAATGATCCAGATTTTCTAGCAATTTCACAAGCTGATGGAGTTAATTTCCAATTAGTGTGTCAACCATCAAATTCTCCAGACACCAATGTAAATGATCTAGGGTTTTTTAAAGCCATACAATATCTTAAGGATCATAAACCAGCCAAAAATGTTGAAGAACTACTCCAAAATGTGAGGACAACATATGAAGAGTACTCACCAGAGAAGCTAAATCTTGTGTTTCTTACTCTACAAGGCTGCTATAGAGAGATAATGAAGGTTAAGGGAGACAACAGGTACATAATTCTTCACATGAACAAGAAAAAGTTAAACATGATGGAACTTCTACCATAATGCATTGAACTGGAAGAGGACCTTGTAAGAGAATGCCTAGAATTCATAAACACCCAAGCAACTGAAGGGAATGCAAGCTACAGGATGGTTGATCTAGTTGAAGGGATGCAACAAGTGGGAATCCAAGAGAAAGATTAGATGCATAGGGTATGTTTTTTGCTCAGGTTTACAGGGACAAACATTGTGATCCATTTTTTTGTGGTGTTTGGAATGTAAACTGTTTTGATTTACAATTTTATTTGCTCAACAAGTCTCAGCAATACCTTTTGCATCATTGACTTTTATTTAACCCTTTAAACTTCCTAAATCAACCTCCAAAACTAGATGATTCTAGTGGTGGCATCATTAAGAAAAGCATAGGATCAAGGCAGCAATCTATTCATGCATCACAGTTTCAATCACACCAATGCACAGATTCCTATTCAAGCAACATCATCATAGGAATTCATCACAAACCCTCGTAGGTAATCACAGATTTAGAATTCATCATCAAACCCTCATAATTCATCACAGATTCAAAATTCATCACAGAGATATAGGTAACATCATCAAACCCTCAACGATATAGGCATCATAGATTAGGCAGCAGATTCAGAATTCATCATCAAACCCTCAGAATTCATCACATATTCAAAATTCATCACAGAGATATAGGCAACATCATCAAACCCTCATAATTAGGCAGCAGAT
The DNA here is from genome assembly GCA_029490685.1 of Schizonepeta tenuifolia. Lineage (NCBI taxonomy): Eukaryota > Viridiplantae > Streptophyta > Magnoliopsida > Lamiales > Lamiaceae > Schizonepeta > Schizonepeta tenuifolia. The sequence goes on from CM055960.1 coordinate 58,307,481, forward strand.
TCAGAATTCATCATAGATTCACAGAGATATAGGCATCAGCACACGAATTCCAATATTTCATTTAATTTCACAGAGATATAGGCATCATCACAGGAATAAAGCAGAATTCATCACAGAGATTCTATTTAATTTCACAGGAATAAAACATATTCCATTTAATTTCACAGATATATATGCATCATCACACGAATTCACAGATTCCTCACATAACAGGAAAGATTAACCAAAAATGGCATCATCAGCCGCCCCCTCAAAGATTAACCAACAATGGCATCACCAGCCGTCCCCCTCAAAGTCAAGAAAGATTAGAAATTCATCACCTAATTCACAGGACTGAGGCAGCAGCTTCCATCTCCTTCCTTTTTTTTCGAAATTTTGCGCATTCACTAAACAGGAAGTAATATTCATCTGTAGGCAACATATTCTCCACCATCTCGTCTAGAGCAGCCTCCGGAGATGATGGGGTTTCTGGCACCGAAAAATCAGGACCCTCAGAAGGTGGAGTCGAAGAAGAGAGACCGAGTAAAGTATCGCATTTCTCCAATGGGGTTTGAGGAATTTCAGAACCAGATTTCTCGTCAAAAGCGACCCCCAGAGATAATGGCGTTTCCAGCACCGGAAAAGTAGAAAAGTCAGAAGGTGGAGTCCAAGAAGAGAGACCGACTACAGTATCGAAAAACTCCGGCCCAGATGGTGGAATCTAAGAATCGACCACCATTAGTGAGGAATCCAGCACCAAGGCAGAACCATCGTTTGATTTCGCCGGCGTCACAGAATTGTATATGGTTTTAGGGACCAAATCGATGGAACTCAACTCCATTTCAGAGAAATTCTTCATCAAAAAGAGCGATGTATCGGGATTTCAGAGATGTCGGCGTTAGAATTAGGGATAGATCTAGGGTTTGGATCCACGAGATCGAGAGCAATCGAAAAACGGAGATAGAATCAGCACGACAAACACAAACAATGGAGAAAAATGGTGATGTCGGCGGTAGAATTAGGAGTAGATCTAGAGTTTGGATGAGCACATTGACGAGCCCATATTCTGTGCTCTTGTCGTGTGTGTTTTAGGTCTAGATCGAGTCTGTTTTAGTGTCTTTTGTGTCTGTTTTGTGTCTGGGAGGACACTTGAGTTGGCAGGGCAAGGAAAGGCAGGTATTGGGCAAGACTGGAGTTAAAATATGCAAAAAGAGAAGGAACTGGCGATACGAGGCAATGACCATAGTAGCCGTGCTCGTGGCTCAAGCTACCGAGGGCATAAGTCCAAATCAAGATGAAGAGCTGCTCCACTTTCAGTGCTATGGTCAATCTAGACATTTGCGTGTTTCACTCTAGAAGGCAAGGTGCAGACTACCGTGGGCAAGAGATGGCAGAGAGACTGAGGAAGGCAGAGTGCAGAGCTTGGGCAACGGCGCTGGCGGGTGAAGATGCAGCTGTTAGAGTCCTATAAGGAAACAAATTCCTTGCGGTACAAGATTGCGATCAAAGTTTCCTACTACAGCAGCAACACTATTTTGGCGATAAGGAAGGAGATCTTTCCAACCTTATCCATCGAGCTTTACATAGAAGCAGCCGACCCGTTCTCTAGAAGGCCCGTTTGTGGGTTTGCCCTAGTTTTTGTACTCTATAAATACATGCATGCATGCGAAGCGCAAGATACACTTTTTCAGCTTTTATCTCTTTAGTATTCCGCAACAAACAATTTATGCTTTTGTTCTTAGATACAGTTTACGTTTATTGTTAAGTCCCAATAGGGCGAACTTCTTTTGCTTATCGTTATTAATTCAAGTATGTTTTTCTATATCTCTTTTGCTTTCGTTATTTACTTTATGTCTAGCTAAGCCTTTAAATCCAGGTTTAGGATAGATGATATGAAGTATAACTTGTAAATCTCGTGAGGTCTAAGTGTTCTTGATAGTTGCATAAGCGTGTTCCCGATGCATTGGGCAACGATTCCAAAGAAGTTCGGTGGTCACAGGTAACTCGGAAGGCCAACGAGCCCTAGGCACGTACGGATTCCTACATCGCATGAGGGTTATCAAGTGCTGGTCGCAATTGCCTTACGTTCGTCGAGAGCAGCAAGAGCGGGTTGTAGTCTTGGCCTAGACCTGCAAAGATGTGTCAATGCTGGAGAAAGCCGGAAGAGAGGTCCTCGTATCTCACCCGTTGCCGGAGTGGGCCCATCTAGAACCAAATGCTGCTTGACCAACATGCGCCTTATAAAGGTGGAATGCCTGGGGACTTTTGGGCAAGCAAGAGGATTGGCTAGGGTATGTCTGTCAAGACCTAAACATAAGGATGGAGCTGGGCGAACTATGTAGCGTACGTGGCGACGTGACAGTGGGGACCCTGCATAGTTTTAGCCTATAACCACTGACATACATGTGCAACAAATATCTTTGAACCGATGATCGAGATAAAGTTATACTCATTGATTCGAAACCTAAATCTGGATTGTTTTTATTACTGATCTTTTTGCTTGTCAAGTTACAATTATTTACTTTCAGCAGTTTGCCAAAGGTGATAGTGACAGTTACCCAAGGCCATAGTAGATAGATACTCAACACAACCTTTTTGTGACCCAACCAGAGATTATCGCGAGCAACTCCCTGTGGGATCGACCCTGTACATGCCAACTAGTTGTTCCTAGGGGTAGGCATAGGAGTGAAATACAAATTGTATTTTGTCGTAGCTTAAACGACGGCTGCGTCACACATGAAAGAGAAATCGAAGAAGGGTTGTGAGGAATGAGGGTTGAAAATGGTAGAGTATGAGTCGAAGAAGAGAGATAGAAGCAGATGGGATTTTAGGGTTTGAGTGAGATTTTTAATTAAATTGGGTATAATTATTAGTACAATAATTAGGAAATTAAGTAATCTTTGTTTAAGTTTTGAATTTGTAATTAGTGGTAAAGGGTAGTAAATAAAAAAAAGAAGGGAGGGTATTAATGTCCAAAAAGCACAATGGGACTTTAAATTGGGGACAATTTTTAAAGAGCAAGTGGGACTTTAAAATGAGGACGGAGGGAGTATTTAAATTTCATATCTATCTATCTATCTATCTATCTATCTATTTATTATATAAATGAAAACGATTTTTTTTAAAAAAAAAAATCCTATGTGACACCCCTCATATTCCTTCATTATCTAAACTTTCAATTTTTTTGATTTATTAAACACTAATTTCCATAAAATAATAATAATAATAATATTATAATAATAAAAATTTCCAAAATTCTATCATTTTCCATATATCATGATTTATTGCTCCCAATTTCTTTAATCCTATATCTCACGTGAAGAATCTAAGCCTATCATCTCCAACTTTTAAATTTTATTAATCTTACATAATTTTACATCCTTATATTGTACATAATTATAAAATTTTCCAAAATTCTATCCATTTCCACATATCAAGATTTATGACTCTCAATTTCTTTAATCCTATATATATCTCACGTGAGAAATCTAAGCCTATCATCTCCAACTTTTAAATTTTATTAAATTTTATATAATTTTAGATCCTTCATTATACATAATTATAAATTTTCTATCCCACGTTATTTTTACAATGAAACTCTATCTATTGGAAAACTTATAAATACTTATCATCAATGTTATATTTTCTCATCATTTCCACCACCAATTTAATTTTGGTCAAATAAATAGTTATGTTTTTGTATTTTGACCATTTTTTTAATAACTTCAACTATTTAGAAGCCTATAAATACCTAAACTCAATGTCTATTTCCTCATCCTTTGCACCTTCAAAATAATATGGTTATTTTATTAGTTGGCCGAATTAAAATTTGAAAGAGTCTAATAATTTTTAATTTTATTTTATTAAAATAAAGTACGAGAATGAACAATAAAATTACTTTCTAATTATATTTGGGTCTATATAAATTTTAACATATTTCAAAAAAATATTATTCACGAGTACAATATTTTAGCTTGTAACTTAAATTACTAAAAGAATTAAAAACATAAACAAAGAAAAGAAAAATTATTCATCTTTTTTAAAACGTAGGATATGGGACACAAAATAAAACAAATAAAAATTATTTAATAATTTGAGATTGTAAGACAATTTTGCACCACCAGTTTGATTTGGTCAATTTATTAGTTGACCAAATAAATAATTATATTTTTATAATTTAATAATTTGGTCAATTTATTATTTTATGTACTACTCCCTCCAATCATGATAATTATAATTTTTTGATTGTGGTACAGATTTTAAGAAAAGTTGAATAGATAGGTAAGGTGGAATATTATATCCTTCACCTCTTGTATTGAAAAGTAAATAGATGTTTTGAGTGCAGTAATGAAGTTGTAGGCCTGATGTTGGTTTTTATGTAAATATTAAAATGGAATGAGGTTAGAAAAGTCAACAAGATGCAAAGTCCTTTTCTTAAATGAAAAAACTATAGTTTTTGTGGGCGGACCAAAGTAGAAATCTGACCATAATTTTTGTGGACCAATAAAGTAATAATTAATTCCCGTCAAATTTTGATGGGCAGGATGAGAAGTAATAGTAAAATCACAAAAATGGTCGAGGGCCGATTCCGACCCAAAATCTTGGGGTTTGACAGGACGAGTCTGATTTGAAACCTTGGGTATAGACGAGCCGATTCCGACCCGTAGGTTCAATTTTTTTTAATTTAACTTTGAGAGCCAAATATGTTTTTGTCCCACATCGATTTTAAGAAAAGGTTTCAAAATTGTGTACGAAAATGGGGTGAATTAGATCTGATTTTTAGCGGGTATTACTACATGAGCTTGAGATGAGACGTGTAGTAAAATTATATTTTACTCAATATATAAAAATTATAAACGAGGTTAGTAAAACTACTTTTTAATCAAATTTGAGATATGTTCAAATATATATAAATACTTGAACCTTATCTGTAATACCCCGGAAAATTTCTACTGCGTTAAAAATTCAAAGTTAATAATAAATACGGTTTTTCACGCCTAAGTTCATAAAATTTAATTTTAAGACTAACGGTGAAATCCGTTTCCGAAAATAAATTACGGAAGTCAGTTAAATGACTACTGTATTAGGGTTATCGCGTACGATAACTTTTTAGTTCGATAACTCAGATCGGGAAACCGTTTGAGTTTTACATTCAAGAAATTTCGATACGAGTTCGCCCGAGAAAGTTCGTTTTTATGATTTTTTCGGATAAATTTTGGACTGTGATGTCCCAAAATTTTATTTAATTTTTAAGTTTAAAATATACTTTTCGAGCATATTAAATATTTTGGATTTAATGGTCGAATTGGACTTTGACGAAAATGTGCCGAATACGTTTTTATATTCTCGATTTATCATAACGTCGTAACGAGTCGGAAAACGCGGTATTTGGAGGAATTTTTCCTCTATGGCCGACATACATATATATTTAACCATAGATATTTCATTTTTATATTATTCCTACTTTATGACTCATTTCTACCAATGTTCTAATATTAAACTAATGGACACCTATTGCATAAACAAATTATCACATAAATTGGTCATCACTTTCTCTCCCTCTCTCATAACTCACGCACACACACACATAATCATCATCCACAATTTCTTCCAAACACCATTGTTATTCATCAAGGTTCTTCAAGCTTTTTTTTCTCCAAGATCATCCATTAACCATCAAAATTCATTCCTTCGTTCATAATAAATCAAGGTAATGATCTCCTCTATCAATCTATCCAAGTGGAATTTCAATCCTTTATTTTTTTCTCTTGACCGATTTTATTAGATTAGTTAGGATAATGATTTAAGTCTTAAATCATTTAATTAATTGGATAGAAAGTAATCCCTATGGTTTAATTGAAAGAAAAATCAAGAACCCTAAATATTAGTTGTAGCCGAAAATTAGGGCTTTATGTTAGGATGTTTTAATTCATAAATTAAATGGATAATTAGACTTAGGAGAGGTTTAATTGATGATAGAAACAAAAAGAAATCAATTCCCCTAAGATTTAAGTGAAGACCGATTTTTAGGGCTAGGGTTTGAGTTGGAAAATTTAATTAATGATGTAGTAGTACTAATCTTTGATTAATAATTGTTGTAGTAAGACTAGGAAGGGATTAATGAATTGAATTGAGGAAGGAAATCATTTCCCCTAATGTTACTTAAGTACCGAAAATTATTTGGTTTTAGGGGCTAGTTTTAATTTGTTTTTAATTAAGAAATTGATGATGGATTAGTACTCTAGTTGGTTGTTAATGACTATGTGAATTAATGGAAATTATTATAAAAATATTATGTAAAATGTAAGAGACGAAAATCCATAAATAATCCGAGTATTGGAATGATAAGTTTTAGTTGAATTTGAGAAGTTGGAATTTGAATTAGGAACTTGAATTGGTTTAGTAACTGGTTAGAATGATCGACGAGGTTTTGATCGTCGTATTCATAGACGGGAAAATAAAATGGAGTTCGTCGCGTATGGAATACGTGTTGACTGCCCTGTTGTATAATTTCGTGAGAATTTAGGTACGAGAACATAAAACGAACCTAAGAAGCCACACGTCGATTTTTATCAAAACTTAGGGTTAACTTCGGCAGTTTTGCGACCCTTTCCGGAAACTGCCATATCTCTTAGCTCGTTTATCAGAATTGAGATCCGTAAATTGGAGAGTAAACTAGACTTCCTTGGCTTTCATTCGGTACAGAGAACCTCCCCTGTTTCAGGGTACTCTGTTCTGGGCAGCCCTCAGAAGCTCTGCCTTGTGCAGTGAAGTTTCAAAACTTAATTTCTTAAGTTGATTTCTTCTCAACTTAATTCCATTCGATCTTTTAAGTCGTTCTAAGTATCGACTATCATAATTTACTGACCTTAGCGTCAAGTAAGAGTTCTAAATGAGAAATGTTCGATTCTCGTTCCCGTTTAATTAAAAGAATCTAGAGTAGCGTGCAAAAGCCTAAAAGCTTAAAAACATATGAGAACTAATTCGAATTCGATTTCAATTTCCGTTTTATTTTATCAACTCGATGACTTATCGAAGTTATGATTATTTACGATGAAGGAGGAAGTCAGCACTCGGGATAAGACGAAGGATCGACGACAGAAAACTCGTTTAATAGTTCTGTAACTTATAAGGTGGGCTTTTATCTATAACAAAATAAATGTGGGTTTTTCCACAAATCGAAAATAATTCTTTATGAGCTTTGATAACTGTGTTTTCAAAGTGATATCAAGCATAAACTTTTTCATGTTTTATGTGAGTTCTCTTGTACCTATCTGAGTTAACATTCGTGTTTTCCAGATTTATTAGTTAATCGCTAGGATGTTAACTATCGATCGGCTCTGAGTTAGCTATTAAGCGCTTTCCAGAGTTAGTGCACTTTGTAACCTGTGGTGTATGTGGTATCCTGTTGAGGGGTAACCAGCCACGGTGAATGAGGATTTGGTCAAGATTTGAAGGTAACATCTATGAAAAATGCTCGCGAGCTACTTTATGAATAAAAATGCAAATGTTTAATAGGCACGGGCTCCTTTAAATAAAACTCCGATGCGCTATAAAATGAGATGCATGTTTATCTATATCTATGAATACGTTTTTGGCAATGTGTCCACTAAGTACTTTCGTACTTAGCCCTGCATATGTTTTTCTAAATGTGCAGGTTGAAGCGACGGCAGCGGTGGATGGTTGAGTTGAGGTCGAATAAAGTTAGAGAAGACTTATGTACTTAGTTCACTATTCCGCTGCATATCTCTAAACCTTGTTGTTTATGTTTAATCACTGTAGACTAAGTTCTGTAATTATAACTTAGTTTTCCTTTTGAGAACTTCGTCGAGTAATCCATCGTGATTAACTCTATCTTTTGGTAATGAAGTCTTGTTGCTAGAATTTATGATGTCTTTTACGTATGTTTATTCAGTCAGCCCCTTTCTTCCCCGCTTCTTTAATCCAATCCCAGTCGCACCCCGGCTTCTGCCGCCCCTCGGGATTTGGGGCTGTGACATTATCTAAGTATTATTCTTATATAAATTTATGCTTTAAGAAAAGAAGATTAAAAAATATTATTTCCCGTCGATTTCCGACGGGCTACACACTTGTTATTATATAAACAAAAACGACTCTACGTAAAAAATTCCTATGTAACACCCCTCATTCCTCCGTTCCTATTCATCTAAATTCTCAAATTTTTTGAAGTAAAAATTAATATTAATCATATCCATATTCTATTATATCATTATTATATATAGATATTTCCTTGAGATATTCCATAATTTACTTATTGTTAGCGTGTGAATCATATATTTCCATTTAATTGTATCCACTATCCAATGTGTTCTCCGTTTCTCTTTTTATTTTAAAAGAAGTCGTTCCTTTATTATTATTATTATTATTAGTTGGTTAAATAAATAGTTTTAATTTAATTGGACTAACATAATATTGAGTTGCACCAAATGAGTAATATTTTTCTTGAAAAAGTTAATTTGACCGCCAGGTCAAATTAGTTTTTTAATAATTTTAATCTAAGCCATTTTACTTCAATTGCAATTGTAATATTTTAAAAACCTTTGATATATAAAATATATTAAAATATGATAGATATTGATTTTAAAGATTGAATCGTCTCAAGATTTAATTTTCATGTCATATAAAATATAGAATATAAATATGATAGTTTTATATTTATTGAAATTTTTAATATAACCAATTTTTATACAAATCTAAGACAATAAAATGTAAAATGAATAGACATGATATGTTTTTATGCACATATTTTATTATTTAATATTTAAAATGTTGAATCTTACTTGGAATATTTAGTCGTGTCAATTATTGAAGGTCCTATAAATTGTTAGATATGATGTGTATTTTTTTCCAATCAAAATAATTTCTTATGTAATTTGATTTAGAGATGTCCAAAAAAAATCATATTGTGATTAACAGGTCGATTCCGACCCCGAATCATGGGGGTACACGAGCCTATTTAGTACTGATGTTTCAAATTTTATTTATATAAAATGAATAGTATAATGATTTTTTAATTAAATTCTTTTTCTTATCAATATAAATTCTAAATGAATTCCATAAATTATGCACTTATACTTGATTATTTTTTAATCTTTTATATTATGAGTCGGTTCTGACTTAGAACCGTGGGGTAGACAGGCCGATTCCGATCAAAACTTGGTAAACAGGCAAGTTCTAACATAGAACTATGTGGTTGGACGGGTCAATTTCTAACCGGCAGTGCAAGTGAGTTTTATTTGAAATTTTATATTGCATTCATAATATAAGGAATTTTTGGTCACCTTGACAAAAGGATATTTGCTATCAAAATGATCCACCTAATTTCTCATATAAAATTAAAAAAAAAACATTTATTCAACATTGATTTTAAGAAAAATTTATGGTATAATGATTTCTCATCGATTTTCGACAGGCTACACACTAGTTTATTATATAAACAAAAATGATTTTTCTTTAAAAAAAAATCCTATGTGGCATCCCTTATATTCCTGCATTCTTGTTTATCTCAATTCTCCAATTTTTAGAATTAAAAATCTTTATTTCATATTTCTTATATATTATACGTATTATATTATTATGAATTAGACATAGATTTTGTCCAAAGATTTTGTTCCAATATTGCTACCGCTAGATATAGATTTATTTCAATGTTTAGGTTTCTACATATTTATTATTTCAAACAAATAGAAGATTCTTGCTACTGCTTTGCACGCCTAAGTTTAAGATTCTGAATTCTAAAACCAACGGTGAAATCCGTTTCCGAAAATAAATTACGGAAGTCAGTTAGATGACTACTGTATTTAGGGTTATCGCGTACAAAAACTTTTTAGTTCTGGAACTCAGAACGGAAAACCGTCTGATTTTTACATTCACGAAATCGCGATACGAACTCGCCCGAGAAAGTTCATTTTTATGATTTTCCGAACGGAACTCGGACTGTGTCGTCCCGAGTTTTTGTCGGAATTAAGTTTTTAAATATTATTTTCCGATTAGGTTTAATACGTTAGAATTTTTGGTCGAATCGGAATTTGACGATTTTGTGCCGAGCTACGTTTTTCGTCGTTCGATTTCCGTAACGTCGTATCGCACCGGAAAAGCGCGTAGTTTCTCCTAATTTCTACCTCTTGACCGACATTGCTACTCTCTCATTAGCTTGATATTTTCATTTTATATAGTATTATACAATGACTCACCATATAGATAATTACTTAACACTTTACACCTATTAACCTAAAATGTTACAACTTTATACCATTTAGCCATCTCCCTCACTCACCTCTCCCTCCCACTCGGCTGCCCACACACACACATCACCTCTCTCTCTTTGTTCTTCCATCACCATTGTTGAAGACCTCAAGTTCTTGGAGCAAGAACTCATCACAAGTCTCTAATCCTCCATCGAATCTTCTAACTTCCTTTAGTAATCTTCAAGGTATTTGTCTCCTCTTCATTTCTATCCATTCCAAATCCATTTCTTTTTATTTTTCAAGTGGATCGAAATTTATGGATGTTGGGAATTGGATGTCTTGATCATAATTAGTGTAAATAGGATGGATTAGATATGGATCTATGATTAAAATTGAAGAAAATCAAGAACCCTAAATTCTAATAAGTACCGAAAATTTGGGGGAATCATGTAGGATGTTTTAATTCTTCAATTAGTTGGATAATCATGCTTAGGAGGTGTTCAATTAGTGATTAGATCAAAAAGAACTCGAATCCCCTAATGTATGGATGAAAACCGAGTTCTAGGGTTTAGGGTTTGAATTGGGGATTTTCATTTTAATGTGTAATTAGACTTGTAATTGTTTAATTGATGAGATAGTAGTATGGTTAATGGATGAATGATGTTAATCGATGAAGAAAATCACCCCCTTTTATTTTATGATAATACCGAAAAATTATGTGGAATTAGGGGTTTTCATGTAGTTGATTTAGTTGTTGATTTGTTGATGAAATAATGTTCCTAATGATGTTAGTTGATAATGGGAATTATTTGAGAATTTTCTAAAATTATTAATGAAGTCGTAAGAGACAAAGAATCCCATTTAAGTTGAGATTAAGTAATGATTTGAGGTGATGATGTAGATAATAATGAATCTCGTGAGATGTTGATTGATGACGTAGAATTTGAACGAATTCCGATAACTTTTGAAATCTCGTAAGAGACGAACGAGTGGACATAAGTAATAATCGAGAAGTCGAGTAAGGATTCTAATTTGATAATAATGTTTATAATGGACTAAGGTACGACTTTGTAGTTGACGACATGAGCATCCGGAATATTATAATATGAGTTGTAGTTATAGTTGAGAAATAGAGCGAGAATTTGTTAACTTGATTTTGGTTTAGTAATTGGTAGTTGAGACGATGATGTTTAGAACGTCGTGCTAATGGATGAGTTTTGAGAAGGAGTTATTCACGTACGGGAGTACGTGTTGACTGCCTTGAGAGTCAAGTTTCGTGAGAAATCGAGTACGAGAACTTAGAACGAACTTAGGAAGTTATACGTCGATTCTATCGAGCAATTAGGGTTAGCCGCGGCAGTTTTGCGACCCTTCCCGGAAACTGTAATATCTTTTAGCTCGTTTATTGGATTTGAGATCCGTAAATTGGAGCGTAAACTAGACTTCCCAAGATTTCTAGTGGTATAGGGCTCATCCCCTGTTTACAATTCCTCTGTTCTGGGCAGTCCCCAAAACTACTGCCTTGCGCAGTGAATTTTCAGAAGTTGTTTTACTAAGTTGTTTTCTTCGCAACTTAGTTTCTTTCGATCTTTTAAGCCGTAATAAGTTAACGACTATCCTCTCTACTGACCTAAGAGTCGAGTATGAGACCTTTCGAGTTCTAAAGGAGATTTGTTCAAGTCTCGTTCCCGTTTAATTAAAATGAAACTAGTAGCGTGCAAATGCCTAAAGAAATGAAACGACTAAAACCTAATTCGAATTTCTATGTTCGATTATCTTTTACGACCGATTTAAAGTGTTATTATTTTACGATAAAGGAGAAAGCCAGAAGTAAGGAAAGGGCGGAAGATCAAGAGATCGGAAGCTCGTACTTAGTTCTGTAAATGCTAAGGTGGGCTTTTATATATAAAACAAAACGAGCAATGCTCGAAAACCTTTCTTTATCGCTTTGATATCTGTGTTTTCAAAGTGATAATTATGGCATGAACTGTTTTATGTTTTATGTGAGTTCTCTTGTACCTATCTGAGTTAACATTCGTATTTTCCAGATTTTAAGAGTTAATCTAAATAGGTTAACTAACGATTGGCTCTGAGTTAGCTATTAAGTGCTTTCCAGAGTTAGTGCACTTTGTAACATGTGGTGTATGTGGTATCCTATTGAGGGGTAACCAGCCACAGTGAATGAGAATTGATCAAGATTGAACGTAACATTCCAGAAAATGCTCGGCCGAGTAAATTGAGAAAAAGAGTCAGAAAATATTTTAGTAGACACGGGAAAATTTTTAAATAAAACCCCGATGTGCTACAAATTATGAAATGCCAGATTATCTATACTTATGTTATGTTTTCGGCATCATGCACACTAAGTACTTTTGTACTTAGCCCTGCATGTGTTTTCTAAATATGTAGGTTGAAGCGACGAGAGCGGCAGTGGTTGAGTCGAGTTGAGAAGTTAGGAAGCTTTAGCTTGTAACCTACTTTCCGCTGCAAAACTCTAAGTCTTTTGAGAACATGTACATTATTAAATCACTGTAGTATAAGTCTGTAATCTTGAACTTAGATACTTTCGAGTACTTTTGTCGAGTAATCCTTCGTGATTAACTCTTCCTTTATATTAGTAAAGTCTTGTTCATTGAATGTATGTTGTCCTTTATGTATGTTTAATTAGTCAGCCCCCTTCTTCCTCGCTTCTTTAATCCAATCCCAGTCGCACCCCGGCTTCTGCCGTCCCTTGGGATTTGGGGCTGTGACAGAGTGGTATCAGAGCAAGGCTTGTTCCTGCTCTGCTTATGAGTCAATCTCCTAGTACGAGTTATTCTTTTTAGTGATACCACAGAGTGGTATCAGAGCAAGGCTTGTTTCCTGCTCTGATTATGAGTCAATTTTCTAGTATGAGTCCTTCCTTTTAGTGATACCACAAAGTGGTATCTGAGCAGAGGTTCGTTTTTTGCTCTGGTTGCGAGTCAGTCTTCTAGTCTGAGTCATTCTTTCAGTAATACCACAAAGTGGTATCGGGGCAGTAGTTTGTTTCCTGCTCTGGTTATGAGTCATTCTTTCCTAGTATGAGTCATTCCTTCTAAGTGATATCACAGAGTGGTATTTATATACAAGTCTTCCTTCGAGTAATAATATAGAGTATTCGTTTTACTCTATATTGAGTCTTCTTTCGAGTCATAGGATAGAGTATTTGTATATACTCTAGATCAGGGTCTTCTTTTAAGTAGAAGATAAGAGTTAGGTTATGACACTAAGACTAAGAATATAGATGTCAACTCAACCTCCCGCTACGTCGACTCAACGAGGAAAAGGAAAGAATTTTAATTATGTGATTTCTTTTAAATAAGAAATTTTATGAATAAGTATTCAATGAGATTGAGAATGAGAATGAGTTGTGTGCCAAAAATAAGAATTTTATGGAAGTATAATTTTTATACTTTGCATACTTTATGTGATTATGCGATAGTACCAGTACTATCTTATGTGAAATTATTTGCGCGATAATTTCTTTTTTATGAAAAATTTTTGGACACAAGAATATAGCTGGATTTTAGGGATTTTTCCCGGTTCAATGAGAACGTAGACTCGAAACCTAAGATCTTTCCGGTTCTTCGAGAATTTAGACGTTTTTAAGAAATGTTATTATGAAATGATTTCGAAAGGATATCCCAGACACGAGGAGAACTTCTACTGATGAATGTCACGTGCGTTAAGTGACATGAATAAAGATTCGGCAAAGTCGAACTTTGTTTTGAAAATTCAAACAAAAATTTCCTGCGAGGAAAATGAAATAAAAATAATTCGGTAAATCGTGTTAGTAAACGGAGGAAAGGATTAGACGTTTGAGAAGCTTTCGGCTTCGAGTTAAGAAAGATATGAACGAGACGACGAAGATAGAATAAAGGGAATCAAAACCAAATGAAATAAGTGAACGTTGCTTACGTGTAAGTAACTTAAATGACGCCATTCGTGTCACGTCATTCCGTTTTCTTTTCATTTTGTGTTTCAATAGGGTTCGTCCTGATCGAACTCTACGAGAAAAATCGTATAGATTATTGGAAGTCGAGCACGAAGCTTGATTAATTTTTTTTTCCATCGATCGCCCGATTCTAGCGACGACAACTGGAACTTAGTTTCTAGAAAAGTTATTCTTTAAGATATATTCTATTTTTTTTTGGAATTTATTCCATATTTTGTCTTTGAACGAAGAACACAACTAGTACGAGTATCAAGAGTCGTTAACGACAAATTCTTTTGTGAATGGATGTTACTTTTGAAAATGTAACATGAACAAAGTAGACGTACTTTGTTTTAATAAGTAAGAATCGTTAAGAAATGTTGTTGAGAATGGAAATAAAATCTTGAAATTATATATATATATATATATTGTATGAGTGCAATTTCTTGAATTGCTAGAAGTTATGATAAGTGGTTGTCTTAAGTGGTGATGTTACAATTGAATAAGGAATGTTCATTTTGTAATTTAAGTATTTCGTTGAGATAAGTTATTTCCCTACCTGTTACTGATCCGTATTTCCTTAAAACTTTTGTAGGATGGCTAGGACTCGTGTTACTGCTCGGAAGAGCCAGCCTTTGGCCACGTGCGAGCGTACCATACTAGATATGATTCAAGACGAGTATTATGAGTTCGAGGCTGATTACGGTGAGGAGGATGTGGGACAGATAGTTAGCAACTTTTCGTCAGCTTACTTTCCAGTACGACACTTGATTCCGGAGAGTCAGGCGATAACAAACCTGATTGTACACCTAGCCGTGTTTACTGGCTCTAAATCAGCGTTGATCTTCATTCTCTGAAAGCAATCCCAGAAGAGCACATTCACTGCGCTTCCCGTGTCCACAAAGATCCGCGCCACTCTCCAATTAGCAATGTCAACACTAATTACCAGCGCATCATTATGAGGTGTTGCACTCACCAGGTCTCTGGGACCAAAACTCACACATACATTTGGGTTTATTCCTTCTCCAGGAAACGAATCTACCACATCAATCTCCATGACGATTGTCTCTGCTAACTCCTGAACCTCCTTGTTCACCTTGGCCTTTGCAGCCCTGACGTGAGCCTTGCGCGCTCAACCTGAATCTCCATTAGTGTTGCCTCCCATTATCATGTTAATGTTCCCCCTTTTCGGGGGAGGATCCTCTCATCGCGGAGGGGTTCTCTCCCTCTGATCAGGCTTCTTCTGCTCCGGCTCTTTTCTCTTGTAGCCCTTTTCCCTTTCTTTTTTAACAAATTGAAGCAAGGTATCATCCTTCTTCAACAGTCGCTCAATAGCATCCTTCAGATGCCTACAAGAGTTGGTGTCATGACCATAGTCATTATGATATTTGCAGTATAGCTCAGATCGCGGGTTGCGCGGAGCTTCCTTGTATGTACTGGGATACTTGAAATGAGGAGACCTGGCGGCTGCTTCCATGACCTCCACCAGAGATGCGTTAAGGGGCGTATACTGGTCAAACCTTTCAGGGGCTTTCCTAAGCCTTTGCCCCCCTCTATCTTTCTCAGCTCTCGCTGCCGAAGATGACCTTCTATCTGAGGTCTCCTGCTTAGGTTTAAGAGACTCCTCTTTAGCTCTCCTAGCTTCTTGAGCCTCCTCCAGATTGACGTACTTATCAGCTCTTTGAAGCAGTTCCTCAAAATACAGTGGAGGTTTCTTGTTCAATGAATAGAAGAACAGTCATGGAGATAAGCCCTGTATCAATCCCTGCATCTTCACGTCATCCGAGGCTAGGGGTACTTGTAACGCTTCAGCGTTGAAACGTCCAACATACTGACGTAAACTTTCTGAAGGTTTCTGTCTCAAAGCCATGAGCGAGGAGGAGGTCTTAACATGCCTTCTCGCACTAGCGAACTGATGTAAGAACATAGACTTGAACTCGGCAAACGAGCCTATGCTGTTAGGTGGTAGTTGAAAGAACCACTGCTGAGCTATTTTTGACAAAGTCGTGAGGAAAACCCTGCACTTCACTCCCTCTGTGTATTGGTGGAGCATTGCTCCATTCTCAAACCTCATTATGTGTTCGTATGGGTCTGTGGAGCCATCATATTCCAATGTCAACGTCTTGAAATTCGGAGGTAGCTGGTCCTCTCTAATGTCTCTCGAGAAAGGAGACTGGCTGTTACTGGCTTTGATAGGCTTCTTAGGAGATTTCTTAGGCGAAGAGGCTTTCTTCTGAAGGTCTTTTAATTGCTGTTTGAGGGCTGCAATCTCAGCAGCAGCTCCCTCATCCTGAGGTGTCACAACTCGTGCATCGTCCTCTGCAAATTTCATTGCGATGATAAGTAATCATAATTTCATTAGTGAATAAGTCACTTTATGAATGTCACTAATATCCGATTTCTCTATTCGTTTACTAACCATTTTCTGATTCAGTTTGAGGGCTCTCATACCCATCGCTCTCATACTGACCTTCTTCCACAGGTTCTCCCTATCAGGGAAATGAGGGATATTCAGATCATGAATATTTACTTTTACATTAATATGATTTAAACCATTTCATTGGTATCTTATCATCGTCAGGATATTATGAGGTCCATCAGTACCTTCTTGGCTTTGTCTTTTGCTGTGCTGCCTAACTTTTTACTTTGACCTTCCAGCGGAGCCAGGGCTTTAGATACAACCTGTTTCACCATGGCACTGAGCTGATCCATGGATACATCATAAGTGACACCCTGCTGCACGGGCATTTGAGGTTCATCTCTCGTGATTTCTGAACCTTTGCGGCCTCCCTCCTTCTGAGGGCTGGTCGATTTGGAGGCCCCCTCTTTCTGAGGCGTAGTTATCTTTGGTAAGGCCTCTTTCAGCACATTTTGGTTCTCCTCCTCAATACGTTCTTCCGAGGAGCTATCATCACGTACCACTCCTTCAGGTGGGGATTCTCGGTCTCGGACCGATATACTTTCCATGCTTAGTTCTGCATTTCAAAATTTTCATTTATCAGTCAAAGGACAGCACTAGGACCATCATCAGGTCTCAAGAGACCGTTTCCAGGTCTACGTTACCCTTCTCAAAGGACCATTATCAGGTCTCAAGGGGGCGTTTCAAGGAATTCAGGGAACATGTTGCACCATATCCCCTTTCTGTACACGTTCATTCCCAAAACTCCGTTGGGTTTGCGTGAGACTTGCTCTGAAGTCTTCACGCCTCTACCCGTTTTGGCTCCTCACATCACGAGGATTTACAGGATTTATTTCTCGATATTATGTATTTTCAAACCATTCTTCCATACAGCGGAAAATTTTACTTATCTTTTATCCCAACAACAACTTTAAACTACACTACGAAACAAGGATTTTTACGGAAACACAGAAAATAAGCAAGTTCAAGAGATTACTGCAAGATCTGTAAGGAGGTTTAAAATACGGCGATTCTGAAATCACTTGACCCATTTCTTTTAAACATAACAAAAGCTTCTGCCAGTAAAGACACAAATCGCTTAGAATACTCAGACCCAGTTTCTCGGTACTTTTCTCTTTTCAAGCTTAAGCTCAAATTCAACATTTGCTGGAAGGACACATAAAAAGAGTTTCGGAATGAAATTCCGAAACAGAATCCCGTTCCCACAGACGGCGCCAGATGATGCGTCCAAAATTACACATCATGAAAAGATCAGAACACATGGGTGAATGACGAAGGATTCTCACCTGCTCTGCAACTCCTCTTCGCTCCAGACAGTCAGAATTGTCTTCCCTGGAAAAATCTTGGCGTAACTCTGCAAGAAAAGGAGGGCCGAGAAGTTTTCCCGGCGAACCACCTCCGAAGCTTAAATCAGTGTTCTGAGCCTTTTTTGGGAGATGAATGTAATAGGAGAAAATGAATCTGAGGAATTGTGTGTTTGTGTGTGTTAGATTTTTTAATATATATACCCGTGTTTTCTTGTGGATGAAGTTGTATAGCTACCAGCTCCTTTTACCTTTTACTTTACACGCTCTAATGTTCTATTGGCTACAGCAGCATCGTACTCTCTGACAGTACCGGATGGATCATTAATTAAAGTGCCCTTATCCGTCAGGTGTTCAACTGGGAGAGAGTCCTGACTAAGAGCTCTCTGTGTAGACCTCTGGCGAGGCCTTGCTGAGAGATCTGCTGACTGCTTTCTGAAAGTAGGTCTCCATGAGAGACCCCATCACCACCACATGGAATGCTCAGGTCGGGTATTCAGGACGCGCGCTCAGGTCTTCCTAGAGACCTGGATATTTTTGTCACTATCACCTAGGGTGTAGCGTACACCCTACTCTCCCTACTCTAGATGGTTTGATCTTCTTATTCAACCATTTAGAGTATTTATCTACTC
The DNA here is from genome assembly GCA_029490685.1 of Schizonepeta tenuifolia. NCBI lineage: Eukaryota > Viridiplantae > Streptophyta > Magnoliopsida > Lamiales > Lamiaceae > Schizonepeta > Schizonepeta tenuifolia. The sequence continues at coordinate 58,325,978 of CM055960.1, forward strand.
AAATTAGATATTAAAATCATTTCATTAAAAAACTTCTTAGCCTTTATTTATGCGCAACAAGCTCTCTTCGTGCCATTACAGGAATACTTGTCTAGCTGATCAAGTATTCTACCAAAAAGAGATGAGATAGGAGACTTGGCACGTAGGTTCCCTCTCATTAGACAAAATTTTAGAAAAAGAAACACTTAAACATAGTATTTCTTCAGACTACTCACGTTCCACGGTATAGGCTCCACATAACCTTCATGGCTCATCAACTCATATGCTCCTCTAGGGAACCTTAGTGACCACAAAGGGGCCCTCCCAATTCGCCTCAAATTTCCTTACTGGATGCATGGCATCAGCTCTCTTAAGCACGAGATCTCCTTCTTTAAAGTTCCTGGCCTTGACCCTCTGATCATATACTGCTTTGATGCGAGCTTTGTAAGAGAGAGCTCTCTGGTGAGCTCTTTCTCTCACTTCATCGATCAGGTCTAGACTTTCAGCTTTCAATTCCCTGTTTGTCTCTTCATCATAAGCTATCATTCTGTGCGTTGGGATTTCTGCTTCCACTGGCATGAAAGCATCTGCACCGTACACCAGATAAAAAGGGGACTGCCCTGTGGCCGTTTTCTGCCCAGTTCTGTATGCCCATAGTATTGAGCTTAACTCTTCCACCCATTGGGACCTTTCCTTTTCTAGCCTTGCCTTAATACCATTAACTATGGTACGATTGGTGACCTCTACCTGACCACAGGTCTCTGGGTGAGCTACAACAGCGAATCTTTGTTCTATTCCTCTAGCTTTGCACCAGGCCTGTGTTTTCTTGCCAAAGAACTGTGTCCCATTGTCAGATATTATCACTCTAGGTAGCCCATACCTACAGCACAAGTTCTTCCATATAAACTTAATAATACTATCTTCAGTTACCGAAGATAGAGGTTCCGCTTCCACCCACTTACTAAAGAAATCAATTGCCGCTATAAGATGAGTCTTCTTCCCTGTTGCCATAGGCAGCTTTCCAACCAGATCTATGTCCCACTTATCAAAGGGGCATTCCGCATACTGGACCCCAATTCTTCCGCAGGCCTGTGGATTAATGGGCCATGCTTCTGACAATTAGGGCATTTCCTCACAAAGAACTCAACATCCTTTTTCAAAGAGGGCCAATAATATCCAGCCCTCAGCACTCGTCTTATCAGGTCACGGTACCCCGAATGACAATCTGCCCTACCTTGATGTACTTCTTTGAGTGTCTGGAGGCCTTCTTCCTCAGTTATACACCTAAGTAGAGGCTGTGACAGAGCTCTCTTGAATAATTGGTTCCCAACTATGCAATACTTAACATATACACGCTTCTTGGAAGCTCTCATCCCTTCCAGCAGCTCTCCTGTCCTTAGGAAATGCAGGATGGGTGCTTTCCAATCTTTTCTTTCTTCTATTTCAGCGACAGCTTTTTCTATGCACTTGGTCGTCAAATTTATCAAGGTTACTTTATCAGCGATCAGCTCTCCAACCGAACTTGCTATCCTAGCAAGACGATCTGCTTGAGTATTGATATCTCTGGATATCTGTTCCACGCTCAAACTTTGGAACTCTTTCCTCAATTCACTGATCCGCTCCACATATTTGATCATCTTTTCATCATTTGTCTCATATTGCCCTGAGACCTGTTGGGCCACTAACTGCGAATCAGAATAGATATTGACCTTTTGAGCTCCTAGTTCAGCCATCATTTCTAGGCCCATAACAAATGCTTCGTACTCAACCTCGTTGTTAGACGCCTTAAAGCTAAATTTCAACGCGTAATGCATCTCCTCTTGATCTGGTGTTATTATAACGACTCCTGCACCACATCCTTCAGCTGTCACTGACCCATCTACATAAACTTTCCATTCCGGCCATTGCACATGCCGAGTAGTTTCTTGGATGAAATCTGCCAGGGCTTGCGCCTTGATAGCTGTTCTCAGCTCGAACTCCACATCGTATTCACCCAACTCTACACTCCACTTTACCATTCTCCCTGAGAGATTTGGTCTACTGAGCACTTGCTTAAAAGGGAAATCAGTTCTGACTACTACCTTATGCGACAAGAAATACAATCTTAATCTTCTTGCTGCCGTTATTACTGCCAAAGCAGCTCTCTCAAGCTCCGTGTACCTGTATTCAGCTCCCTGCAAGGCTTTGCTGACGTAATAGATAGGTTTTGCGAAGATTTATCTTCTCTAATGAGAACTGCACTTAACGAGTGATTCCCCACAGAGACATACAAGTATAAAGTCTCCCCTGGTATCAGTTTGGTCAACACAGGTAACTCCGCTAAGTGTCTTTTTAGCTCTTCAAAGGCCTTCTGACAATTCTTGTCCCGCTCAAATTTGGCAGCCTTCTTCAGTGCTTTGAAAAATAAAAAACTCTTCTCTGCAGAAGTTGATATGAACCGACTGAATGTTGTGATTCTTCCATTTAATCGTTGAACCTCCCTAATGTTAGAAGGGGCAGCCATTTCCATAAGAGCTCTCACTTTTTCCTTGTTCACCTCAATTCCTCTTGGAGTTACCATATAACCAATAAACTTTCCCGATTTGACTCCAAAAGTACATTTTGATGGGTTTAGCCTCAAATTGTATTTCCTTATCACTGCCATCACTTCCTCTAGGTCTCTGGCATGATACCCTGCCTTCACGCTCTTCACCAGGATGTCATCTACATAGACTTCCAAAATTCGTCCTATCTGGTTTTCAAAGATCGCGTCCATCATTCTCTGATATGTGGCTCCCGCGTTCTTAAGGCCGAAGGGCATTCTTACATATGCATATATGCCGCACACAGTCACGAAAGTTGTTTTTATCACATCCTCAGGTGCCAGCTGTATCTGATGATACCCTTGATACGTGTCCAGCATCGATAGCAACTCGCATCCCGAAGTTGAGTCCACCAATTGATCAATGCAAGGTAACGGGTAGTCATCTTTTGGGCAAGCTTTATTCAGATCCCTGAAATCTATACACATTCGTCATCTACCATTACTCTTAGCTACCACCACAACATTCGACAACCATTCAGAATATTGTATCTTCACGATGTGACCAGCGTCCAACAACCGCTTAATTTCTTCTCTTATCACCTTTTCCTTCTTTGGGCTAAAAGCTCTCTTCTTTTGTCTTATTGGTTTTGCTCTGAGATCTACATTCAAGCGATGCACTGCTAATGTCTGATCTATCCCTATCATACCTTCTAGGCAGAATGCAAACAAATCCGCATTTCTTCTTAAGCATTCAATTATGGCTTTTTTCTGCTCGTCAGTAATAAGCTTTCCCATTTTCGTAGAAAAACCAGTTTTCTCCGGGAAAAGCTCTACCATCATCAGCTCTTCCTCAATTGGCTGCATTCGAGGCTCTAGATTTTGCTCCGCCCCGTTGCCTCGCAATGAGCTCCCTAATCCCAGAGCTCTTTTCACATTCTTCTTAGCATGCTTGATGGACTTTACATAGGATTCTTTTGATATCTCCTGGTCTCTAATGACTTCTCCCACCACCCCTTCCCTTTGAGCAGGGAATTTCATTTTCATGTGGTAGGTAGAGACCACCACTTGGAAGTCATTTAATGTAGGTCGTCCCAAAATTATATTGTAAACTGATGGAGTATCTACTACCAAGAACTTCACCATCTGAGTGCTGGATGCTTCCTCACTTTCTAGGGTTACCTGGAGAGTCACCTCTCCTTTGGGCTGTATTTCTCCTCCAACAAAACCATATAATGCCGTGTTTACCGGTGTTAAGTCAGCATTGATTCTCATATTGATTCTCATTTTCCAGAAACAATCCCAAAAAAGTACGTTGACTACACTTCCCGTGTCTACGAAGATGCGCGCTACTCTCCAGTTAGCCACCTCCGCACTGATTACCAATGCATCGTTAAGAGGTTCCATACTAATGAGATCTTCTGGACCAAAGCTTACACATGCCCCAGGATTCGTCTCCTCCCCTGAAAACGAATCTACCACATCAATCTCCATGCCAACTGCCTCCGCGAGTTCCTAGACTCTTTTGCTTACCTGAGCTTTAGCAGCTCGCACATGAGCTTTACGAACTCGGCCTAAGTCGTCGTTGACATTTCCTTCCATAATCATATTAATGTTTCCTAGCGGGGTATCCTCCCGACGAGGAGGAGTCCTTTCCTTCTGATCCATTTTCCGCGGCTCTGGTTCTTTTCTTTTGTACCCCTTTTCTTTTTTTTTGACGAATTGGAGTAGCATATCATCTTTCTTTAACAAACGCTCAATGGCATCCTTAAGATGCCTACATGAGTTTGTGTCATGACCATAATCATTGTGATATTTGCAGTATAGCTCTGATCGCGGATTGCGAGGGGCTTCCTTATAAGTGCTCGGAAATTTAAAGTGAGGAGACCTAGCTGCGGCCTCCATGACCTCTACCAAAGATGCGTTGAGAGGAGTATACTGGTCAAATCTCTTTGGAGCTCTCTTGGGCTTCTGCCCTCCTTTATCCTTTTCAACTCTTGACGTTGTAGACGACCTTTTTTCCGAGGTCTCCCTTTTGGGAACATGGGATGGTTCTAGCAACTTTCGGGCCTCCTGAGCTTCCTCGAGATTGACATATTTTTCAGCTCTCTGCAGCAACTCCTCGAAGAATAGGGGGGCCCTCTTGTTCAGCGAATTAAAGAATAAGCCAGGTGCTAATCCTTGTATGAGCGTCTGTACCTTCACATCATCTGAAGCCAGAGGAACTTGCAATGCTTTAGCGTTAAAGTGTGTCACATATTCTCGTAAGCTCTCTGAGGGTCCTTGCCTCAATGCCATGAGTGAGAAAGACATCTTTATGTGCCTCCTCGCACTAGCAAATTGGTGGAGAAACATAGACTTGAACTCGATGAATGAACTTATATTGTTGGAGGGTAACTGAGAAAACCATTGTTGAGCTACTTTTGATAGAGTCGTAAGAAAAACTCTGCACTTAACTCCTACTGTGTACTGGTGCAGCATTGCACCATTTTCAAATCTCATCATATGCTCGTACGGATCCGTGGAACCGTCGTACTCCAATGTCAGTGTCTTGAAATTTGGAGGTAATTGATCTTCTCTGATATCTTTCGAGAAGGGGGATTGACTGTTATTGGTTTTAACAGGTTTCTTAGGAGAGTTCTTGGGAGAAGAAGTCTTCTTCTGAAGGTCTTTTAACTGCTGCTTGAGGGCTGCGATTTCCGCAGCAGCTCCCCCGTCTCAAGACTTTACTACCCTCATTTCGTCCTCTGCACATATTTTAGCACGGATGAGTAATCATTGTTTCATTAACGAACAAGTTATTTAGAAACAATATTTATCTTCTTCATTCGTCCACTGACCATTTTCTGACCAATTTGGGGGCTTTCATACCCGTCACTTTCATATTCGTTTTCCTCTGCGGGTTCTATCTGTCGAGAAGAAAAATAAGAGTATTCAGATCATGAATAGCTATTCTTATGTTAATAAGGCTTGAATCACCCTATTAACTTTTCATGCTAGTCAAGGTCTCATCGGACCCACTTATACCTGTTTAGATTTTCCTTTTGCTGCGTTACTATATTTCTTACTTTGGCTTTCGAGCGGGATCAGAGCCTTGGACACAGCCTGATTCACCATAGCGCTGAGCTGGTCCATAGAGAGTGCGTACGTAACATTCTGCTGCGCGGGTGTCTGAGGCTCCTCACTTGACCCCCCCCTGAACTTTTGCGACCTCCCTCTTTCTGAGGGCTCGCCGATTTAGAGGCCCCCTCTTTCTGGGGTGTCACTAGCTTTGGCAAAGCTGCTTTCCGATTCTCTTCCTCGACGTGATCCTCTAAGGAGCTATCATCGTGTACTTCCCCTTCTGGCGGGGGTTCTTGGTCTCGGACCGACATACTCTCCATGACTAAACTGCATTTCAAAGCTTTCAGCTATCAGTCAATAGCCAAAGATGTATCAAGTGTTCAACATCCTGCTTTTCAAAAGGTTATTATCAGGTCTCACCGGACCTTTAGAGAATTCAGGGAACACAATTCAACATTTTTCCCTTCTCTATATTCTTATTTCAATTGAAACTGATGCTAAGTGAGGCCTGCTCTGAGGACCTCACATCCTCCTGAGTTTCATTCCCCCATGCTAGGGGTGGGTTCCTGGGGTTTATTTCTTGAAATCGCCCAATTTCTTGCCATTTCTTAACAGCAACAGCTTTATCTCTCTAGGCACACCACTAAGAATTTTTCGTGAGATTATGAAATAAAGGTTTTAAGGGAAGATGAAAAAAACTCACACAGAAAGAAGAGAAAGATTACAACATAGAAGTTTTCAGGTCAGAAATCCGTCTTTTTTAGAAACAACAAAACTTCCATTAGGAAAATGGGAACTGACTATTTTACGAAATGTTTCAACTTCGCTACTTTTACGCTGTCATAATACTTTCTCCTGCCCGAAAAATCATCCATCATTGAGGGGTTCCCTCGAAAGGGGGAAACCTCCCCTTCCTTCGAGTTTGAGCTGAAATCCGACTTTATTGAAAAAATGAGTATAAAGAACTCTCTACGAAAACACTTTTAAGAAAAAATTTCGAGAAAAAATTCCGTTTCCCACAGACGGCGCCAGATGATGCATCTCAAAAAAGACAGCATCAGAAAAGGAACTAAAATGATAGCTGAACTACATGAGCATTTACCTATTCCTTCTGGATTCCTTCTCTGCAACTTGACCAATCACCACCACGAGCAGGAATGTCCCCAACACCTGCGACAGGAATGAAAACAGGGGAATTCTCCCGGGAAACCACCTCCGATGGTAAAGTCAGATTCCAAGAAAAAACCACAATATGTTTTCAGGTGCTCGTATATGTGTGTGGTATGTCTGTGTATCTCAAAAACCTACCGAAATGAAAGAGAAAACTTGTATATATACCCCCTTCTGACTTGGAGATGAAGTATCAACGTTGGGTAAATCCTCGAATACCTTTTAGACATGTGCTTTTCCCTTATTCGATGTACAAGGCATGCTTTTCCATAATTCTGGAAAAGTGTGTGATAAAGCAGTTTTTCTGTCAGAGGTGTACCAGCTCTCTTTAGGCCCATTTCTGAGACCTGACGAGCTCTCTCCTATTTTTGAACTCCAGCCAGCTCATCTAGGAGTATCATGTCTTATCAGATATCTCATACTGCATAGCTATTCAGGTCTCTTCTGAATTTAGCTCTCAAATAAATAGAGGTAGTAAGGCTTTATCATGATTTACTCGTCTATTTTCCTTATTGCACAGGTCAGGTCTCTAACGGGAGAGACCTGGTTGTTTTTGGACCATATCAGTGACATTGTATTGAACGTTCTGAATTTTTGCTGTATTGGTAGTTGAGAGAAGGTTTTGGGAGTGAAGTGGTGTATTTATTGTGGTTTTTGAGGGTCAAGTTAGCTTTAAAATTCCCTCCAACATTTTGATCACATCAATGTAAATTTCCAACATTATTTTAATGAAGTGCAACTTGGTTTAAGCTTTATTTTAGTGCTGTTTTGGCTCCAAAATGAATTGTGTTTGCCTCCAAAAAACAATGTGTAGGATTCTTTTTTGTTTACACATTTAAATCTTTTTTTACAGCTTTCTTGAATCAATTTATGAAATGCAGAATTAATTCCTCAAAAACAACACGATTGAAATGCAGAATTAATTCCTCAATTGCAGATTTAAAACACGATTGAAATGATAGTGTTGGCAGATTTAATTCCACGCACAGTGTTGCCATATTTAATTTTCTCAAACAATGTTAGTATATTAATTGAATTAATCATATTTAAATACATCCGAAAATACCTTTGACAAATAAATCAATTTCAATTAAAAAAAAGGTGAAAATGTATTTTCTTAATATAATAATTAGCGAAATTAACTCAATATCATTAACACTACCTTTTTATCCTACTAACTTCACTTTTTCATTTTTTTTAATCTCCGTGTCAACATCCAAATGAAACTTTAAAATAAAGACGGAGGGAGTATATTTAATCATTACTAATTACTCCTAACCCGGATTAAGGTCGACCCAAGATTCGTGTTTTCACAAATTTTATGCTACAAATAATCGGTAGCCGTGCACCTAACCTGCTCTCATTAATAACTCCAAAAATCTGGAAAACCAGAGTCATATACTTGCTAGAGTTGCAGAAAAAAGCTCTAAAATCTCCTTTTTTTTTTTTTTTTTTTTAAGAAGACTTTACGTGGCGTTTATTACTTTTAAGAGTATTTTCTATTACTTTTTCTAGAAAACAAGATAATAAATCCTACTGTAAAAGGTGTGTAATAAATTAAAAGAGAGAGCAGAGAAGTAGAATCGAGGAGACGCATGCAGAAACCCTCACCAATCACCATGATGTCCTCCTCTCTCTCTCTTCTCTCCATCCCTCCTCTCCTTTATGCCATTCTAATTGCAACATTTTTACGCTCTTGCCACTACTGAAATTGTCTCAATTTCACTCTTGCAATCAAGAAAAGCTGTACCATTTGTTTAAAATAAAAAATAAAAAAATGCCTGTATATTAATATCATGATGGTTTTAGCATCTACAAACTGTAGAAGATGAAAAACGTAGGAGAATTTCGAAATTTATGAAAATTGAGGGTATAATGTTTCTGTAATGACGCCCCATGGAGAGGACAGAATAGTCATATGCGGATAGAGAGTTTCATTCATGAAATGTATTCCAAATCCAGTCTGCCTGCCCTGCACAGTATCAGAGAGAGATACTGAGGGGAGAGAGAGAGAGAGAAAATCTAAAGCCAGAGATATCACCATTCACGCCATACATAGAGAGAGAAAAGTAAAAGCAAATGAACCAATGGAAACAAACATATTGAAAATATAAGCCAATCAGAAAAATAAATGAGGCTCCACCAAGCACAATCTGGGCTCCTCTTATTTTATTTTCCCTTCTGTTTTCTTCACCAACAACTCAGCTTTCATTTCAAACCTCTCAATATTAGTAAATTTTTTGAGTATGTGTGTGTATGCATGTCACGGGACTTTCATCCATGAAGAAACTTTTGATTTTTAGTCAAGTGGAAGAAGAATCACCAAAACAGCTATGAGGTGTTATGTGTGTTTTGCTTGTTCATGTTGGGATTCAGACAGTGAGGCTCAAAGCTTCAATCTTTACGTGAAATAAGATTATTGTTGGGTTATCGAATCGAATCGGTTATCATGAAGGATAATTGGTGGGATTGGAGGACCGTTTGGTGGATTCAAGAAGCGAAGAGAAGAATAATTGTTTCTTGATTGTGTAATTTCATTAGGGGAAACTAATCACCTTTACATTTTAGTTGTCCTTTGTTTGTTTTACACTAAGTTTCATGCTTTTCTTGATCAATTAGGTTTTTAATTATTTCTTGAATTCTCCATAGCAAGAATCAGTTTAGGAAATTTATGTTTTTATGCTTGAGGTTTTAGAATTTTGATTTTGTTTGAGAAAAGGGTTAGGGCTGTTGTGAAGTAAAGTGAACAGAATTAGGTTTAATTAGGGGAGGGGGATAAGGATTGATTCGTCATTTGGACTAGTCAGGAGATGGCAATGTATTGCAAAGAGAGTAGCAGAGCAGCAGCTGCAGCTGCAGCTGCCATGGATAATGGGAAGTATGTGCGTTACACGCCTGAGCAGGTTGAAGCCCTTGAGAGGCTATATCATGAGTGTCCTAAACCGAGCTCCACGCGTCGCCAGCAGCTCATTCGCGAGTGCCCCATTTTATCCCACATTGAACCTAAGCAGATCAAAGTTTGGTTCCAGAACAGAAGGTACTTAGGCTGTATTTATTGATGTTTTTAGCAGTATAGTTATTGGTAGTGTTAGTGTAGTAGAGAGTCTTTAAAGATGTATGTAAATTGGGGACTCGACGTAACCCTTTAAAATTATGTTTGTGGTGTTGGGAAGGCAGAATTTTAAACTTTTCTTCTCTCTTCGTATGCAGATGCAGAGAGAAGCAAAGAAAAGAAGCGTCAAGGCTTCAAGGTGTAAATAGGAAGATGACAGCTATGAACAAACTCTTGATGGAGGAGAATGATAGGTTGCAGAAGCAAGTATCGCAATTGGTGCATGAAAACAGTTACTTTCGACAGCATACACCAAATGTGAGAATCTTGAAACTGATTTTAAGCCAATAAATTTGGTTTTGATATATCCTTGTTGGTAAATTAGCAAGTTGCATCTTTTCTTTTATTTTTTTGAGCATCAACAAGTTATTTAATTTCCTTGCAGAATGTTTCTACTAAAGACACGAGCTGTGAATCAGTGGTGACGAGTGGTCAAAAGAACCACTTGGCGCCTCAGCATCCGCCAAGGGATGCAAGTCCTGCAGGGTTAGTAGGGGGAGTTATGGTTGTTTAGGCATTTTTCCGATAGAAGTAAGAGTATATATGCCGTTATTATACTGCATGACCCAATTAACTTTTGATGTGTGTTTTGGGGGTGGCTCACAGAGTTCTCTCGTTTGTATTTTTCTAGGCTTTTGTCCATTGCAGAAGAAACTTTAACAGAGTTTATTTCTAAGGCTACTGGAACTGCTGTGGAGTGGGTCCAAATGCCTGGAATGAAGGTATTCAAACTCTCTAAAACATTTTGTGTGTGCAGAAATTGCTACTCCAAATCATGTACGCTTCACAACTCTGTGTCATGAGCATAGATTTTTCATTAAATGGACGATGAATAAATTTTGGTGCTAAATTTAGCTGGCTGATAGTTTATACATTCCATCTGGATATCTATTCTGCTTGCTGCGAATTTGAGTTAGCTTTTCAGTTAAGTTTATTTTTATTTTTTTGTAATTTTTTGTTAGCCTGGTCCGGATTCCGTTGGAATCGTTACTATTTCTCATGGTTGCTCTGGCGTGGCAGCACGAGCTTGCGGCCTGGTTGGTCTAGAACCCACCAGAGTAAGCACACACTATATGTATTCTGTTTTGCTCCTTTAATATTGTCTTGCTCTAGTATAAAGGGTGCTGTTTTTTTCCTATACATGCTCCAGGTTGCAGAAATCCTGAAGGATCGACCTTCATGGTTTCGCGATTGCCGAGCTGTGGACGTGGTAAACGTGCTTCCTACTTCCAATGGTGGAACCATAGAACTTTTATACATGCAGGTAGAGATCTAGCAGCATATATGGTTCATTTTGTTACTGCCTTTAATTGTATGTTACTAATGGCTCTGTGCATTTCAAAATTTAGCTATATGCGCCGACAACTTTGGCGCCTGCTCGTGATTTTTGGTTGTTGCGCTTTACCTCTGCTATGGATGATGGCAGTTTGATGGTATGCAAACTTTTGAAAATAATTATGGTTTTTTATATCACGGAAATTGATTTCATCAAAAGTTTGCATACTGTTGGTTTTGCAACATGTTTTCAGGTCTGTGAAAGGTCACTTAGCAACACCCAAAATGGTCCAAGCATGCCACCTGTTCCGAACTTTGTGAGAGCCGAGGTGTTGCCTAGTGGTTACCTAATCAGACCTTGTGAAGGAGGCTCAATCATCCACATTGTAGATCACATGAATTTGGAGGTAATTGTCTTTGCTATTTCTGACACTTCGCATAAGTCCTGATCCTTTTGTTAATTTTTAATCTGTGGAGCAGAGTATTCACTATGAATCTGTTGTAGTATACGAAAGAACATTGATATGGTGCCATGTGGTGTTATCTCCTTTGCCATGGTTGCACAAAGTTTTATTTTGAACAGTTCTTCCTCGAAATGATTACCTTCCACTCTACCTTAGTGTCTTGTTACTTGTTGATGGTTATAAAGCAGATAATAGTGAACTTGAATTACTGTCAATGAACTTTCTTGTTTGCATCTTGAATGTCTGTATCGCCATTTATTCATCAGGCATGGAGTGTACCAGAAGTGTTGCGCCCACTCTATGAATCGTCGACAGTGCTTGCTCAAAGGATCACAACAGCTGTAATAATTCTGTGCTACATTCTCAACAAACCCCAAAAATATTGATAAACAAAAAAGCTTGTTCTTTGCTCTGAATGATGGCTTCTCTTACTTTTTTTCTTTTCTCTAAATGCAGGCTCTTCGCCAACTTAGGCAGATGACTCTGGATGTTTCACAATCTAGTACGAACAACTGGGGCAGAAGACCAGCAGCTGTACGTGCACATAGCTACAGGTTGAGAAGGTAGGATGTTCTCTCCTCCGTTTGGTGCATGCATTCTGTTCCACGTGATCGTAAATCGCATATAATCATTTTGATCAATATGCAGGGGATTCAATGAGGCTGTGAATGGGTTTAGTGACGAAGGGTGGTCGTTGATTGACAATGATGGTGTTGATGATATCACAATTCTTGTGAACTCGAATCCAGAAAAATTGATGGGCTTGAATACCTCTTTCACAAGTGGATATAATTCCATTTGCAATTCTATTCTGTGTGTCAAAGCCACTATGTTGTTACAGGTCAGTGAGCTTTACAATGTATACTAGTAACATTCATTTCTGTTTCTTTGAGAATCTGTTTTTGGAGGTGAAAGAATATAGACAGACTCTGAGGAGTGCAGAGTGTGTGCGGGCATCTGCTAATCGTATTAAACTTCTCTTCATTTTTGGTTCCAGAATGTGCCTTCTGCATTGCTACTACGATTTTTGCGTGAGCATAGATCAGAATGGGCTGACACCAACATTGATGCCTACTCAGCTGCAGCTTTTAAAATCGGTACTTTCTTAGGCCCTCGAGCTGGTAATTATGACGGCCAAGTTATACTTCCTTTGGCTCAGACTATTGAGCTTGAAGAGGCAAGTGTATAGAATTGTCTTTTCACTTATTCTACATTTACTTACCTATTTACAAATTTTATTTGACGAAATGTTTGGTAGATCAAAGTTGTACTGTAAATTGTTTTAACACAAATGTTTTGGATATCATATTGTTTTATAGCTGCTGGAGGTGATTAAACTGGAAGGTATTGCTCATTCAGCTGAAGATGCAACTATGTCTAGGGATGTAATACTCTTGCAGGTACATTTCGTTCTTTCTTTTAAATGAGAATATTTAACATATTTTCCTCTACGAAGCAGGTTTAACTGGGTCTTGGGTTTCGATTAAGGCTTTGCGTGTTGTCTGTTGCATTGGGTCTTGGGCCTAAACTCGTTGCACATACTGTGTCATTGATAGTGGAACTTCTCATTTTGAATGATGATATGGCGACTCTGTTGCCCATAGACTATTTGTTGTGCCTTAAACATGTTAGGATTATGCATTTCAAATGTTTTGTTTGGTTTTTCCTTTTCTCGCTTTGTTTTATCTTGTCTGGTACTTATCTTGAAGTCCGGCAGCTCTGTAGTGGAATGGATGAAAATGCTGTCGGCACGTGTTCTGAACTCATATTTGCCCCCATTGATGCCTCTTTTGCCGATGATAGCCCATTATTGCCGTCTGGTTTTCGCATCATTCCCCTTGATTCGGGCAAGGTCAGTTTCCAGTCGTTGCTTTTTCGTTTTTTGTCCTTGAGTGCTTGTTGATAGACCTGTTGTTGGATTGATTTCATCTAGGAAGCTTGCAGCAGTCCCAATCGAACACTCGATCTTGCTTCTGCTATGGAAACTGGGACAACAGGAAACAAACCACATAATGGCCTTTCTAGTAACAGTGGTGCTATAAGGTCTCTCGTGACAATTGCATTCCAATTTGCATTTGAAAGCCACATGCAAGATAGTGTGGCGTCCATGGCTCGACAATATGTTCGTAGCATCATATCATCTGTTCAAAGGGTGGCATTAGCTCTCTCCCCGTCTAGTCTGGGTCCTCATGCTGGTCTTCGATCACCACTTGGTACTCCTGAACCGCATACCATTGCTCGTTGGATCTGCCAAAGTTATAGGTATTTCTTGTCATATTTCGGACAGGTACAATTACAACTCGAGCACTATCATTTCTCGAATTAGTGAAGGTTCTTTTTTGGTAGGAGTTTTATGGGTGTCGAGCTCCTCAAATCGAGTGACGGAAGGAGCGATTCGATCCTTAAAGCTGTGTGGCATCATTCGGATGCTATTATGTGCTGCTCTGTGAAGGTAACGGTGATTCTCATACCAATTCTTTAATGTTGTGCGTATGACTCCACACATTACGTGCATTTATTTTAGCTTTTGTTCATCGCGTATCATAATATCGTTGCCAACATCATCAATATCTTGAATTGATTCTGCGTCATTGCTTCTGCAGGCGGTGCCAGTATTTACATTTGCAAACCAGGCCGGTGTTGACATGCTGGAGACGACCCTGGTTGCGCTTGAAGACATCTCCCTAGAGAAGATATTCGATGATCACGGACGAAAGAACATGTGCTCCCAATTTCCACAAATAATGAATCAGGTCAGGATAACACTTGTTACTTATTAGATCTGCTATTTTCTTGACCTGAGAACCTCAAACTCGTTCATACGGACAGGGTTTTGCGACTCTCCAAGGAGGCATTTGTTTGTCGAGCATGGGCAGGCCCATCTCGTATGAGAGAGCAGTCGCTTGGAAAGTCCTGAATGACAACGGCACTGCTCATTGCGTCTGCTTTATGTTCGTGAACTGGTCGTTTGTTTGATCGTGTTTTTTGTTTCCGTTACAGCACATTTGGTGTTTATGAGATGCTGCTACTTGTATGTTTTCGTTGAGATTGTTTTAGATACTTTTGGTTTTGGATGATGCAGATCTTTCTTGTTTTGGAAACTTACTTTTTACTAAAACAGAGTAGACATCGATCGTATGAAGTTCTCTGCTTCTGTTTTCAATTTTGTTTTCATTGACTGCTCGCCGTAATAGCACGATAGGTATGATGTTAGGAGATTTACTGGTAAAATAGAATACGAGAAATATGAAAACTTATGTGTTTTTAAGTATCTTATGAATCAAATTTAAAGTACGAATCTAGTTAACTTAATTTGCAAAAAAGTTTGCCGAATTGATGCACCGCACGTATCAATATTTTAAGAACTTGGAAGAAGAAAAAAACCGTAATTACATGGTATATTTATTATCATGTGAATTGTAAATGTTTGTCATTATTTCTGCCATGAGAAGCTTTTTCAATGCTCTTTGTAAACAAAAAATTAAATTCTTGAATCCCAAATTCTTCAACTAATATTTATAATTATCGTATATTGTTTAATGAATCATCGTATCTAACCACCAATTTACATATTGATCAGCGGCATATACACACTAGATGAAAACTATGAAATGCATAAAAATTCCAGAATCATTAAAACATCATTCAACTGAATATTTATATACTTATAATTTTCCATTCGTTTTGTATATTGCTAAAATACATTTTCTTGTACATTCCTTGACACAAAGAAAACTAAAACATTTCTATATATAATTCTTAATTTCCTTTATTTCTAGACTATTGATGAAATATATCTACTAGCATGATCACGTAAAATTGCAACATGCTTCCATTTCCAGTTTCCACCACATCTTCGAATCAAAAGCAAAAGGAAATATAAAATAAAAATGATCGAAGAGGTCTATGCAGTTTGCTTCTTCAAATCTCTGTAAAACTTGGTGATGAACTTCTCAGCAGCTTCATCAACATGATTATCTTCTCCGATCTCTCTCAACGGAAACGGCGAGTCCGTTATCCTCAGCTGCCTCACCGCCGGCGTCCGCCCGAACCCCGGCAAAGCCGGCGACGGCGCCACGCTGCTCGCCATCTCCATTGCTGCCGCCCACAACTCACTCTCGTTCGGATGCGCCGCTGCATTGGAGGAGCTCTTGCGCTTGTTGAGGCTAAAGGGCAGCCGGAAAGCCGGAGTGCTGCGGCAGCTGAACTCGTATTCGTTTAGTGGGGCAGGATAGGAGACCTGCGGTTCTTGGGCGGCGGCGGAGTGGTGGTGGTGGTGGAAGATAAGGTTGTGCATGGCGGCTTTGCCGGCGATCTTGCCGCGCTTCATCATTATGCTGAGATCGGACAACAATTTGGCCTTTGATATACCTTTTCTCAACATGAAATATGCAACTTTAACTATGCTCCAGAATTTCTTGGCTATAATCGGCAAATTTTGCTCCATTTTTGAATATTTTGGATTTCTTGAATATATATCTAAAGTTTTTATGTTGGAAATTTGATTGTGATTGAAGGGGAGTTTGTGAGGAATTTGTTGTAGAGAGAAGGAATTGTTTGAGCAAGTGGAGAAATAAGTGGGGGTGTATTTATAGCCCTAAAAAGAAAGGGAGGTGCACATGATGTTGTACTTCGAGCTCTAGAGGAAGTACCTTTTAGGCTTCATGGAAACTTCTAAAGGTTAACTTAAATTTAATCTATAGTTTCACGCAATTATTGTTTGGCTGCTTATAGGTTAAGTTAGTTAGATTTCTTTAACTGAAAAAATTAGTTCAATTTTTATGGGGCTCTACACGTTCACAGTTCAATTAAAACTCCTTCAATTCCCTACATCCACATTTTTTTTTATAATGGTATAACACCAAAACCACGCATTTAATAATGTAGACATATACCTCTCCTCAAAAAAATTGTAGATACCTAAATTATATCATGTGTGCATTACATATATTCACATTTTTTTCAGGGTAATGGTAGAAGACCGAAACTATATGAGATCTAAATAAGCTAACCAATATATGCCTCATTTTAACGTACGTATATGACTGTTGTAACGTTAGTTAACGAACATATAATAAAATTATTAAATTACATAAGATTTTTGTTAAATGATTAGAAGAAAATATCATGAACAGGTAAGTTGCAATTATTTGTTTGTAAGAAATGTGAGAAATTAATCTGCTAGCTGCTTTGTTAAAGGTGGCCGTCTCAGTCACTTTCTTTTTAGCTTTTCCCAACTTTGTTTACTTTCAACGCCTTGTTAAACTTTATTAAGTTTCCAATTCACGTTTCTTCGTCTACTCTTTTATTCAAAATTCAGAGTTTTGTTACCTTGCAAATTGCAACTTAAGAACGTGTTGATTTTTGTTAGTTAAATGGTCACATCCCATGTTTCATAATTTGACCGATACGAAAAGGAAGAAGCTAGAAAAATATCGGCAAAAATTATAATGATCATTATGTAAAACGTATAGTAATATTTCTTTATTATGTAACACTACAATAATTGCACTGCATTCTATGAAGGGGCGGAATCCAAAAATATTAGTAGTAATTAGTAGCGGGAGTTGCAGTATTTCACAAATTTGTACAACATTATTTGCACCGCATTCTATTGTCGATGATTTTTTTTATTTACCATGTGATTGTTCGTAGTAATATGATGCTTAAATTTAAGAAAAAGAAAAATATATTGTAAGGTGATCTGCATCGCGTCCTTCTAAGGGGTCTCGAAGACCAACTCGAGACGACGCGGCATCAAGGCGGTGGCGTTGCAAGCCACGGTGGCTCGAGACCAGCTCGAACGCACGAGACCGGCTCGAGCACAGCGTGTGGCTTGCACGCGCGAGTTTTTCGAATTAAAAAAAATTAGGGGCGCGTGTTTACACGCGCCTAACGTTTAAAAGTTTAAAAATTCGACCGTTTTCGTGTTCAACGGCTATTGCCGATTTTATTTTAATTTTTTTTTCCTCCACTATAAATACAACCTCTCATTCCTCATTCATCCCACAACAAAAATATAACCTCTTTCTCTCTCAAGTCCAACTCTCAAAAAATGTCTTCGTCGAGTTTTTCATCTTCGTCGTTCGAATATGTCGAGGGCGGCACCGATGACGAGGTACTGGAGATGATGGCGGATGTGGATCGACACATTCGTGCACACTTAGCAGCGCAGAAAAAAGAAGAAGAAGAGGACGAGGGGGTTCGTCGACCGCGACCGTGAAGCGGCGTGTGCGCTCCTACACGCCGACAACCCCACCTACGGCGAGCACTTTTTCCGACGCCGTTTCCGGATGCATAAGCATCTGTTCTTGCGCATCTGCAAGACGTTGGAGGACAACGTCCGCTACTTCACACATCGACAAGATGCACTTGGGCGATGAAGGCTGATGTCGGTGCAAAAATGCACGATGGTGGTGCGACAACTGGCCACCGGTGGTGCTGCGGACTCCTTCAACGAGTACCTGAAGATCGGCTATAGCATGGGCCGGCTTTGCCTCAAAAAAATTTGCCGAGCAATGATCGACCTCTTCGGCGAGCGATACCTGAGGAAGCCAAATGCTGCCGACACCGCACGTCTGCTCCGAATGCACGAGGCGCGGCATGGGTTTCCAGGGATGCTCGGAAGCCTGGATTGCATGCACTGGACTTGGAGGAACTGCCCAAAAGGGTGGGCAAGTGCCTACACGCGCGGCGATCAAGGCGTGCCTACCTTAATCTTGGAGGCGGTGGCGTCGCAGGATTTGTGGATCTAGCATGCCTTTTTTGGGTGTGCCGGCTCCAACAACGACATCAACGTCCTCAACCAGTCACCCTTATTCACCGACGTGCTTGAGGATAGAGCTCCACCGTGCACCTTCACCGTCAACGGCAACCGATATGACAAGGGGTACTACTTGACCGACGGGATCTACCCTGCTTGGCCAACACTGATCAAAGCGCCGAAGGTTGAAACTGACCCAAAGACGGCGAGAATCAAGAAGATGAAGGAGTCGGCTAGAAAAGATATAGAGCGGGCCTTTGGAGTGCTCCAAGCCCGATAGGGAATAATCCGGGCTCCGGGTCGGTGCTGGTACACGAGGCATCTCCGAGACATCATGTTCGCGTGCATTATTTTGCACAACATGATCATCGAAGACGAGCAGGAGGATGCGGAGAATTGGAGAGACGACTCCGAATCTCCGTCCACTAGCGGGATATCCCATCGGCCCACTCCGATCGCCTTTAAGACCTATCTCGATCGGGAAGCCGACTTGAGAGATCAACGAAAGCACGTTCGGCTTACCAATGATCTCACCGAGCACCTTTGGTGCAAATTTGGACTTCTACCAGAATAGTCCAAATTTGAATTAATAGTAGTTTTTTTTATTTCAATTAATGTAATTTTTTTTATTTCAATTAATATATTTTTTTTTATTTGAATTAATGAAATATTTTTATGTTATTTTTATTAATAGAATTTTATGAATTAATTTAATAAAAATTGGAAATTATTTAATATGGTACTGGAGACCGTTGGGATGCAAGAGTAGGGATCTCTAAGAGGTCTCTAGTACTGAAGACACTCTTAAAAACCACTAGTGATCTCCAAAGGATGCAGATAGCCTAACGATAAAGATTCGAGATTAATTTCGACTATTTCGACAGTGAAAAAAAATAATATTTTAGGGGCCGCTCTCTCTCTTACTACCTCCACCCATGGTTTTATGTTTTCTACGTGTCTGAATTATATTTTGTATCGTGCATTATTATTTAGGTATATCACAAAATATTTATTATTCATTAAAAAAATGGTTTTATACACGTAGGCGAGTGTAGAATAAATACGGGATGCAACAAGCGGAGTAATATACATGTACTCCAGAAATCCAACACTAATTCCCAAGAATCCCAACCAATAACGGTGGATGTAAAGATTTTCTTAGTTATACAAAAGTGGCACAATCTTCCTTCGCTTATTGCATACAGTTATTGATCCTATTACGATAGGGTAAGAAACTAAGAATCCAAAGAAAATTTTGAACTGTAAACTCAAATGATTTTATGATTTTATACTTTAATTAACGTTTTATTTTTTCCACGATATTATAATGAAACAAGGTCCACACCAAAAGGGGAGAGTTAATGGTGAATATAGAAATGATTCTCTCACTTTCAAAGTTTCTTTTGAGGCAAACAAGGTTCCCCTCCCCCCCACGGTCCCACCCCTCTCATTTCTATCTTTATTGGTTTCTGCCAATGGTGGTTTACTTAGCAACAAAGGTTGCCAGGTGCCACATGCCACGTGTCCTTCTCACTTGCCATATGCAAATGACACATAATAATTATAAAATAAAATTACTATTTTTACGAGGTAGAATGAGCTGTTAATACGGACGGGTTCAGGTATTCAATCCAGTTTTTGCGGGTACCCGGCTCCGAATTTGTGTTTAAAAAACACACAATCCCATCCCACCCAAACTAACCGGGTACATAAATACTCGGGTTAGGTATACCTATCCGGAAAATGAGTACCCATATAATCCACTTAAGAAAAAATAAAAATTAATGCTACCTAATAGATTAAAATTAAAATAATACAATTAATAAGTGACAATCAACTCAAATCCACAATGATCATCAATTTATCATTTATCAATAATTCCATACAATTATAAAGTCTCATTTTCAAACATCAAATTCATCATCATTCATCCTTATTCATCAACATTCAAAATATTAAATATATATCAAAATATCAAAGTTCTTGCATTAACAAGAGAAAGAGAGACAAATGTGTTTTATTATTCTTTTAATTTTGATTCTATTTTCTTTTAATATTAAATATAAAAATTCATATATAATTTAAAATCGGGTTGTTCACCGTGTATAACGGGAAGGGACGGGTATAGTCGATACCTAAAAAACTAAACAATAAATATTCCGCAATCCGTACCTACCCCGATAATTTTGGATATTGGGTACTCAGTTATCCGTCGAGTTTTGGGTTGGGACCAGATTACCCGAATACCCAAATTCCGTATTAGCAGCCCTAAGGAAAAGGAAAGTGACTGGAGTATGGAGGGAGAGTGGAGTGGGAGAATCTATCATTTTAGCGAGTGTTATAATGAAATTAGACCACTAATTATTTGCAATCTTTAGCTAATTCTTAGTATCTTAGCTATATAATTTGGACTATCTACCTAATATGTTGTATTAAAACGTGATTTTGCGGCTTTGAAAGATTTTCAATTAGCTCGATCCATTTAGTTATATTGACATGGAGACTCAAAAGTAAAGTTGTCAAATGAGTTGAGTTGACACATGCCTGAAAAAACCCGCCAATATATAGACCTAACCCAACCCACTAGCGAGCGGGCTTGGCCAAACTTTTCGAAGAAAAAGATTCACTTAAATTACAGAAGAACAAAGTCTCGGACAACATCGAGTCCAATTCTAAATTATAAAAGCTTATATAGGGCTCATTTCAAGATCATCTGTTGAATCGGGTTGGACCTAGATCGACTCTATCAAGCTTGTGTTAGGTTGGATCATGTTGGGTCTTCCACTTGACAACTCTATCGAAAAATTGTAATGTGTGCCTTTGAGTGACCTGAAAAACTCTACATTTTGGACGAATAACATTTGTAGCCTAATATCAATTGGTCAGAGATCAAACAATTCGAGATAAGAGTAGCAATGATTGAATTTGACTATTTACCATCTTTAAATGAGAGATGGGCGCTAAATTATTTACGGAATGGATAATAATTTCCAATATTTGCACATTATGTTCTTAATATAGTTTTTTTTCTTTTTTTTTTTTTTGAAAACCAAGTTCTTAATATAGTTAGAGAATGCACATAGTGAATCAGTATATAACATCTACATTTCCGAAAACATATTGTAGCAGATAATTTGATTTGATTTTTCGTACAAATCACAACTCACAATTCACTAGTGAGAGGTACTATTCTAGTACGCACGACCTACTTGCAAAGCCTCACTTTTTCTGTTACTACCTTTACTCAATTTCATCATTTATCATGCGTTTTTTCTTTCTTTCTATTTATGTTATGATTTTTCTAAAGCTAAGTCTATTCTTTTGCCATTTTAAGCTCGATAAAATTATTGCCTTTAATTTCTTAGCTGGGCATCAAGGCTACTAGCTGTAAAGCTTACTAGGATTTTCAATTATGATTTGATATTAAGCTAATTTGATATCAATCTCAAATTTTAACATGCAACTTGAATCGATTACTTTATCCAATCAAACTTGAGTATTTAATTTCCAAATGTGCTAGTATTTAATTAAGAAAGTTCAGTACATGCCGACATTTTATTTAATTCAAGGAAGCCCTTTTGCAAACAGCTAATAAAACAGGAATTCTGTGGCCTAAATCCCACTTTTTTCTTCTTTTAATAATAAATATCTCTCTCTCCCAGCTACTCAAATTAAATAAAAAAACATTCTTTCCCTTATTCATTTATTTTTTGGCGCTAGCAAAACAAGTTGAAGAACCCAGTCAAGACTCAAAAGCGTTTTCCGACCAATAATACCATAATTCCAGTACGAAATTTGTAATGTTTGAAAAGAACATAAAAGTGCACGAGTAGGATTAAGAACTTAATTAACATTCTTAATTGGTGCATAAAACAATAACTTTTAGCACACATGCTTGACTTTATTATGGGGTAATGGAGTTGTGAAGTACTTTAGTTATAAGCTTTTATTTTCCCATGTTTTGTTGCAGGTTGTGAACAGCTGGATTGTGTTTGTGGACCGAAATTACCAAAACCACTTTGATTTCATATCTAAGTTCAAAAATAGTTAATAGGGTTGTTTATAATTTCTGGCCGGAACTTTTATCATTTTTTTTTTTGTGGTCTATACTTTAAAATTTAAAAAAAAAAAACCTTGAACTTTATGATTTTATTTAATAAGGCCCAACTTATTTTCCGTCACCAAAAGATTAAATAAGTTGATCGACGAACTATTGTCGATATTAAAATGTCAAGTACCGAAGCATATTCAAAAATTGATAAAGTCGCACGACGTTGTATAGCTCTTACGATTGAACCCTAAATGTCAAATTTGACTCCTTAAAGTATAAGTCGAATTTTGGGGAAGAAAGGAGTTCAGAGAGATAATAGAAAGACATTACAATTTTGTCATAGGAGCTATACGTCGTATGACTTTGTTAATTATTAATTATGTTCAACCTGGAATGAAATTGTTTAAATACACTTGACATTTTAATATCCACATTAATCAGTTGGTCAGCTTATTCATTCTTTCAAGATTGAAATGATGAAAGTTTAGGCTACAAACTATAAATAACCTTTAGCTTTGGAGCTAACGTTTAACAATGGATTTAATCGGGTTCATTGCTAAATATATAAATCATCATTTGTTCACTCTGTTTTTTTAGCTATTCCCAAACTATACCATTTTTTTTCAGTGGAATTTGTCCATAAAACGACATCGTCTCATCCCCGAATGAAATTAGGTAGGATATCGAAATGACTACAAATAAAAGTATGGAGCCACTATTGAAATGTTTTAAAAGTAGTGTCAATTTTACAAAATGAGTCAAACTTGATTAATATTTGACATTAATTAACCTTATTTAATATCTTGATTCTTGCATGCTAAGCTAATGAATCATTGACATTTTAATCAATCTATATATAATAGCATAGAATCGAATCTAGGTTTTATTAATGGAGGATGCTATTTGGTCAGACTGTGATCGGTCACGCAAGTTAAAAATAGTAATATAGGTTTTGGAAATGAAAATATATCCTAATTGGGGAAACATAAACCTTAGTATGAAATGTGATTATTTCCATTTTTACAGTCAACTTTCCTTTTTCTTACGCTTGTAGTTGATTATGGTGTGACTGTATGGCTTTATTGTTTATTAATATTTGTGTATGAGTTTAGGAAGACAAGTGATATGAATGTGAGGAAGTTACTGTTAAGTATACTTATTATACATCAGACCGTTTTATCCGAATATGGATGGGTAATTTCATTTTAAAATTGTTAATTAATGCAGATATGAAGGGTGGAAATGGGTAATGGGTGCAAGATGATGACGAACTTTTTGGCCCAAATTTAATATTGTTGCGTGCTGCATATTGTATTTCGTTTTTATTACAAATTTAATGAATAATTATAAAACTAGACATAGTTTTAAATAGAAGACTGGAGAAAATCAAATTAAGTTGTTTTTGGTGATGATTGGTGAGTTTGATGATGTTTTATTGATTTTTCTTCACAAGTTGCTCAAATAAGCGTATGATGGAATTGGAAACCTCCAGTATTAAGGAAAACCCAATAAGACCAACGGCTCAATTTCTTTGACTTTCATTAATTACTAATTATTCAACCGCTCTAAAAATGCTACTCCTACTTACATAGACATATTTAAGTGTAAATTACAACCTAAAAAAGTTACGTTCACATTAGTATTTTTCTCTCCACTTAAGCTACTTTACAAATCAAACCAATTTCTTTTTTTTTGTGGACAAAACCTAGAAATTAACACTCGAATAAAAAAAAAGTACTATTAATTAAAGAGACGCTGGTTTGTTGAATTTGGGTTGTGGGTTCCACAATATAAATTGATTTCCCTATTTAACATAATAAGTATTCGCTCCAGTGCAATGCATGGACAAAATTATGGTATAATTTTAAATAATAAAATAAAATTTTAAATGAAATTGTATTATATTATGAATATTATTTAAAAATAAGTAACAAAATAATTTGACAAGAAAAGAAAAATAATACACATATTTATTAATTTGGATCGAAAATAATTAATAAAATAATACACATATTTAATAATTTGGATCGAGAATAATTAATAAAATGAGAGAACTATTTGAATTTCACAATCACATTTCAATAAAAGAAATATCGATTGTATAATCAACCTATGGTAACTTTTTTTTGACATGGGGAGGGGAGCATTTGGATTCGAATCCGAGACCTCAGTGCGCACAGACTTAAGTTGCACCGCATGAGTTGTCCCCTTTGGGGACAACCTATGGTATTTTTCACATTTATATTTTGACTTAATTTTTCAGCAATAGAAATTTAACTTGGTAAGAAATAAAACTGAATTGGAATCAAAATATTTTGTTTTGATGCAAGAAATTAAAAATACTGTATAAGTATGTATGTTTCAGATATTTGTATCAACAACAAATTATGAAATCGAATAATAAATTCTTGATAAATATGTATGTTTAATATATACATATATAGGTATATATATATATATATATATATATATATATATATATATATATTTAACTCAACTGAATTATTAGTTTATTGATGGTTTCATTGGACTATTATGAGTATTTTTGATAAACGCTACTAGGATTATATTTGAATTAGAGAATTGGGCAAATTCAGACTTCTAAATTTTTCATGATCAATTAATGTGGCTTAGATTTAAATTATGTGGATGAATATTTTTGGTTCAGAGGGCTTTCTTTTAATGTAATATTCTTTTCGAGATTCATTATGATCATCCCATGATTAAATCCATAAAATTTATCAATTTTTTCAATTAAATTTTTTCTTTTAAATGAAGACTGTTTTATTTGACGGTTTCGACCACATGCATTTCAAGAATATATCTAAATAACTATATCGCTTAAAAACACTATATATACATTATATAGATAAGAAGAGAAAAATATTACTTGAATTCTTCGTGAAAATATTTGTACCATTTAAAATTTATTATTGTGTATAAGGGAATTCGTACTATAGATGCTATCAAAGCGTAATTTGTAGATACACATATTAATGATTATCATCTTATTGTGTATTTAAGCCATAATTTCCTCATTCGATAAGCATATTGAAATAAAAATTAATCTACTAATAAGTAGATGACTACTCTATATTATCTATTTGGAATAATATGATCATAAAATACATGAACTTTGTTCGAATTAAAATTCAAATTCGAATTTTTTACATGAATTTTTGATTTGTTAGAAAATACATAAATTTTAAATTTAATTGTAAATTCATGAATTTGATTATGGGTAAACTTAAAATAGTTATCATCTTATTTATTATACTTAATTATTTATTGCTCGTAATTAAAACATGCATATTCATAGAGTGTATTGATAAACATGCCAAAATATAAATTTGTAGTCCAAATAACTATATCAACACATGATCGTATGTGAAATATTCATTTCACTATGAATATTAATAAAAATTTTACATAATTTGAATGTGTGGATCAAGAATTTAAGTTTGTAGTCCAATAATTTTTAACCAAATCTTCATGTGTTTAATTAGAATTATTTGAAACAATAAATCTATTCGGTCACAGTGGCCAGACACACTCGTTAAAAAAGAAAAATTGATTGTACAAATGAAAATAATAACATTTCTCTCTAGAGTTTTTCATTTTCAAAACATATATTATCATTTTTAGCTTGCATTGCCGGACACACTAACTACCCCTATTTGAAAATATGGTGATAATTATCATTAATTACACACCTACTTATTTATAAATATTAAAAGCATAAATCTTGATTTCACTTCTTTTTTTTTTCTTTTCCAGTCGACATCTCTACAACTACGCCTGCGTTCGATTTCACCAAAGGCAAATTCATAATTTTGTAATAGGAAAATCTGATTAAATTTGAAGAGAAATTGCTGAATTGTTTAAGAAATCCTCTCTTAATTAATTATCCATTAAGCTGTGATAAATGGACTAACAATCTATATTTTCCAGTTGCCACTTCACAAAAATCTATATTGAGCACATAATTGACGTGTTGCGATAAATATATGTTTTTTTAAAAAGGCCATGGGCAAAGACATAGGAGTTGGAACCAAGTCCCTCTTCTGCAACATCACAAAAGATGTGCATGTCTGCGTGTATGAATTTGTGGATATGGTCACAAACTTGAGAATCTTGTTGGAGAATTTTGTTTCTTTTTCACCAATTCGCAGAAGTACAGATCGGAATGAAAAGAAAATAACCATTAGATTGGAAGTAAGATTAGAAGATTTCCTTGGAACAAAAGGGACGTCGTTTTTTTTTTTTTTTGAATTCGTGGGAACCCGCAGCCGCTACCTTTGGTGCGCACTAGGTAAACCTCCGTCCTTGTGCAGGGACGGTTTTTTCTAAGCATACGGGTTCATGTGTGAGATCACTAAACAATTTCTAAAAGGAGTTATTGCTATAACGTGATTTAATTATATTTTGCATAATTAATTTGTGACCTTGAAATCAACTTAATCCACAAAATTGTCACTCAAATTAATTTGCAATTGATTGAGGATTGAAAACTGTCTTTTTAATATATAAAAGATTATTATTTTTAAATTTCCTTCTATATCAAGAATATAATAATTAAGTGTGATATAGTAGTACAACGAAGGGGGTAAGAAAAATGATATTCTTGGGCACCCATTAGGTCCTCAAATTATTTTATACATTGTCGTGGGTCGAGTAGGTGTTCAACGTGCTATTTCGGTTCTACTTCAAATATTGAAGCTGTATATATAGATTTAAAGGGTGTTTGGCTGAACTTATAAGCTTCTAAAAACAGCTTATAAGTTGTTTACTATTTAGAATTTAGGAGTTTATAAGCTATTTTAAGGAGCTTATAAGTTCAATAAAACACCCTCTTAAGGAGAGATCAATAATAGTTTGAGTGTTTGAAGAAAATGAATGATTTAAAAAATACTATGTGTCTTGTGTAAACTAAGATGAAATCGTTTTACTTATGTATTACTAGTATTTTGTACACCCCTCAAAAATCCGCGGCAATTTATAAGTATAAAACTTACTACGATTGGTAACAACTTAATGGCAAAGCAAAAGGTAGGGTTCAAAAAAGATTACAAAGAAATCATATAATTATGACTTTGTCCTGCTATTAAAGTAATGCCTTGCTCGTTTTGGTACGTCGGCTTCAATCATTACTTATAACAGTATATATTATATACCTTTGTTTTATTTCTTAAATCTAAATTCCTCGCGTCTATGTATGTTCGTAAAAAGTGCACAAATTTCATGCTTATGTAAGAATTTTACAAAGTAAATTTATGTAAAGCAGTTTGAAATATAAACCTACTTAGGAGAGAGTATAGACAGATTAGGTAACCCTTATAACTTATAAGACTAATTAAGATGCTATATAGTATTTAGGTAATTAATTTTCTTGAAAATTGTTACATGTTTATCTTTTAGTGTAATTGTAAATTACTCTACAACATATGTATCTATCTCTGATCACCTTTCAAAAAAAATAAAAAATCTCTCTCTGATCGTTTTGGGATTGGAGAAGGCGTCAGTTCAGATCTTGACAGATTTAGCTCAATTAAAACAAATCTCGATATTAACATTAGGCCCTGCCAATTATGGATATTAATCAATGATAAAATATGAACATAAAGTCAGAGGAAATTGAAATTTTATACTCCATGCGGCTTCATGGCTAAAATTTAGCACTATTTCCAAATAAGTTTTATGAATATAATATATATTTGTTTAATAAGAAAATAATTTTAAAAACTAATTACTCTTTATTAAACACTTAATGATAATTGTTCATTTTTCTTTTTGCCATATAAATCAAGAGTATTGATATTTCGACAACAGTTGTCCGAACAACGGTGACATATTCGTAATTAAATACTCTTTCAAAATTTTTCAATAATTAATATAATTAGTGTTTTGTCTATAACACCCTTTTCCACTTAATTTTATGCTAATTTCTAATATTAATTAAAATAATCAATATCATGCACAAATTTTTGAAAATTCGAAATATTAATTAAATTTAAAGATTAACATATAATAATTAGGTGGGAAAGGGTATTATAGACAAATCACTAATTATATTAATTATTAAAAAAAATTGGAAGACTATTTAATTACGAATATTACTCAGTTGTTGGGACAATGGTTGTCCAACAAATCAAAAAAATTTTGGAGCAAAAAAACTATGAAGAATAAAAAGGTACTTCATCATGAGCTGGATTAGAAAGAGTTAGTATCAAATGGATCGGGTAATAAGATTGAAAAATAACATAGAATATCAATAAATAGTGAGGGAGAAACTTTTAAGCATTAGTTTATAGTAGTGAACCACATGAAGACTATATAATCCATAATAATTACATCTGGTACCAAAATTTTTAATATTATCAACAAGTTAATTAAATCTGAGGAGTCGGATCATATCTTAACGGTCGTTAATTAGTGGGAGCGGATCTGCGACAAAAATAAAGGCGAATCCATACTTACACTAGGTACATTGTCATTTCTTTTTCGGGTAATTTTAAACATAGCCCCCAAATTTCTCCTCATAGTCCCTTACTTAAAAAATAATAAAAATATTAATAAAATTACAATTTTATCCTATAACCCCAAAATTAAATTCCACTACTATAGCCCCCCAGATCTTTAAGAAACTGTTAAACATTGAAAATGAGTACTCAATAGGAAGAGATGAAAAGTGTTGATGCCCAATTGTCTAAAAGACACGCAACACGCGTTCTGTAAAAGCGGGGGAACAAGAGGAAAATAGAGGCTTTACGTATAATCTGTTCCTTCAGAGAACACAGCAAGCCACAATGGATCCTGACGATTGCTGAAGTTTGAAAGCATCTCATGCATTACTGGCTCTTTCGAATTCCCACTTTCTCTCCATTGGGATGAACTCTAAAATGTGAAACCCCCAGCCAAAAATTGATTTAGTTTCTTAAATATCTGGGGGGCTATAGTAGTGGAATTTAATTTTGGGTTATAGGATAAAATTGTAATTTTATTAATATTTTTATTATTTTTTAAATAAGGGAGAAATTTGGAGGCTATGTTTAAAATTATCCTTCTTTTTCCTTTATTTTAGTTAGAGGGGTGTTAAATAATTATCCAAATTTCAAATGAAGAAGTAATTGGGTTAATCTTTATTATATCGTCGTGATCAAACCGAGGGATCCAGACAATGATACTAAATCAACTAGTTTCTTTATAGATAATTTCTGAAAGACAAGATTATTGGCAGGTAAGATTTTCTTTTGTTTTATCATTATTTATCTACCAATCAACTCATTTTTTTATTTTTTTTTTTATTTTTTTTTTTTAACATAGAGCAGATGTAAGTCTGTTCACAACTCAAGATTAGTACTTCTCCATATTGTAACAACGATGGTATCCATGGTACAAATTTCCGACAAATCAAATTTTTTTCAATGTTATGAAAATATAAAAAAAAAACTGATCGAGGGGATCTATATAATCAGTAAATAACGAAGTTAATGTCTTATTAGTTGATAAGAAAAAGTTAATTAAATTTTAGTGTAATTAATATTAAAAAAGTCCGGAAATTTAACTTTTTTAAATCCCATAATTCAATATCGAAAATTTGGTCCCTCTCTACTTTAGAGATAACAATGATTTGGGGGAACTTTGGTAAAAACTAGGACATATTTTACCAAAAACAAAATTGGACCCAGAATCCATGCCTTTGTAGAAGACTTGAAGTACATGTCAAATTGGAAAAAAGAAAAAAAAAAAATCCACTAATAAGAAAAAAGACTCAGACAGATCATTTTTTACTATTAGTGTTGAGTGAAAACTTAAAATAGTCATTTCTTAAAAGAAAAGATAAATACCATCCCTTTCTTTCATACACGAAAATTAACTTTTGTGTATGAATCTTCTGGCGGTGGAAGGATTTTCCGGCGACAGTGGTGCAATTCCGGCGCGGCGGTCCTATTTCCGGCGAAAAAATTCAAAATTTATTTCATACGCGAAGACTAACTTATATGAATAAATCTATCGGCAGTGGTAGGATTTTCCGGCGACGAAGGTGCGTTTCCAGCCCATGTAGTGCATTTTCGGCAAAATTTTCCGGCGAAAAAGATTCCAAATTTAAATTATACACAAAGACTCACTTTCCAAATCGGAGATGTCACATGGAGAGGCATTAAAGGATTCAATTTGCTCACTTTCATGTATTGTAACAGTTTGACTCCCGGGTTGACGACTGACCCCATAAACCATCACAAGTCCTTTCTAGCGTGTTTTGTCCTCAATCGCACACTTCCTGAGAAAACTTCCCGGGAGGTCACCCATCATAATATTTGAAATATTTTTCGCCGGAAATTTTTGTGTATGATTCATACATGAAAGTTAGTCTTCGTGTATTATTCAAATTTTCTCCAAAAATTGCATCGACGGGCAGGAATCGCACCGTGGTCGTCGGAAAATTTTAACACTGTCAGAAGATTCATACATGAAATTAGTCTTCTTGTATGATTTAAAATATGTTAGTCTTCATATATTCTCATTAAGGGTGTTTTAGTCTTTTCCAAAATTAAATGCCATTTGGGGAGAGTTTTAATTTATGTGTGACATGTTTCAATTTTTTCCTTAAAAAGTGACATTTTCCAATATTAAGCTCATTACTATATATAATGAGGGCTCACGCTCATTGTTTAAAACTAGATCTAGTAGATATTAATAAATTTTAATTAGAATTGACAATTCTAATCATGGATTAAGAACTTTTAATTATAAATAATATGCTTTAATTAAGATTAATAAATTTTTGTTGGATACAAATGTTTTTTTACATAAAACACTAATTATCTTTACTTACACTCGTGTGATTCTTTATTCTTATTATTTTTTTCATAGTATGTTTTCGCAGTAAACATATGATGTACTATCATTAATACATATATTTAGCTGAAAAATAATAAAGAGCAAAAACTCAAAATACTCCTTCTCAAACACAAAAGATAAATTATAGCCCTTTTTTTTAAAAAAACTCAAAATACCCTTTTGAGTTTGTTTAGGACTTTTATGCCCTTCATGCATACAAGAAGATTGCATTTAATTTGTATCATACACGAAGATTAATTTCTTGTATGAATTTCTGGCGAAATTTCCGGCGATATTATCCGGCTAAAAGAATTCCGGTGAAATGTTTCCGGCGAAAAATTTCCGGCGACAATTTTCGGCTAATTTTTCCGGCAAAAATTTGAATCATACACGAAGCCTAACTTCATGTATGATGCATACATGAAATTATCTCCGTGTATGTATCATACATCAAAAATTATCTTCATGTATGATACAAATTTGATTTTTTTGGAGGCAAAATTTTCGTGTATGATGCATACATGAAAGTCAGTCTTCGTGTATGTATCATACATGAAAACTTATCTTCATGTATGTTACAAATTTGAACTTTTTGGAGGCAAAAATTTTCGTGTATGATGCATACACGAATTATGCTTCTTGTATGATCCATACATGAATGTTAGTCTTCGTGTATGATGCATACATGAAGTTAGGCTTCATGTATGATTCGAATGTGTAGAACTCCGAAAATTCGAGCCTAAAAATTTCGTTGTAAGTATATAAAAATTTAATTAGAGTTAATCAGATAAGAGAACAGTCACTTATTCCCGATAAATTTTATACGTCTAAACCATAAAAATTTAGACGTCATATGCATTGCATAGCACGAGCATTCATATTTTATTATTCGAGTGAAATATGTCGATATTATTATCGCCTATACAATAATGTGATTAATTAGAAATAATTAATCAAAAAGATAAATTATATATATAATATAAATATGAAGCGTTTGTTTATTTAATTTTGTAAAAGAATTAATTTATAGAATAATATGGATATTGGTCTCGTTAAGACCGAAATAATTAGTTCTACGTATATGCTCGGTGGAAACTTTGATCGGATGAGCGAATGTCGTATAATGGAAGAATAATCGAAATACTATATAAAAGAAAATTATATAATATAATAATATATATTATATATAGGTAAGTGAATGTGTTTTGTGTGTGTGCCGTGTGGGTGAGTATGCGTGTGTTTAATTAGAGTTTTTTTTTATTTCTTTAATTGATTAGATTTTGCTTAGATTTTTCTACCTAACATAATCATTATTCCTTTTTCATTCTTCCATATCACCTCCCGTAATCCCCAATTAGAATAAAATAGAGTAATGATATTTCTAGTTGCCTAGAGATTCCCCCTCCCCTTCATTCACGTTTAAAAAAAAAAAAAAGGTTGCAGATGAAACTTTTCACCATCTCTGCAAATCACCTTCTCCTCAAGCCCTATTCCCTTCTTCTTCTACCACCATCTACCACCATCTATCACCATCGGAACCACCACCACCACCATCTAGTAAGGCCGGAGAAACGGGCAGCCGTGAGGGAGGAAGGAGAAGGAGAGAGAATCGAGAGTAAGAGAGAAAGGAGGAGGAGAAGAAGGCTAGGTATAAAGTCTAAACCCTCGTTTCTCTTATTTCTTCCTTCTTTTTAATATCTTAGAAGCATGTTTAGGGAAAGAAAATGGTGGAACCTTTGATCTTGGTGTGAAGAAGATGATGTTTATGTGATTTCATAGTGCAGTGATGGCAAATATGATTTTGTGTGGTCTTGATGCTTGTTGTAAAGTTATACTCGATTATATGCATTCTAGGAAGAGCATGACTTAGGAATGTATGTTCTTCATAATCATATGGTAGCTATAGATGATATGTGAGTGTGTTTAAGGCTGAAAACCGAGTATATTGCTGCTGTGTTGGTGTTTTGAGTTTGAATAAACGAAGCTTGGAATGAATCGTGTGCAACGTATGAAACTGC
This sequence comes from Schizonepeta tenuifolia, assembly GCA_029490685.1. Classification (NCBI taxonomy): domain Eukaryota; kingdom Viridiplantae; phylum Streptophyta; class Magnoliopsida; order Lamiales; family Lamiaceae; genus Schizonepeta; species Schizonepeta tenuifolia. Next base: position 58,359,235 of record CM055960.1, read on the forward strand.
ACTGCTCTGATTTATCCGTTTGGATATGATAGGTTTCGAATTTGAATATCAAATTTTTATATGTTGTAGATAAGCATGTTAGGATGGTTATGTAAAATTTTCAGAATTTTTCGTTGAAGCATGTAATTTTGGTGGATTTAATACTCTACTGCTCTTGTTTGAAAATCTAATCTGCGCAGAAAAATGTATAAGTATTTTTCTCCTTTGATTCGTAACTTTTGAAGGCTTAGCCTTTTGGAAATTGAAACTAGACATCCTAAGGATTTTAAGTTGATATTCCTCATCCCTTGAGGCCAAATGAAAGATTTTATATTGAATTTTCAAGTAAACTGTTGTGCAGTAGAACTTCAATCTTTGGCAGATTCACTGATCTGCAAACAGGCTCAATTAGGACAAGTAAAATCTTATAATTTTGAAGTGTAACAACTTCTGGAAACTCTATTATGTGTTAGGAGCATGCCATAAAAATTTCAAGCCTTTTTGATCTCGTTTACTATTTTAATTAGAATTTACAACGTCAAAGTGTCATGCTGAAAAAAATTGCAGAAATATGTTTATTATCAATTAATGCCTAAATTCGATTTTATTGCTAATAAAATACATATGTGAGCCTCAAGAATGTACTAAGTAAATTATTTCCAAAATGACATGATAGAATATGAGTTGTTGGAAATTATTTTATGTGTTACCATAGCTAATTAATTAGATTGAAGCTAAGTTGTTTTTGGCCAAAATAAATATAATGAATTGGACTTGGGCCAATGGGCAAAGTTTTCAGATTTGTATGTACTTGGGCCAACTTAATAAATTGTGTGTGTGGGCTATGTGGTTCGGGCTCGAATTAAAATATTGTGGGCTTTTGAATTGATTTCGGTTGGGTCCGGATTTATTTTAAAAATGGGCTATATTCTTTAAAATTGAAGGAGCCTAGTAACATAAAATTGGACCTATGTTGTTATAATATTGTTGGATTGGACTATCCCAAGTTAATAAAAAGAAATATGAAATGAGCTTAGTCTTATATTAGTTAATGTAATTATGATAGTCCAAGATGACTTGTTATGTGTGATATGGACCCTTAGTCCATATCCATATGTAATTAAATGTGAAGTTGTATATTATATGATTAATGTTTATTATTATTATTATTATTATTTATGCATGATTAATTGTTTATTATTTATTATTAATAATTAATTCTATAATAATTTATTAATTGATATTTAATTGTATGTCTTAATTAATTAATTATTTATTTATTTATTTATTTATTAATTATATGTATTTAATAATTAATTATTGATTAATTAATTATATCCCTTAATTAATTAATTAATTCTTTATTAATTAATTTATATGTCTTTAATAATTAATTATTAATTAATTATATGCCTTTAATAATTAATTAATTCTTAATTAATCGATTAAAATGATCTAAGTCAATTGAATAATTGTTATGTATTCAATAGTCAAATGAATATCTTACATGTTTTAAAGTGTGATCATATGACATGAGATAAGCGATTAGTCAAGTGTACATGAATTAATATGATGTGATGAAAAGTATATAGTATGTATAAGACATCTATGTGACTCACGTTACATAACATGCATGACATACATGTTATAACTCGGGAATAAGCTTGACCTAGGATGCTAAGACTTTAGACACTTTTATGCTTGTGAACCTAAGTGTTTAAGACAACTCTTGTAGGATCGAGCAATCCCTAATTCGAGGACTAGTCAAACGAACTTGAACCAAGGTGGGTTTCTATTTTCAAACTGTGGGATTACAAACTCCCACTGAGATAACTTTAGGGTTATTAAACCCAATGCTTTCAAAGTGTGATATGCATGCTAAATGTTTTATGCTCAATTGCTTGTGGTTTACCTATGTTGAAAGTTTTATAATACGATCGGCCTTGTGCTCCGTACAAGCCAAGGTAGTGTACACATGAAGTTATGACGGTTCGGTTGGAGGGAGTGGCTCCCCTCTAATTGAACCGGGTGGTAACCCAAGAATGTGAGATGCTCTATGGTTCGAACCGTCAACTGTTTTAAAAAAAAACTTATGTGAAAGATATTTTTACCAAAGTAACCCCCTTCCATAAGAATGAAGCATGCTATATCTTTTGAAAAATTGTTATCAAAATGGGGCACGGAATCCACTGAGTGCTTTTGTACTCAGCCCCCTGCATTGTTTTCCCTAATGCAGGTTGATCAATGTGGAGGCGAAGGAAGGGGATGTCGATGTCGCTATTGTCCGTTGTTCGTTTTCAAGTACTTGTCGTGTCGGTCTTTATGACCATTGTTGTGTCTTTAGTAAGGCTTATGCCACCAAACTCATGTTACCTCTTATGTCCTAATCATCTACTTGTAGATGGTTATCTTTTGAAACGCTTCCACAGTGCGGGGCCGGTGTCCTCATACATCGACCCCAGTTATGTTATGCTAGGGCATCGATTTTGAACAATTACCCACCTTTCCTTTATTATCCCAAACACTTGTCATTTCGATTTTTCAATAAATAACTATTTGTTATCATTTATGAATCATGATTATATGGTTTCACCCCACCCACTGCGTGGCGGCTCGGACGGATCCGCATAGGCCGGGTCGCGGGTCGTCACAGAATAATTGCCGGAAAAATTCGTCGGAAATTTTCGCCGGAGAAATTCGCCGGAATTTTTCACTGGAGAAATTCGCCGGAAGTTTTTCGCCGGAAAATTTCGCCGGAAGTTCATACATGAAATTAGTCTTCTTGTATGATTCAAATGAAAGTTAGCCTTCTTGTATACTCATTAAGGGTATATTAGATTTTTTACAACTCAAAGTGATATTTTGCAACTTTTAAACTTAAGATGGTATTTTGCAACTTTTGTTTAAAAAAAGGGTATTTCACCACGTTCCCTCAATAATAAAAGCCGTAAAAGAAGGGAAATGCACATGTATGATGGAATCAAGAAGCATGAAATGCATGATCCCATTGTACGTAACGTCCTATAAACCTTTGATCAAATGGAAAAGAAATCAAATACAGCAATATACCTAACTAATTCCAAATTAATCTCAGGCGCTCCCATTTAAGTAGTACTAGTAGTATTTTAGTAAATAAATAAAGCAAAATTCATTTTTTAAACAGCTTCAACATTAATCAGTGCAACCTAAGGTCACTTTAGCAGTAGTACAACTCGATTTCTCTCTCTTCTCTCTCTCTCTCTCTCTCTAGAAGAAGGCCTTTAAATACCTACCTCGTTTGCCCAACTCTTGGTCACATGAAACAAACATCCTTTCTCAGTTTCTCTCTCTAGATCTCTCCCTCTCTCTCTCTCGACAAAATTAACAATGGAGCAAAATTTGCCAATCATAGCAAAGAAATTCTGGAACATAGTCCGAGTTTTCTATTTCATGCTGAGAAAAGGCATATCGAAGGCCAAACTGTTGGCCGATCTCAGCATGATGATGAAGCGCGGCAAGATCGCCGGAAAAGCCGCCATACACAACCTCATGTTCCACCACGCCGCCGCCGTCTCCGCCTCCTCCGCCGTCCGCCGCTCCCAAGCCGACGGCCGCAAGCTCTCCTTCCCGATAAACGAGTACGAGTTCAGCTGCAGCAACAGCCCCGCCGCAACCTTCCAGTTCTTTCCCTTCCACCTCAACAGCAAGCGCAAGCACGCGGCGGCGCAGCCCATCGACGGCGAGCTGCTGGCTGCGGCGCTGGAGATTTTCAGTAGCGCGGCGGCGTCGCCGGCCCTGCCCGGGTTCGGGCCGAGCCCGATGGTGAGGCAGCTGAGGATAACGGACTCGCCCTTCCCGCTGATCAATGTTGATGAAGATAATCATGTTGATGAAGCTGCGGAGAAGTTCATCATGAAGTTTTATAATGATTTGAAGCGGCAGAGCTGCAAATCGCCGTTTTCTTGATTTGAATATTTGAATCTGTTATGATTTTCGAGAAATATTTGGGTTTTTTGTTTTTGTTCTAAATTTTGGATTTTCGTGCATGGTGTACATGCAATAATGAAACCCTTTTTTGGGTGTATCTAAATAGCTGAAGTTAGAGGAAAAATATGTCCAAAAAAAATATATTCTGTTTTTGATCCAGAAAATGGAGAAGAAGAAGAAGAAAAAAAAAATGTACTACTGTCAAGATGAAAGAAATTAATATGTAAATATTGCATGTGAAAAAGTATGTAGACAGGGGATTAGGTTATGAAAAGTTAAAACTTTTTCACTGGTTTCATAGAAGTTTAGAAACAAGATTAATTAATTAAGTCGGAAAAAGTAAAGGTGAAGTTTGTCATTGAATTCGCGTCTATGTTATGTTTGTAAGAGCACATTCCTATCTAGTATCTTGTGATGATTTAGGTGGTGAGGTACAATTAATTATACATGCAATTTTTGAATATCGCCACTAACTTTTGTCGATCGAGTACGTGACACATGAATATTTGTCGAGCTAGGTTCTTAATAATCTACACTTCCAAACTCCAACGCTTGGGCATGCTGAAAATCTTATTATGCATAAAGTTTGATTAGTGCATAACAATTTAATTATTACAAAAAAAGAAACTACATATACAAGTAATTAAGAAAAAAAATTGAAAGTTGTGTCTGCATGAAAGAATATACAAATATAATCTGGTAGGGAAAATGTGCTTTTTTTTTTTCGAGAACAGGAAAATGTGCTTTAAGTAGTGGTGGGATTACGACAAAGGCAAAAAATCACTGACTGATCTGTCCAGATTCCACTATGGCTTTTATTTTGTTAAAAAGTTAATTATTATTGACCTGTAAACAAAAAAATAATATTGACCTTTAGCTAGCAACACCTAATTGTTTGATTAAGCCTACATATATTAAGGAAATTATAACATTTTCAAGTTTAATATAATAATAGTATATATATATTTTTTAATGTAAGATATTTTCGGGAGTGAATGATAGTACGTCAAAAATATTAGAATTAATTCCACAAATATATATACATAAAAATACTCCAATGTATTCAGTTCTCGTGATCGATCACGAACTACCGAGGTGAGTTAGCTTCTTTGCAAGCTCGGCAAAATTATGTTACAAATTTAAATTAATTTATGAGTATATGTTTGATCTGCAAAATCTGACCGTTCAACGAAAGGTACAAAATCAATCAATTACTACTTGATTTGTTTTGATGAGAGTACTTCCTAAAATCTTTGACTTTATTCGTTGTAACAATAACTGTCAGGATTCCTCAAATATTTTTCTAAATATTTGATCTAGCTCAGGAGTTTATGTAATTAGGTTCGTCTAAGAAAATTTATGCATGCGTTTGGAGTATTACATAGTAGTATTGATTAATTGATGTAGCTTTTATTTTTGTATAACCGACTCCAATTTTAAAATTTATTTTTCTTAAGCACATTTTGCATGGACACGTACGTGGCGTGGAGGAGTGACTAAGCTGCGTCGTGATTTCAATCGGACAAGTAATTTCCCTAAATTAAACCTTTAAATATGGAAAAATAGGAAGAAAAATGCCGAAATAAACGCCAAAATTATAGGTTAATGAAAGTACGACACTTGTCACTTTTTAACTTGCTTTTTTCTTCCCATTGTTTGGAGCCACTTTGGGTGTCGCTATAATATTTTCCTCTCTTTCACCATGGTTGCGGCTTTTGAGAAAGCTAATTTACCCTTTTCATTTTCCTCCATTTCTTGTAATTTGTCAAATGATGGACCCCTTATATTTAGAGTTATCAATATAATGTCAAAATCAGATCTGATCGACATTAAAAAAAAAAAAAAAAAAATGCTATAGTAGTCCGGTACAAAAAAGTATGTAAATAATAGGGTCGGTCCGAGTCTGTCGAGATACGTAGTTTCAGTTTAAATCAGTCGTGCTCAAAACTCTAGTATAAAACTAAATTTCTAGCCAACCAACCGGGTTGATATGGGGTCAAACAGTTTAACTGGGGGCACTTGAAATCCATTAATCATTTTACACGTACAGCCTACATTGTCTTAAAATATAACCTTAATTACTGTAATTAGTATTTATTTATCTGATTTAATATCTTTTGTCCCTAAATTGAAGCTACCGTTTGTTCCAATTGACAATTTCAGACGATATCTAAAAATAACATACTAATAATACAATTTTTATTTTCAATTACTATATTAATTGTTCTTCACGTGTGTAACTATCTTGTATAACCATCTAAAATTTTCAATAAAATAGCATCGTTATATATTTGAATAACTAGTAAAAGAAATTGTTACACAGTTTCCATGGTTTTGAACATTGTGAGCGCCAAGTATATTATGGAGTGAACATTGTTTTAGCAAATAATTTAGTTTAACTATTTTCCAGAATATGATTAATCGGTAAAAGTTTTCCCTTTCTATAGTCGTTAACTAATGCATCCCATAAACCTATGATGTGGCATGCATCAGCACCATATATCTATATACAGATTAATAAGCATATATTGTCACATTCAAATAAAAATATCCAGATTTCCTCTAATAAAAAGATTGAAGCTAAATTTGAGCCACGTATAAAAGAAGTGGGGTTCTGCCCGAGAATATGCAAAGTATTTTTTGGTTATGCCTGAGACTATACAATTTTATTATATAGTCTTATGCATTAAGGGAACTTACGGAATTCAATTATTTTGTAGATAACATTTATTTCATTGGTTAAATTTGACATTATTAAAAGGGCCTGACATATTTTTGGCGCAAATAATTGATTTTGGATGACATTCTGAAATGTCACTTCAAAATTATTGATCAGTGATTATTTGTATTTTAAGTCAAAGGATGATTGGATAATTAAACAGTCTCTTTTGACATTTTTCAACGACTAATTAATGTGGCTCAAGAACTACTAAACTTTGATATTTTAATTCAAGATCACACACATATTAAAAATATCGAATATCGAATCTAACTCTATTACTATTTCAAACTAATTTATGCTTCGTTAGATCAAGCACAAACTCAAATTTATGTTTCATAATAAAGAGTTTTCAAGATATGCTATATGAAAATTGAAACAAACTTGTTAAATAATATTCGTTCACAATTCTTCTACTCCAATATATATATGTGGGGCAGAGAAAATAAATGGGGTAATAAATTATGAAATATCTAGTAGTGTTATGTGGGCATTATTTTATATAAGTAATCACAGTTCCAAAAAAAAACCAAGAGCTTTTGAAGTGGGAATTGGTGCAACTGTGCAATCTAGTAAAGTCGCTTTTCCTAAAAGCTTAATTTCTATAATTCTAACCCTTTTAATTTCTCTAAATCACTATCCTTCCCTACTCCCCACCTTCCACTCATTTCTACTTCAAAATGCACCATAATACAAAGTTGATTTAGAGGAAAAGAAGATTATTTATTTAATTTTTCTAGTAGGGCATGAGAAATCGGAGATGAACTTCGATCACTCATCCATTCATAAGTGAAAAATATATCACTAAATTACGAGATTTGTGAAGTTTATAAAGTGACAACCAAGTCCTTTCGTTTAACTTTAAACTAACTCCATTTATTCGTTATTCAACAACTGCTTTTCCTTTTAGTTACTTTAAGAAATGTTTTAATTATGATTTTAGTGGTAAAGAAATCTTATAACATTTTGAATTATAATTGTATTGTAAAATTACAATTTTAAGGCGACTCATTCCCGTAGATAAGTGTTAATTGGTGAGGTCTATTTCATTATCCGTTATTTGAGCTCGAATTGGTGAAGCCCAAATGAGCAAAACAAAGGCTCATGAGCCTAAAATCGACTTCTTGCCACCAAGATAGGGCAAAAAATACTAACTTTATTCTTTCATAAAATATAATCATTTGATTAACTGATAACGTTTAGTTACTTATTGTTCTTGATAAAATAAACTATTCCTTAAATGCAAGTAATTAAATCCATTTATTTATTTATTTGTATATTCTTCCCTTAAAAAATTATTATGATGGCGATTCGTGTGACTAATGATCATGTATTTTTTTATAAGAAGTATAATCTGATTAGGGAATAAAGAAAAAAAAATTCTTAAACTTAAACTATCCTGTTAATTGTAACTTAACAATGATCATTAATAAATGAAATAGTACTGAACTTATAAATTGTATACCGTGAAAACTATAATCATGATTAGCATGCAATAATTGGAACGACAAACTTTGGAACAAATATTATTTTGTTAATAACATATTGTTAACATTGTAATTATGATGGCTGATCATGAAATATTTCAACACGTAAACACTTGAGCACGTGTTAATATGTGCGTAATTAAATTATCAAAGTCTAAACGTCAAAATCAATTGTAATATTGAAACTGAAATGGTAGATGCAAATGTTGATTGATGTAACTCACAGAAATTAATCAGTATTGAAATAATTACAGGTGTATGCATAATGGCGTGCAAATTTTTGTAATTAGGTTTAATCAATAAAATAAATTAAAGAGACTTTAAAAAAAATACCAAGAATTAAAGCAAAGTCTATGAAAAGTGACCCAAAGAAAAGTAAAAAAAAAAAAAAAAGGATGGAGTGCTGGTGGGGGTTAGTGCTCAATTATTGAACTCTTAGAATGCATAAATCAAAAGTGTTAACTTTTATAATTTTCAATTCTTTTTTTTCTTTTATTGAATATAATGCATACACCACACACACAAAAGTGTACTTCACGGTTCATTTAGCTTCCTATTCATCAATTGATGAATATTCAATTTGTAACATTCTAAGGGGGTGTATTGGATGGTGGGGTTTATGGTATTTTTAAGTAGTTTGAAATTCAGGGATATTGGATTGATGTATTTCAAACTATTTAAAAATTTTGGGGTATTGGATGATTGATTTTAACGTAATCTGTCAACTCCCTCAAAATCATGGTGTATTAGATTGCTTGATTTTTAATTACTTAAAACTCACCTGGTATTCAATCTTCCATGGATTTACATGTATTTCCTGTTGGCATGGATTTTGCCGTAATTGACAGTGAAAAAACCACAGCCTGAACTTCGTTCTCAGGACAAGAGAGTACGACGTAATTCGTTTCCACGGTCGCTCAACCACGCGATCGCTAGTTTTGATTACTTCACGCGATCGCGTGGATGCCATGATCGCGTTTTTTGCCTACTTCGCGCGTTCGCGTGGAATGTTTGGTCGCTGGTTTTGATATGAATGCGCAACCATGGCATGGTCGCGATCGCGTGAAGTCGAAAGGTCTCGATGTTACTTTAACAAAACTTCACAGAACAACGGCTTCTACCACATATTATTTGAACCTTCTGCAGCAGCTCCAGCTCCAGCTCTTCCAAGCTCCATTGTGATTTTGGGTTGTGCTACTTACAAAGGTATTTATTTTCTTCAACATTGCAGTTTTGATTGAAGCTTAGTTTTTTTTTTGTTGTTGGTTGTTTTCTGCTCCATTTTGGTTTGGTTTGGTTTGAGCAAGTGTTGGTGAAATATTGAGAAATATATGGATTTTTGTTATGTTGAGCATGAAAATTAGATAAGTACACATGAATAGTTGTTGATAATGTGAGAAATAGTGTGCATTGCAGGTTTTTCATATATACTGGATCTTTATACATTATTGAGAAATATTGAGAAATATGATTATTTTTTAGAAAAAATACAGTGCATGTTTCTGATTGTGTTTTATTAGTATTGTTGATATGGCTGATTCACAAGACGATACCAAGCGAAAGGCATCTTATGATGCATGGACTAAGCATCAAAGTGATTTATTGTTAGAGTTAATGGTTGATGGTGCGCGTCGGGGATGGCGTGATAATAGTGGTATTTCTAGCAAATCAATTGTTGAACAAAGAATACTTCCTATACTTAACGAAAAACTGAAGTGTAATAGGACCTATACTAATTACCAAAGCCGAGTTAGGTGGTTTAAATCACGTTGGGCAGCCTATTGCAACCTTATGCGGTTTAGCTTGGATTTTGGATATGATCATACTACTAAGAAGTTCACAGCTCCAGATGAAGTTTGGGACGATTATTTAGCGGTAAGATTCTTAAAATATTGCTATAATAGCATGTAATTCATTTTGAGAATCTAGTTAATAATTATATTTTCTGTTTATTTATGCTAGGGTCACTTCAAAGACGTTAACATGCGCGATGTTGAGCATCCTGATTATGAGCAATTAGAAATTGCTATAGGAAATGGTGTTGCGGTGGGGGAAAATTCAGTTGGATTGGGTAGTAGTATTGATGCAAGGACATTAACCGTAGAAGATGTACGCGTAGATGAATTGGGATATGATGCTGAATCTGAGATATTTGTAGGACTTTCCCAACTTCAAAATGATCCGGCCATTTCTTCTACACCACATGTTTCCACACCACTTTCTGTTGAACATGACGTGCCCATAGTCCCTACTGAAAGAAAATCTCAACCCAAAAGTACTAGAGTTCAGTTTGAGGCATCATCTACTTCTACTGAGAATGTCTCTCAAAACATTCTCACTGACTCTATTACCAAGCTAACCTCTACTTTTGATGCAGTCAGTGAAATATTAAAGAAGAGAGAAAAGGAACGAGCATATACTACTTGGGATGCTATTAAAGAGGTCCCAAATTTGGATGAAGAATCACGTCTTAAAGCATTTGACTTACTTAACACAAAGTCCAAAAAAGATGGTTTCATCAAGATGACTATCGAGGAGCGAGAATCTTGGATAAAATTCAAGCTTAGAGGATAGTCCTTATTTGCTTTAGCATGATTGTTGACACTTAGTTGATTATTAAGCTACTTGTATTTTGGATATTGTTGACTTGCTAATGTTTCCTAATGTTGTATTTTGAATATTGTTGTTGAATTTAAGGATATTTTGGATTAAATGATTTGTGAGTGCTATATATTGTTTAGAATGTTTGGATACTGTTGACCTTACCCGCGGTCGCTAGCCACCGCGGTCGCGTGAAAACTTACTGTATATATTCTCAGCGACCGCGGAATGTGCACGGTCGCGGGGTTTGTTGATACGGTGATGTGTTATATACTGTTTTTGTTTTGCAGTATTTTATATACTGTGTGTTGTGGTAACGTAGATGGATCGTGGTAATGATATGTATGATGAAATGAAAAGGAGGAAATAGAAGATGAAGAAATGGAAGAAGATGCGGAGGAGGAAATCGAAGAAGACGATCTTAGGATGTTGTTATTGGCAATTAAGGCTCTCATAGTTTTGTTCCAAACTATCGCTACGATGCCTCCTCGTATTGAAACATCTTTGAAGCGTCGACCAATTACTAAAGATTGGAGAATCTTTTTTACGTGGAATGCTACAAGGGGATCCACATACATTTTGACAATTGTATCGGATGTATCCGGATGTATTTGTGAAATTATGCTCTCTCATCAGAGAGAAAACTCAATTAGAAGATACAAGATTCATAAGTGTTGAAGAAATGGTAGCAACATTCTTGATCATTGTAGGACATAATGATCGATATTGTAATGTTCGTCAAAGATTCGGTCGTTCGCATTTTGCTACTAGTAAGAACTTCAACAAGACTTTGAATGCATTGAACACCATAGCTCCAGACTTTATGGTCAAGCCGTCTACCGGGATGCCCGCTAAAATACGGGAAAGCACGAGATTTAATCCATTCTTTAAGGTATGAATCATTTTGGTCATTTATCATATGTTATATTTTTTTATGTGACTTGAATTTTATTTTTTCGTTAGGATTGCATCGGCGCTATCGATGGGACTCATATCCCAGCAACGGTAACAGGTCGGGACGTAAGTAGCTACCGTAACCGTCATGGAACGCAATCACAAAACGTTTTGGCCGCTTGCAACTTTGATTTGCAGTTCATGTACGTGCTTAGTGGTTGGGAAGGATCCACCCACGACTCAAAAATCTTACAAGATGCCTTATCAAGAGAAAATGGACTACGTGTGCCTCCAAGTATCATATTTCTCTCTTAGATGATTATTAAATAAATTGTGAACCTTAATAATGGATTTTTCCACGTTTTACGTAAATATTTTCTTGTAGACTGTGGATTTGCTAATCGTCGGCAATTTTTAGCACTATTACGCGGTGTGAGATATCATCTAAAGGATTTTGGTGGTCAAGAGCGTCACCCCAGAAATGCAAGTGAGTTATTCAATCTTCTTCATGCATCATTAAGAAATGTCATTGAGAGGATTTTTGGTGTTTTCAAATCTCGGTTCACAATCTTCAAAACCGCACCTCCGTTTCCATTCCAAACTCAAGCTGAATTGGTTTTAGCTTGCGCTGGATTACATAATTTTCTTCGAAAAGAGTGTCGGTCTGATGAGTTTCCAGTAGAGTATGAAGACGATGAAGATCCACGACATGATAGCGTGGAAGATGAAGAATGGCTTTCTCAAAGCCAACTCCAACAAAGAAATGAAGCAAATGCTTGGAGAATGAATATAGTTAATGCAATGTGGGAAAACAGGCCAATGTATAACAACAATGGAGAAGATGATGATGAGAATGCTGATTAGTTCACACTGTATTAGTTTGTTAGATATTTCTAAAATTTATTAGACTAATGTATCAATGGAATCTACTTTATGTTTTTAAATTTTCAACTTATTTGGACTAGTGACGATGAGAATTTGTTTATTTAAAATTTGGACTAATGTTTTTATGTTTTTTCATATATTCATAATTATCCAGAAAATTAAAATATCCCCGATCGCTAATTTGAGCAACGCGACCGTGCGTACCCCGCCATCGTGGGAGCTTGTGCGCGAGCGTTGTTCAAACGCGGTCGCCTGGTTGTGGATTTGCACTCGCCCGAATTACTTAAAAATCCATCCCGAAATACTCCAAAAACCACCCTCAATTCCCTTAAATTACACCAAAAACTTGTTGATTTCAACTCCATGGAATTAAATTTAGTAAAAGGTTAATACTTATAATCTTGAATTATGTGAGTAGACTAAAAACTAGAGTTCCTTATAAACTGCGGGTTGTACTTTAATTCGTAAATGGGATAAACTATAGATTATGCAAAGCAGCCAAACAAAATTCAAATAATTCAGGGGTTGTACATGAAGCTTTTGCATATCTTTTTGTCCAAAAATCGATCAGCCTAATTAGTTAAACATACGCAATGGACTTTGAGTATCAATACTTTATATCCACTTAGGATATTATTGATCCACATCTTGTTGTTAATATAATATAATTTAATTATCCACAATCTTAAACATTAATTAACACAAAAGTATGTCGCCTTTATTACAACTCACATGAATTTGTGTACGCATTAATCCATTCTTATCAGGAAGAGGAGTTCGTAGTTCGTACTTACTGTTGGAGAAGACCTTTTTTTTTAGAACGGTAACTTTAACCATTTTACAATTATAGGCTAAAATTTTGCGGGCTTTCAATTTTAGGACAATATCTAAAATATTGATCAATTTTAGGACAAAATTGAGCCCGATCGGGCTAAGTTGCACTTCACTCTCTCGTGAACTCAAATCTTTGGCATGATTCCCACTTGGTTGCCAACTAGGCGGTCCATTCATCAATTGTATATATTATTATTACAAACAAAAATTAATTATTCAGCCTACAAAGTAAACTCGTCCAGAAAAAGAAAACAAAAACACATAGCAACCACCCCAAAGTTGAAGAACCCTAGTCACAATCGATTGCAAATCAGAATTTTTACTGCCCTTACTAAATGTAATTGACATAATCGACTCTTGGGGCGGCTGCGACGTGGTTTTGTTTTCTTTTTCTGGATGAGTTTACTTTGTATGATGAATAATTAATTTTTGTTTGTAATAATAATATATACAATTGATGAATGGACCGCCTAGTTGGCAACCAAGTGGAATCGGGCCAAAGATTTGAGTTCACGAGAGGGCGAAGTGCGACTTAGCCCGATCGGGCTCAATTTTGTTCTAAAATTGATCAATATTTTAGATATTGTCCTAAAATTGATTAATATTTTAGATATTGTCCTAAAATTGAAAGCCCATAAAATTTTGGCCTATAATTGAAAAACAACAAAAGTTACTGTCCTAAAAAAACGTTCTTCTCTTACTGTTGTGTTTAAGTAGTAATTAATTTGAGATGTTACGATAAGTCGAGCCTTGTATGTAACATTTTTTAAGTTGAGATTGTTTCTCAAGATTAATTTTCATAATGCGATGTAAACCCTATCAGATTACAATTTTTTGATTTTTTTTTCATCATCAATAAATTTGAAACACTTTACTAATTTAATCATTTAAATTCACGTTTAATGTCTTTCTTAAGCAATTCTTGTCAACTTCAATGGTGGAATCCTACAGGACCTAGATTTTAATTATATATACACACCTGGCTAATATTGCTTCCTATTTCTTTTTCTGCTTTACTAAAGCTGATAAAAGGCTTTTATTTTAGTGATGTTAAGACTTAAGTCCCACACTCACTTCCACTCGTCCCTTTTTTAATTTTTGAGGAACACTCGTCCTTAAAATAAGGGCACTTAATTTCTTTTTGGATTTATGTTTATTTGGAGCAGAGATTATTAGTGATGCACTAATTTTATTTATTTTTTTGTCATAAAGGAAACAACACATTGATTTAAAGATAAGTCTTTTATTTGCATACTTTATTTTTAAGGAGGATAGTTGAAGTGTATGCGACAAATTTTAGTGCCCTTTTGATATCTATAACTCAGAGCACTAAATTTGCTAGAATTTTTCATGTTAAATTTGTAGTTTTTAAAATCTCCTGTTACATCAGAAGACTTTAATGAAAGCTTTTTAGAGTGGACTGTCCGTCCACAATATTCTTGCCACATTGTGGGTGATACGAGTTTTAAAAATTAGTGGATAGTAGTGAATAATTATAGGATATTGTTGTGAGTCGGTTAGAGTTCAACTGTATATAGTATTAGTGAATATAAAATTGAAAAAATAATGTGTAATGTAGACCTAATATTTAGTACGTAAGTGACAAATATATTGTGAAGGAATTAATTTAGGAATGTAGTATTCCATGAAGCCCATTCAACTAAACAGACAAAAATCTCTATTGAGGAATTGGGTAATTTTATACCAAGATATTTCAAATTCAAATTTTTTAAGACTTTATAGATCGAGTATATTCTTTTAATTTTAGTCTTATAATAATTTTAAAGCTATTGCACATAATGATACATTATTTATTTATTTATTATTATTTTTTTATGTAATGTATCATAATGATACTAGAAGATGGGCCAATCATTATGATAATTGATAGGGTAATTCTATTCACAGCCCCCAATTTACTCAATATAGCCCCCATTTAATATAGAAATAAATATCACTTATGAATGTACATTTCACCCCCTAGTTCCAATTTAAATTTCTATTTTTTTTTTCTATAGCCCCTCTTCGTCTTCTTGGTTGGAGAACTTCCATTACTTCTCCCCTCTTCCTCAATTTAAATTCTACGAAAAAGAATTACAACTCCACACCCTGTCTTCATCTTCTATTTTGAGGTCTTACATCTAATTAACCCCTCACTCTCTGTTTTTTTTTCTCTCTCTCAATTACTAATAGGTGTAATATCCTGTATTTTCCATAGAACTCCTCAAAATTATCCGTCGAAACACAAACCACAACGATTTCTTCGACATTTTTATGGGTTGTGCGCAGAAATGGCAGAAATAAATGGAAAATGTGTTGTTGAATAACAAAGAAAGAGAGGAGCATTTCATTCGTTAAGGGCTGCTGCAAGAAAAGATCAATTTTTTTACAGAAGTTTTTAATTTGAGAGAGGAGCATTTCATTCGTTAAGAGCTGCTGCAAAGAATGAGATTTTGATGCACCACTATTTCAGTCCATTTTGGAGATTAAAATTGAAAATTTTAATTAAGGGATTTGTTTTAAGATGTATTTGAAGCAGGCAAATTTTTTAACATTCCTCTTTAATTGAGCAAATCTAAATCCGAAATTGTTGTTGGGATAAGGAGAGAAACTTCTTGATCTCCATAAATCATAAATGTTCAGCAAAAACCTCAAGCAATGAGACATCATAATTTAAGGTAAAGTGCGTCTGAAAATCGATGCCATGGCACAAACTCAAACTGTATATGAAAATGGAGACTCTATGTTTTGAAATTCTCTCAATCTCGGGTGGTGGCAGTATATATTTCAAGGTTTGCTTTGTTCTATTTGATGTAGTTAAATTGATATTTTGTTCCAATACTGTTTGAGAATACAGTAAGCGATCTTCATCTTTTCTTCTTTAAATTTTTGCGGTTATACGTTAAATTTTAGTGTATTCTTCGTTCTTCATATTTGGGGGCTAAATTGCAACGTGTAATCTTTCTTGTTTAGATTTAGGGATATGATTTAAATTTACTACTAATGAAGATTTCAATTTAAAGTTAAGGGTTAAAATAGTAACCCTATAAATATATTTATTATTTTATTAAATTGGGACTATGAAGAGTAAAATGGGGTCTTGTGTTTAAAATTACCCTAATTGATAAGGTGGGGATTGAAAAAAAAAAAATAAATGGCTCAAATTCCCTTATCCGGCCTGATTCATTACTACGCTTCATAACAGTTTAATAAAAAAGAAAAAATAAAACATAAATAATTAGTCAACGCCCACCGTGGGGCTCGAACCCACGACCACAAGGTTAAGAGCCTTGCGCTCTACCAACTGAGCTAGACGGGCACTTGCATGTAAGTTGAAATAATATTGAAATAATATATTTACAGCGTTATAAATCTTCAAAGTAATTACAATGAGTTGTCCAAAACATAATACTGTACTAAGATAAATTCTGTGCGCATAATTTAATAAGTGTAACATTATAAAAAAGCAAACTTTTTTTTTATCCATGATTTAATTACATTAAACTAGTTATATCTTTAAACTAAAATTTTATTATATGATTATCTTTTCAGAAAATCATGAATTTTGACTTAAAATTTTAACAAATTTGGAATTTAGACTAATATTTTAGGCATTATCAAAATTGTCCCTGTATAGTGCATACTATGTTCTCTTTTGATGATTTGAATTCTTTTTAAAAGAGCTTGGGGGGGGGGGGGGGAGATTACATCTTTTTTGTGAACATAGAGATTTAGAGATCTCGGGTTCAAATTTTACCGCTCTCTCCTTCCACAAGTAACAAAAAGTATCTTTAAAAAATTTAAAAATACCATATGTCGTTACCACATGGAATAATATAAAAAACACAATTGAAAAGTAATAATTGTGAGCCCTAAAAAAACGACGAACGGAGAAGTACACTAGGGTCACATTCTCGCAGATCTTATTCTCTTTCTTAAAAGACCAAATTCATCGAAATAGAGTCCTTTATGCATCCTGTCATCAATCTGCTAGAGAAGAATTGAGTGGATTATATGTTTAATAGCTTATTAAGTTTATCAGTTGCATTGAACATAAAGTTCTTATTTAATTTGATTGATAAGACTTTATTGATAAAATAATCAAATGTAATTAAATGTTTGATTTGAATGACTTAGTATGTGAAGGCTAATTAGGCCGTGATACTATCCATCAATTGATAGTTACTTAATCATTCCAAATTTGGAGTAATTACTGAGTCACTGACCAATCATAATAAAAAAAAAATAGAGACTTTAATCATCTTCGAGTGTGGAAAATGTGATTCAGCAATGCGAACTAATTACAGCCTTGAGGTGTAGGAAGGATTGTAAGCTGGCTAGATTTCAACAAAGTTAGTGAGTGGTAGCTACGTAGTTAGTGTTGGCTGTGGTTTTGAGATTTGTATGTGTACTATGCTCAGTTTGGTGAAATAATAGTACTAGTATTTACCAAAAAAAGAAAAAAAATCTTAATCATATTCAATTAAACAAAACATTAAATTAAAATAAACCAAGTAATGTAATAATCAGAAGAAAACGACTTGGCAACAACAACCTCAGCCTAACGGCCCAACCCGTTCCGCGAATCGCTAAATCAGCATAGCACAACTGCAATTCAAATAAGCCCACATATTGGGTGGGCCTATCTAGCCCGATTCACAGATCACATTTAATTGCTCCCGGAAATACTAATAGTACAATACAAATTAATTAATCAATAAAAATAAAAATAGATTCGGCGTTACAAAATCCCAGCATCGGCAGAAGATCCACGTGGACCCCCCCGATGGACCATTTGTAAGATCGGCGGCTCAGATTAAACAATTCCCGAAGGGGGCCCACTTGTCGGCTCTTCCCTATTCGCCCTTCGCTTCGTGGAAAATACATGCAATACGAAGGGTCGTTTGGTCATTTCATCCTGTTTCCAAAATTGGCTGGGCTAAATCCTAACCGATCGTATTCGAATCGACGATCAAGAGTCATTTAGAACTGTTAAAGTATTTATTTTTCTTATACAAAGAAATATACTTACAAATTAGATACAAAATAGCCTATCATCTCCCCTTCTCTGAAAAAAGCAAAATCGACTACTGTTTTTCCGATTCTACTTCTCTCTCTAACATCCAATCGCTTTCTTTCTCTATAGATCCCCAAATAATCGCACTCTGTTTCAAAACCCTAGCGATCGAGAAGCACTTCAGCTCGAGTTTTCTCAGTACATTGATCATCGCTTTGTTTCTGGATTTCAATTCATTCTTGGTACGTATTGCTTCTCATATTGCTAATTTTCTGATTTAATCCGAATTTCAGTGGACTGCATACACAATTATATGTAAATATGTGTGTAAATATATACACGCACATATATTGCGCTGAAATTGGAATATGTGTGTGTTTTTTTTTGCTGTTGAAAATTCTGTGAATTCGGAAAAGGGTGATGCAAATTGGAGGATGAACGATGCCGGTGCTGCGTGGCGGAGTGCGCAGAGGCCGGAGAGGGAAGCAGCAGCAGGATAAACCACTGCAGATTAAGGAAGAAAACAACCTTGATAAGAATCGGAATCGCGACAACAACAAAATTAACCGGCCTGCTGAGGAAAACGCGGCGATAGCTACGCGTACGAGGAGGAAGAGGGCGGCGGCGGCAGCGGCGGTTGCGGTACCCGTTGATGAAAAAATAGTTGCTGCGGCGGAAGCGGCAGCAGCACCTGAAGAAGTCAAGGAGGTAGAGGAGAGGAGAGAGGAGGTCGGCGAAAAAACAATGGATGAATATGATAGCGGCGGCAAAAGTCCAGACAAGGGGAATGCGGCTGATGATGAATTAGCTTCCGCGCCTCTCCCTGAAAAGGTGAGGAATTTTTATTATTATGTTGTTCTGGGATTTAATTTTTAGTTTGCGGCGTTTTCCTTGTTAGCGTGCATTATGGGCAGAAAAGTGAAGATGGTTTCTGCGTGCATGTATTTGAAAGTTTGAAGCTTTTGTTTGGACCGAGGACCTAGAAAATGATTTAACTTTTATTTCAGGTTACGTTTGGCATCTGAATGTATTCATTTTATATGTGGTTTGGGTACTTATTTATATATGAATGTGACTATTTATGCAAGTCAATTTTTATGCGTATATTATCTGGAATGAAGCAGATGAAAGCATCCTTGCTCTTTGGAATGTGCGAGTGGTGCTCAGTCTATGCATGCAGCTTGAATTGTATGTTGTAGAATTAATTACGCACTTCTATCTGATTCCATTGTTTAACCAATAGATTTCGTGAAACATGTTTGAGATGGATTTGTTGATATCTAATATTTTCACGATATACTGGAAAAAACTGAAATTCTATCTGATTCCATTGTTTTACCAATAGATTTCGTGAAACATGTTTGAGATGGATTTGTTGATATCTAATATTTTCACGATATACTGGAAAAAACTGAAATCTTGAAAGATCAGTGTTTGAGGCATTGATTAGGATAAGTAATTTAGGATGACAAAACATCATCTAAGCAATAGGACTGGAGTCTTGAAAGATTAATATTGGAGGCACTGATGATAATTAAAAAAAATCAGTAGTTTTAAATCCATCTAATGCAACCAAAACGATAAAATGATTCTTTTTCCCTGATTCCTGTTGTTATGACCAATTATAATTGGAAAGGTTCAAAAAGCTATGGTATAGGATCGTGTCGGCTGTTTGCTTGTCACTACTGCCTGTTTTGTTGTTATGATTCTGTAGCAGTAACGCAGGATTAACTATCAAAGTAAAAATATTATAAGTGATTTTTCTGTATAATTTTTTTGGTAATGATTGCAGGATTGTGCCTAGATACTGTTGCTCGAATTATTGATATCCCAAACATGAAATTGGTTGGATTAGAAAATGAATGTATAAAGTTATCATTCTTTTAATTTGAATATTTTATCTGCGTTATACAAAATTAACTGTTGCTGGCATAATATTGACCAAACAATCTTCTTATATCATCATTAAATAAGTCCAATCCGATGTTTCAAATAATATAGGTTCAGGTTGGTGGCTCACCAACTTACAGAATTGAGAAAAAGCTTGGCAAGGGAGGTTTTGGACAAGTGTATGTTGGTCGCCGTATCACTGGTGCTAATACTAATGAAAGGACAGGTTCTGGTGCCATAGAGGTACATATGTGCACATTTTAGCTGTGTTATATCTATTGACCAAATATATTCTTGCTCCAAATTGACATATGATTGATCTCATAGGTGGCCCTAAAATTTGAACATCGCAATAGTAAAGGATGTAACTATGGTCCACCTTATGAGTGGCAAGTTTACAAGTAAGTATTTGAGTTTCTTCTGCATAAGTTAGACTAGTCGACATTTCTCTTTTCTTAATATTTGTTCTGCATCATTCACAGTACTCTAGGAGGAAGCCATGGTGTTCCGCGAGTGCACTACAAAGGCCGACAAGGTGATTATTACATTATGGTAAGCAAATTGATATATAGTTCTTTGTTTTCATTTACTTTTCCTTAGGTTCTATATTTTAATTTTTAAGTGGACTCTTGGACTGCATAGGTCATGGATATGCTTGGACCAAGCCTGTGGGATATTTGGAATAATAATTCTCACACGTGAGTATAGCACTGTCTCATGTTCGTTAGTTCTGTTATTTCATCATCTTAACTTTTCTCATCTTATCAAACTTGTAACTTTTCAAAATGCAGTATGTCAGTTGAAATGGTGGCTTGCATTGCTATCGAATCACTTTCTATATTAGAGAAAATGCACTCAAGAGGGTGAGGTTTCTTTTCTATGTGCAAGTCTGGTTTTTCTAATATATCATATTTGCATGTCTGGTTTAAGAGTATTAGCAATTGAACAGTTCTGGGTCTGTCTGTCACTGACTTGTTTCTTCTTCGGAGGATGATAATCTTTTTTCCATACTTTTTTTGGCAATTATCTTCTCTTATGGTTTATGTGAAGGGTTTAAGAATAGTTACTCTTTCCTCCAGTTTGAAACTGGATGTGCTAATCGGGTTTTCTAAAGCGTAGCATCCTTTTACTGACATTTTAAGTCATCATTGATATGAACTGTTTGGTGATTTATTTGTGTTTGTGTTTTCATGATGCTCACTGTTCAATTTGCTTGATATTCGTATAGCCAGATTTATGTTATTCTGACAGATTTGGTAGAGGCTTTATTAGGATATGAATACATAGTCTGATAATAGTTACTATTTGGCTAGGAAAAATAGATGACGTGGCAGGGTGCTTACTTTAGTTGGTGAATACTCGAGTGTTTTATAAATGTTAGATTTTTATATTTGATTTTTTTCACATTGAATCTCTCCAATGTCATGGATCAAAATATATTAGACTGTCTGTAGTGGTAGTGTCTCTAAAGGGTGTCTCTAAGGATTTTTTGGAGATAGAGACACTGAGCTGCAGTGGGGCTGTCTTTAAGGGGTGTCTCTTAAGGATTTTCTGAATTTGTATTTTGAATTAATTTTAATAAGAAAATTTGAAAATTTGAAAATTTCATTAATTTAAATAGAAATACATTACTACAAATAAAAAAAAAATACATTACTAGAAATAAAAAAAAAAATACTACAATTTAAAAAACATAGCTGTTGGGCCATTGCCTTTGGGCCGTTGCTTCCCCTTGCCTTTGGCCTGTTCCGGCTCGGACGACGTACTATCCTCGTCCCTGATCACGGTGTGGAAGGACTCACCGACGGACGAGTTGATATTGATAGAAAGAATCAAGCCCCGCCCCGGTATATCCTCCGTGTTGCCCGTCGTCCGCCATTTCAGGGGGGCACCACGACGACGACCATGGATTGTTAGGATCCATTTGCGAGATGATAATGTGAAATTTATGCGGAAAAAAAGATGAAATTATAGGAGAAATGTGGAGATTTGAGGTGTGAATATGGTGTGAATGTGGTGTTATGAAATATGGTATTTATAGGAGAAAATGTGAGGATAAAAAAAAAAAAAAAATTAAAATCGGCACAAAGTAGCTGTTTTGAACCGTTTGAAATTGTAGCCATTGTCTGATTTTTGATTTGTTTTTTTTATGTATGGTGCGTGCATTGCCGATTAAAAAAAATAAAAATAAAAAGTCAAGCGCGTGTAATACACGCGCCGACTCGAGACGGTCTCGTCGGCTCGGGACAGCCTCGAGACAGGCGGAGCTGCAGCAGCGTGTCTCGCCGCCGCTGTCTCGAGACAGCGGACGAGACACCTGCTGCAATCAGCCTTATGCAGTTGTTATATAAATTTGGCTTTACTTGTGGGCATACTCTTTGACGTAGGACTTACTAATGATTGCTTGACTTATATACCAAAAATGGCAGGTATGTTCATGGGGATGTGAAGCCTGAGAATTTCTTGCTTGGTACTCCAGGAAGTCCTGACGAGAAGAAGTTATTTTTGGTTGATCTTGGTTTAGGTAAATCTCTTGCATATTCCTTGATGAAACTTCTATTCTTGTTTCTGTTTTGGAGTTATATTTCAGTACTAAGGGCTACTTGCATCAGCTACTAGATGGAGAGATGGAAACACTGGTCTGCATGTTGACTATGACCAACGGCCTGATGTTTTCAGGTACATGCATGCACGGCATTTGGGTTTTTAAGGACATTTCAAAGTTTCTCCTCATGCAGTTTTATTTCCATGTTTGTACTGATCTTTAGAGTTTGAAATGGATTTCAGGGGTACTGTTCGATATGCCAGTGTTCATGCTCATTTAGGTAGAACGGGTAGTCGGAGAGATGATTTAGAATCTCTTGCCTATACACTTGTCTTCCTTTTGCGGGGACGTCTTCCTTGGCAAGGATACCAGGTTTGTTTATGTCTACCTTCTGGTGCTCAAAGATTTGATTTTTGCACTTTTCAGACCCTTGTGTAATTATTTCGTTTTCCCCTTGATATGTTTCTGCTTTCAATAGGGTGAAAATAAAGGATTTCTTGTTTGCAAGAAGAAAATGGCAACATCGCCAGAGGCACTTTGCTGCTTCTGTCCACAACCTTTCAAATCATTTGTGGAATATGTGGTAAATTTGAAGTTTGATGAGGAACCTAACTATGCAAAATGCATCTCTCTCTTTGATGGGGTAGTAGGTCCAAATCCTGATATCAGACCTATCAACACAGAGGGTGCACAGAAGGTGTCTATTATCACTTATTTTCTTCTCCATAAATGATATATCTCATGAAACTCTCGTATATAGTTTTATTTAGCTGCATGTCTAATATTTGTTTTTTTTTATTGGAATGAAGCTTATTTATCAGGTTGGTCATAAGAGAGGCAGGCTAACTTTAGAAGATGAGGATGATGAGCAACCTAAGAAGAAAGTCCGCATGGGGATGCCTGCAACGCAGTGGGTTAGCATATATAATGCTCGTAGACCTATGAAACAAAGGTATTCATACTATTAACATTTGCATTGAATTCTTCTCTTGTATCTTGTGATTTACTATTAAAGGTACTTCACCAGTAAGTTTGCCTGTTTATGGTTTACTGTTATCTAGTGTTTGAAGAACCATGATAGTATGTTTCTTTTGTTTGCTCTTCCCTAGTCCGAAATTTACATATCTTTCTGGGTTTTTATTGAAGATATCACTATAATGTGTTGGATTCGAGGCTTTCCCAGCACATTGATAAGGGGACGGAAGATGGCTTATTCATCAGCTGTGTAGCATCTTGTCAAAATTTGTGGGCTTTAATAATGGATGCGGGTACTGGCTTCACCACACAAGTATACGAACTGTCACCGTTCTTTCTTCACAAGGTTCGTGCCAGTGGTAGTTCTTGTAATTTTAAGTATTGCTTGAGAATATATGTTGCACTTTTTTTTTTTTTTTTTTTTTTTTGGGTTTTCTGTTTGATTCTAATTGAAGCTGATGGCACAATAATACTAATTTTTGACTGTTTACAGGATTGGATAATGGAACAATGGGAGAAGAATTTCTACATTAGTGCAGTTGCCGGAGCTTCCAATGGTAGTTCCTTAGTTGTTATGTCGAAAGGTGAATGTCGAGATTAACGGTTGAAAGTTAAAATTTCCGCTTTATATTTATATATCTGATCATTAAGATATTTAAATCCAATTCAGGCACACAGTTTTTGCAACAATCCTACAAAGTTTGCGATGCATTTCCATTCAAGTGGATTAACAAGAAGTGGAGGGAAGGTTTCTTCGTTACCGCCATGGCTACATCAGGGACGAGATGGGCAGTGGTTATGTCTCGTGGTGCTGGAATTTCGGACCAGGTTTTCTCTCGAGCTCAATTTTTTTAAACTTCATACCCATTTTATGTTGTATTGACATTTCTTTATTATATTGGTAATCCGACAGGTTGTGGAGCTAGATTTTCTTTACCCAAGTGAGGGCATCCATCGACGTTGGGATAATGGATACCGTATAACTGCAACAGCAGCAACTGCTGACCAGGCAGCTCTTGTCTTAAGCATACCAAGAAGAAAACCAGTGGATGAAACACAGGAGACGCTACGTACAACCTCGTTTCCGAGCACACATGTCAAGGTTGGTCTGCCAATATTGTGCTCTGTTTGCGGAATAATAATATTACCTTTTCAATCATATATATTAAGTGAAAGTTGTTTGTTGCAGGAGAAGTGGGCGAAAAATCTATACCTTGCATCAGTTTGCTATGGGCGTACAGTTTCGTAGAGGCTCCACGTGTGGGGTTAAGATTTTGAAGGAGCTGACTCGAACATGGGAGCCTCATATCGTCAAGGGAAATCTGTGAAAGAGGTGGTGTGCAAGAAAGAGTAGTAGTTGTAGGCACAGTACAGAAGGTAGTCTTTAGGGTATTTGCATAAAGGAGCCTAATGTCTTTGCTCTTTATTATCTTTCCTCAAATGTGTCTAGTTATCCTTGACCAATAACTACTCTTTTAATAGTATGGAATTATTGCTCTCTCCACATCCATACTGGTTGGAAATCTTTTATTTTCCTCTCTCTCTCTCTCTCTCTCTCTCTCTCTCTCTCTCTCTCACACACACACACACACACACACACACGAAGTAACTATTTTAAAAAGTTCACAAAGGTTTATGTTAGAACTATGAAATGTAAACGATTTAGTTTATAGCCACAATGATTTGACATTAACCAAGTTAATCTTCTCATACCGATTTTCACAATTGTGTTACCTTAGAAGATTTCAAAATCTTGGATAAAAGGACAACAGGCAAGTGGTGGAAAGCTTTATGGATTTGTGTTATATGGAATATTTGGAACAACCGTAACGAGATGGTGTTCAAGAAAAATGCGAGCTGCTGCAATAAGTTAATTGAAATAATTAGAGTTCGATTTTGGTTTTGGATAGCTTGGATGATTGGATTTGTAATCCATCACTTTGTCTCGAGCTTTAGTATTTTTTTTGTTGTTAATTTGCTGTTGTTGATTTTGTATCTTGTTGGGTTGCACCTCTCGTGTGTATTTGAAAAAAATTTATTTACCTAAAAAAGAAAGGACAACAGGCAAGTTGGAGAGGTGGGGGGGGGGGGGGGGGGGGCGAGAGAGAGAGAGAGAGTCTTTTCAGTATTATTAAGAGAGTTCATCAGTGTCTTTAACAGAAGATCACTAGAGTCGACCATTTGCAAACTTTCAAACACCAGAATTCATTTCCGGACGATTTTGAGCTTGTTTGATCATGTAATCTTTCAGATACTAGTCACCCTCAGAACAGCTGCAGCAAGCTCTGTGTTCCGGTGGGCTGCAACGGCACTAGCTTACAACGATCCTCGCTGTCTCTGGATGCCAATTTTGTTGGCCTGTAACACAATCTCTCAGCCATAATCTTGCCCTGCACTCAGAGAAAGGACGACTGTCAGCATATATATAAATGAACAATTCATATAGCAAAACATGAACATGAATCATTAGTAATGGGAAATATTTACACCTCAAGACTGTCGTGGTCATAGCGCACTGCAAAAACACATGTGCAGTTGCTACTGTCGTGCACCTTCCTCTCGATTTCCACAACATGCGCGTCACAGTAAAGTGCATGATCCTCACTTTCCTGGTTACAAACAGCCACAAATAGTATCCGGTCAACGGGGAAGAAAACTGACGGTGGATGGAAATAAGATAGAACAAAATGAGATGTTACCCTACCCTAAAGCAAAGAACAAGATCTCCCACATTGACTTTATCACATTCGGAATGCTCCAATGGGATTGAACGTTCTCGTACTGCCTTATTAACGCTCACCCATTCGTCTTCTTCTTTGCCAAAGCCGGCAAATCTCACACGAACAACCTATCACATATAAATTCAAAAACAAGATTTGAATAAATAAAATGAAATTTCAGCAAAGATTAGATCAGAAAGCCAAATGCTGGTGTCAAGTATCCAAATATGACGAAAAAGTGAAATAAATTCTTGCAACACGAAACAGAAGTGAAGGATTTTACCAAATCCCCGGAGTGAAGGACCTTGTAGCTGAGGAAGGAGGCGACGTCAAACCTTAGAACAGAGAAAATGAAACTGAGTGTCAGATCGTTGATACTAATGCAGCAATATGACTCAATGGGAAAGAATGTGACTCAATCTATCATGTTTATTCATGATGCAGAAACTGATACAAAAGTTACGCCTCAAATAATGACGAGCACATCACAAGTCGATTTCATCTGGATCCCTCATTAAAGTATGTCACGATGGCAGGAAAGCAGAACATATATGAACATAGATTAAATGCTCACCAAGCAAAATCCTTAGCTGATCTAGCTTCGAAAATCAAGGTTTGTAGCTGCACTGCTGCTTCACTTGCAGGAATTGTTGGCACTGCCATAAATTTGAAGAATTTATCATCTCTAAATGGTCAAAAATTGAAACTTTTAGAACTGTAGAGAACATCCAATACATGCTATAGGAAATCTACGAGTCCAAGATCGAACAAGATGGGTGTATACGTTAACAAGACTGTAGTTCTCAGTGACAATTACACACCACAAATTTTGAGTAAGTTTTTTTGAAGTTAACTTACAAGAATAAAAAGTATAACATGCATCTATTATATGTAAACAGGATTTCTATAAATGAACATATCATATTGTGAAGGAACATAAAGAGAAACCTTTAGCCCTCTTTTTAATTATAGCAGTCTTTGATGCTTTCTTGGGTTTAAACGGGACAACTACAGCTGCCGAATCTGTAAGTTTATCGCGAAACCAACTTTGCACCTGCAATACAAGAAATATAAACATATATAAAAAAAAATCAAATGCTAGAACAAATCAAAGATAATAAACCATAAACTGTACAAACAAAAAGCTTCAAAGAAAGACCTGTTCCCATTTTATAGGAGGCTTTTCGGAACGGTGTATGGAAACACTGCACAAGAAAACCAATCAACTAAAAATTTAAACTAATTCCTTTCACAAAGCAGAAGCAGAATTCTTTTGTTTGGATAAATTCATAATAAGTGGATAACAAAATATGACAAAAATAGCTCACTTAAATTTGATGGAGAGCTCGCGGCAGAACTCTTCGATGATCGTCTTCTCTCTCATTTCCTTAAATAAGTGCTCCATTTGGATTATCTGCTCAGACAATCAAACCAAACATCTTAAACCAGTTTCAGCAGCAACAAATTAAAAATTTCTGGCATTTTGCCTAAGTTCTTTTCTTTTTAGTTCTTTGTATTTTTCCAATCAGAAGGAATAAATGAGTAACCAATTGCATTGCAACTTGCAAGCAAGCGTCTTTCCTCATTCTAAAAGCTTCAAAATAAGGCCAATCACCCACGAAAAGGAAGAAGAAATGAAGAATAGAGGATTCCACAGAAAACAAAACATTAATTTGCACACAAAAACATGTTTTGAAAGCTAATAGCAATTATCCAAAATCAAACTCCAATACCCAAAGAGCTGCGGAACAACATTGCAAGAACTCTTTTTTTTTTTTTTTTTAGATTTTCTAATATTTTTCACAAAACTAAATGCAGAAAATGAAACAAGTTCAAATTTCATCAGAAAACAATGATTCTGATTGTTGATATTTCAGCATGCAGAGATTTTTTATTCGGGATTAAACATTTTAAATGGGATTAATCAGACATAGCTTCTTGACATTTTAATCCAGTAAAGATCAAATCTTTACAAATATACTTTTGAACAAAAACAGACAAACATTTCTTATTTAAGCAAAACAGCAGGAGTCACCTCTGCTAATGTGAACTCAGGTGAATTATCTTCAGATTCCAGGGCCTCGAATTCAACATCCATCTCTCTCTCTCTCTCTCTCTCTCTCTCTCTCTTTGTGTGTGTGTGTGTGTGTGTGTGTGTGTGTGTTCACTGAGTCAGATTCTCATACAGTCACTTCAGTCTCACAGAATCACACATACATAGATTTCTTTGACAGGTTTTAATTTAATTCAATGTTATGAGAAAGAAAGAAAAAAATAATTAAGAGAGAGAGGGAGATGCTAGTCTGTCTCTACAGTGAGAATAGTGCAATTATATTGATTGTGGCTCAGCAATGCTACTGACTTTATTGTTGTGTTTTTATGATGATGTAATGATACCTGTTATTTAAATTTCCTTATCTTCTAGATTTATGTACGACTAAAGAAATCTTACTTATTCAATCACCGGATTTTACGCATCAAATAATATCTAATTTTACATTTTTCAGTTTGCGGAGAAAGTAACATAAAGTAGAATAAATGGAACGCGCATTCGAATAAATCTGCTTCCGCGTTATAACTTGATTCTTAGTCATTATAGTATATCATATTTTTATTTATATATCAAGTGGTAGCAGAAATATTATATTGCCAAAATATATGCAATAATAATTTATTAATGAATACGTAATGTCTTTATCTGATGCATTAATATGCTCAGATTTTCAGATATGAATTTAATATAATTGCCAAATGAGATTAAATACTATCTTGCTTTGACTTGACTACGTGCTACACGTTTTACAATGGTTCTTACTTCTAGTTCTAGGCTATTGGTATTGGGTAATAAATTGATTAAAATAAATCAAATATTTTGATTATTCTTTGACAACAAAAAACATATAAATAACCTTAAAAAGAAGTGAAGTGTAGTTTTAACAAATTTTGCGACTATGTGGGACTTCAAATTATTAGATAAATCGCAAAAATATGTCGGACTCACTGTTACTTTAACTAGGATATAGTTAGAGAATAATGAGAGAGTAATTAAAGTTTATTAATTCATAATCTAATGTTTCTAAGTGATTATTCTTTAAAATAAAAAAACGTGATTTATATGATACTTATTTATTTTTAAACTGACAAGTAACAATCGAGGATCCAAGTCAATTTAATAAAAATTATATCAATAATTATGTTCTATTTACATTTTACAGCATTTAAAGAGAAACTTGTACAATGAATAATTCGTCAACTTTCAATAAACATACAATCATCTGTCGAGAACTCAGTGTAACTCAAAATCACACACACAATGACACAAAAAAGAAAAAAGAGAGAGAAAAAAAGGTCTATTTGGCATGGGCCTTACAAAGATATGAAGCTACAAAGCCCAACCAAGTAGAAAATGTTTGTTACATTTGCTTCACTCCTTATGGGCTGTGGGCCCTAACTACATTTGATTTTTATACAAAAAAATGGTAAATATAAGTAAAAAATCGGTAAATAAGAGTAATTAATACACATAATATGAATTGTTCAGTGATAGAAATGGTAAAATCCTTGTCGTCTTTGGTTGAGTTTGTGAAATTTCTAGGTGAATATAGAAATGCCATTGAAATATTGGAGTTTTCATTTTCACCTTTGAAGACTGGCCTTCCTATAACATGTTTATATTGTCCACCACTCCATCTCTGCCAAAAATCATCAATTTTAAAAGATTAGGCTTATCATAACCAACTAAAAAAAGTAAAACTAAGGAAGGACCCAATTAAAAATAAATTGGAAGTATGAGGATTCAATGTTTACAAGTTCAAATACATGTACCCAAATTAGAAAGATTGAAAATATTTATACCTAAATATGCTTTATTTCTAGGACAATGTAAGATAGAGCTCACAAATATAGATTCGAAAGAACTGTGCATGTCATCAACACTATTGAAGAACAAATCTAATTTGAAGTCGATTACTAAGTGATAAGAAAAAATTAGAGGATAAAAAAAGAATAAATTAGAGGAACATAACAAAGGATGTAAATTAAAGTGCATAAGATGTGGGATTAATTTATTAAATAAAAAAGCATGATTATGAGTTGCACGGGTGGAAAAATAATCAATGGCACATATTATAAATACAGTAGCATATAGTATCTTGCTAGGCACATTTTCATGCAACTATAATTGCTTTTTTCTTTAATCTTTCTTTCTTTTTATTTTATTGACTATGTTTTAAGGGTGCCTGATGGCCCCTAATCACCTTTTGTTTTATTTATGAATTTTTATATTATGATTATTTTGAAGCAACAATAAAGTCCAGGAATTAATTTTTTCTTTTTAATAATTTGAACACCTAAAACTTCTTATCAAGTTTCCTCCTAGTATATAGTCTTAGTCAATAATACTCATATACGTATTATTAATTATACGAGATCATCTATTTTAAAGAATGATAGACAAGTTACAAATAAAATTACCTGTAACTTGTCTCCGATTGCGATGACAATTGAATTTTCAGTGGGACTAAATGAAACCCAACCTTTTTTGGAGTAAACGTGGAAATCAGTAGTTCCACTCCACACATGCAAGCTCAACGCATGAGGAAATTCAGATCCCTTTATCAACATTCTTATCACATCATATCTCAAAAAATTCTCCGATTGCTTGCTCCCCATTTCCCGATCATATTTATGTATACAACATACTTTTCCGGTGCGTTCTTGCTCCTCCGGCGAGTCATTTTCCAGTGAAAACTCTTTCAAACTATAGTGCTGCAGAAATAGCATAACTCTTCTACCTACTTCTTCCATTTGCCTAGACAACTTCTTCATTTCTTGACTGCAAAAAATTAATATATCAATCAATTACAAAAAATTCGTTAATATATTGTCACATCACAATTCTGACCAATGACATGTATTATTTTAAATATAGTTATGTATCTTAATTGAGTGAAATAAATCTTATCACGTGTTATTAATTTAAAGAAATCAATATATAATATCACACAAATCAACAATAGGAAATCTTGTATGATAATTTAGTGATACTCCAAAATTAAAAAAGGCAGTTAATATTTTACCTAAAATTTGAAAATCCAAACGGCCAAATTCCCTCCAATTCCAACCTCATGGCTGCTTCATCACACCACAAGAATTCTTCACTCTGATCTCTGATTTCCTCGTCGCTGTGGATCTCCTCGAACCCGTATCGCCTCTCCGGCGACCTCGCCGCCGTCTTCTTCTTCTCCGGCGCGATCTGGAAGATGCCGCCGGCGAGTAGCAAAACTAGCCTCATCAAATCCGGCGAAACACCATGGTTGATCAATTCCAAACACCCAACTTTCGCGATCAGATCACAGATTTCGAGGCCCATTTCATGTTTCAACGAACCCAGTTTCTCAAAGTCGAGTCTTGGCGGGTTTTGGACCCATTTTTGGCGGGGGAAAACCCGGTCTGGAAGAACCAGGTCGGGGACTTTGAGGGCTTGCTGGAGGTATTCAGTTAAAATGTCGTCGTTTTTGAAAGATGATTGCCTTCCCGGACCCACCGGAGAAGGCGGAGGAGCTCGGAAATCCACCGCATTCATCCGTGGCAACGGCTCTGGCGTCAAGGCCATCTGGGATCTTAATTTTCTGCTAAAACTAGTAAGTATTGATAGAGATTTTCCTTATTCTTTCTCTGGCATCAAAGATTTGGTTTCATATAAAGATGAGAAAAGAAAAGGAGGCAGCAATGATGGAAATGTCCAGATTTTGAGCTACATTTTGAGGATAATCAAGCATGTCATTTTCACTTTTTTTCTTTCTCATTAGGTTAATGGTTTCTTTTTCTTTATTTAAAATAAATTTGCTTGCTTTTTTTTTTATGTATGAGTTAAATCTTTGCTTTACAGATCTTCAAAGTTGTGCTGCTAATTATTAATTTCGTGCGATTGATTTTTGATACAGTACAGCTGTCAGCTTAATTACAATAGCTTTTTGATTCAACAGTGAAATCATGAGACTGACCTTCAACCCCTTTTTAGTAATTTCTCACAGCATTTATCATATTTTATTTCACTGGCTCCCCAAAGATTCTCCACAGAAATTGCACTCTGCAAATTTATTTGCTTTTGATTTACTTGAACGAGGAGCAGGAGGGGGTTTCTTGCAATTAGATTCATGTGGTAATATTTTTGTTAATTAATGTGTTGGTGAAAGTTATTAGACTGCCCGCAGCGGGGTGTCTCGACGGTGGCTCGAGACACCCGCTGTGACGGGACATCGCGATGGAGGGACGGAGGGCTCGAGACCGTCTCGAGATGGCGCGTGGCCGCCACGCGACGCCATTTTCATTTTTTTTTATATAGGCGGTGCATTGCATGCGCCAGAAATAAAAAAAAAAAATCGCACAATGGCTATTCAGCCGATTTTAATATATATATATATATATATATATATATATATTTTGTAATTCATCCCTATAAATATATACTTCATTTCACAATTTTTTCCACACCAAATTCATCTTCCTCCTTTTATTTTCTCTCAAATATTTTGCAAAAAAAAAAGTCTTCGTCGTCCGACTCCTCAACCGGCTACTCTTCCCATGGCACCGACGACGAGATTTTATCGATGGTGACGAACCTCCAAGCTGCTGCTGCTCGACTCTTCGCCAAAAAGAAAAAAAGGAGTGAAGAGGACGGTCGCACACCGCGATCGGGAGGCGGTCCTGCAGCAGTTGATGACCGACTACTTCAACGACAACCTGACGTACGGCCCAACATTTTTCCGCCGACATTTTCGAATGCACAAGCATGTGTTCTTGAGGATTTGCTAGGCGTTGGAGCAGAATGTGCGATACTTCCAGCAGAAGCAAGATGCAACCGGCAAATGGGGCCTCACGTCGGTGCAAAAGTGCACAATGGCCATTCGCCAACTAGCCACCGGCCGTCTTTGCCTCCGGAAGTTCTGCAAAGGTGTCATCGACCTATTCGGTGACGTATATTTGAGGAGGCTAAATGCACAAGACACCGCTCGGCTGCTGCGGATGCACGAGGAGAGGCACGACTTTTCGGGGATGCTCGGTAGCCTGGATTGCATGCACTGGGCGTGGAGGAATTGCCCGAAGGCGTGGTCGGATGCTTACACTCGAGGAGATATAGACGTACCTTCCTTGATTCTTGAGGCGGTGGCGTCTCAAGACTTATGGATCTGGCACGCCTTTTTTGGAGTAGCCGGCTCCAACAACGATATTAACTTCCTCAATCAGTCGCCCCTATTTGAGGACGTGCTTGAAGAACGTGTTCCGCCGTGCCAGTACGTGGTGAACGGAAAGCCCTACGACGGCGGTTACTACTTAACCGATGGGATCTACCCGGATTGGGCTGCTTTGATCAAGGCTCCTCCGCTTGCAACAGACGAGAAGACGGTGCGGTTCAAAATGATGCAGGAAGCGGCGAAGAAGGATATCGAACGGGCATTCGGTGTTCTTCAGGCCCGTTGGGAAATTATCCGGAACCCGGCGCGGAACTTTTACACAAAGCACCTCCGCAACATCATGTTTACGTGCATTATTTTGCACAACATGATCATTGAAGATGAGAGGGAGGATGCCGAGAACTGGAGAGAGGACACATAAACAATGTCGGGTAGTAATGTTACTCATGTCCCCGCACCGCAATCATGGAAGAATTTTCTCAAACGGGACGCCGCATTGAGAGATGTAAGGAAGCACCATCGGCTCACAAATGATTTGATCGAGTATCTTTGGAGCCGAGCAGTTGATGAGTATGATGTTTTTTATTTGTTTAATTTCAATTAATGTGATGTTTTAATTTGTTTTATTTCAATTAATGTATTGTACTAGTTATTTGTTTACATTAATGAAAATTTTAATATTTCTTATTAAAATTAATGCAAAATATAAATTCAAAAATTCCTTAGAGACACCCCTTAGAGACAGCCCCACTGCAGCTCACTGTCTCTATCTCCGAAAAATCCTTAGAGACACTCCTTAGAGACACTACCACTGCAGACAGTCTTAATATTATAATCACCCATTTTTATTTAACACTAGCAATAATAACGTGCACTCGCACGTTGAAGAAAATGATTCCAACAAAAATTTATTCTTATTGGTGCATTTCATAATTTTCTGAAGGTAGAAAATATTTTGTTATAAGAATAAAATAAATATATATATAAATTTATACAGTCCCTTCGCGATGTTTCAATCTAATGTAATAAAAAAAACAAAAATAAAATCTAAACTTACTAACGTGACATTGTCCTAGGCTGAGTACTGGTCTAAATCTACTCAACTGAATAACATTCATGAGACTAATATCTAATCCATCTAACTGAACAACCCCAGACATTCAAAGCTCTAGATATGAAATATTAAAATCTAATATACCAATAGTTCAAATAAGAAAAAAAGTCTAAACAAAAGTTATTAATTTAAATTTATAAATTATATATGAAAACTCTAACAATAAAATTAAGAATGTACGTAATTAGCAAAACATGAAAATTGTACTATCAAATGAAATTAAGAATGTATATAATTAACAAAACATTAAGAATTATAAAATCAAATAATTATCTCTAATTAGTCATAATAATAATAATTGTTTTGGTATTTAATCATAATAATTATATGCATTACTCGCACAAAATCTCATCTCATTTTTCCTTTTCGTAATAATGCTTGAAATCAAATTAAAATGTAACAAAAACATAAAGTTAAAATTTGGCAAGTATACTCCTCATTTTCAACTTCTTATCATAATACTATATTTTACTTTAATGATATAAGCCTGTAATTTTATTTTCTATTAATATATAACCCTTCGAAATTCGAAGGTAATTAATGTTATTATAATTTATGAAATTATTTTGCGTCATTTTTCATTCATCAAATAAACTCATTCTGCAACATAGTTTGTACATATTACATATTTTAATAACCAGTTGTTTGAATTATCTTGTCTATTCTATTAAAATAATCATATCTTTGCTTTTATTTGAGAAAAATAATGAATTAACTTTAGGATGTGCGGAATAACTTTTTTAGTTTTCATCGTCACTTTTATTTCGTTTAGAATTTTTTTTATTTAATTACTCTTATATATAAAATCAATCAAAATGAAAGAAGAGCCAAAATTCCACAAAGATATATCTTGGCTCGACGCATTGGACATATAAGCTTTAAAAAATGTAGGAAAAAGATTGATGCTCATACATAATCATAATTTATAGACATATAGATAGATAATTTATATAAGAGAAAATACATGAATCTAGCACTTCTTAGATAGTTTTTTTAAATTTTAGCACCCCTTATAAAAATTTGGTGATTTAGCACTTTATCTCTTTTTTACCCTTCTACCCAATTTGTAATTCCCTACATATCCTCAAATTCACTATTTCTTTCTGTATACATTTTATACTCTTTCTCTCTCTATTTCAAATATTTTCAAATCTTCTCTTTCTCTCTCTCTCTATACATCTCCCCCCTATCTCTCTACTCTCTGCTCAAACTATCCCTCCGCCGCCCTTTCCCTGCCGCCGACGAGGGCGGCGTTCACCCGCCGCCTATCTCCCCACCGCCTTTTGTCCCTGCCGCCGATGAGGGCGGCGTTCACCTCCGCCGCCGCCTATCTCCCCACCAACTTCACCATCCGCCGGCGCCTATCTCCCCACTAACTTCACCATCGGATTCGAGGTGATGCTCGACCAGCCCCAACCGCCGCACCCCGCCGGATCCGTCGCGTTCTATGTCGGCGAGGAGCGCCGCAGATCTATTGTCAACGCGCGCGCACACACACACCAGACGTCGCCGGAATCTGGACTAGCAGCCACCGCCGCGATTCGCCGTCGAGGAGGAAGGAGAGAGCAGCCGCTGCTGCTCGTTGGACGGCGTTTTGCGCCTCCGTTCGCGAGCACCGTTTGCGAGCCCCGTTCGCGAGCTACCGCTCGCTCACGTCGCCGGAATCGCGAGGAAGAAACCCACCAAACCAGCGCCCCCCTTAGCTCCAGCTCCACCGCACGCCGCTCCCGGAATCTGCAGATCCGACGATCTCGCGCTTCGTCGCCCCACACATCGGCGCCGGCGGGAGATAGAGAGCTGATTTTTCCATCGGCGTTTTGAATCCTTTGTTTTTTCGTAAGTTTTTCGCTGAAATGCAGATCTCAATTTTATGATTTTGTGCTTTAATGGCGGCGAGATGTATAGGTTTAATAGGTGTGGCGTATGACTTGTTCGATGTGCTTTGATGGTTGTACCTTTGATTGTAGATATGAATGAAGATGAATCTGATTACTATTTTGCAAAAAGCTCCAATTTCTATTTTAGCTCGCAAACGGTCAGCAACAATTTCATGGAAATGCAGATTTAAACATTTTTTTTGTAAGAGCTCTGTTATTGCTCAATTGCCTAAATTTGTATGATTTGGGGTGACATTTGATTGCATTTTTGGTATAATACTACTGGACATATATTACTAGTTGGGGTTACATTCTTTCAATTTGCCTGCAAATTTTTGTGCGTTGATGTTTGATGAAAGAGGTTTGTTTTGATTGTGTTGGTTGGTTTAATGGGAGCAGATGGAAGGGTGCTGGCCTTCCCTTTTTTTGTGCATTCACAAATTTTTTCATATTTTTTTTGTGACTTCACAAATGTTTTCATATTTTTTTTGTGACTTCACAAATTTTTCCTCTTTTTTTTGTGACTTCACAAATATTTGTGATTTCACAGATATTTTTAAGTGACTTCACACATTTTTCTTTGTGACTTCACAATTTTTTTCCTTTTTTTTCTGACTTCACAAAAAAGTAGCGGCGGATAAGTGGTGGTGGAATATCTTTTTTGTGACTTCACAAAAAAATTGTGGCCGCCGGCGACGGCGGAAAAATGGTGGTGATTTTTTTTTTTTTTAGTCACAAATTTTTTTCTGTGACCGCCGGCGGCGGCGGCGGCCGGAAAGTGGTGGCACGGCGGCGGCGGTGGCGGGGTTGTGGTGGTGGAATGTTTTCTTTTTTGTTCAGTCACAAATATTTTTTTTGGAACTAGATAGGTGGTGGAAGGGCAAAAATGTCCAAAAGTGCTAAAATTTTAAGAATTTATAAGGAGTGCTAAAATTTAAAAAAACTATCTAAGAAGTGCTAGTTGTAAAATCCTCTCTTTATATAAATATAAATTGATATGTGTAATCATTAAATAATAAGTAGATAAAATAAAAATTGATACTAAAACTAATGAGAGGTAATGTTTCAATCACCCGTTATTTGGATTATCTTGTCCATCCTATCAAGATAATCATATTTTTGCTTTTATTTGAGCAAAAATAATGAATTAATTGATTTATCAATTTTCACACTTTAGGATGTGATGATTTTCCCCCCTAATTAGATAGTTCTTTTCCAAATTAACAATTCGGAGAGGGAGAAAAGAAAAACGATGTATTAAAGCCACCATCTTCATGTTTTTCGTTCCTTTGACACACTTTCATCCAAGGGCCAATTAAGTGTTCTAAGAGTAATAAAATCATTTATTTGGCCAACTAATTGATTTGCCAAATTAATTTGATTGAGCAGTACAAATGTAGGATGAGAAATTATACAGTAATTTTGAATATTTATATAGATTCTTAAAGGGTGGAATCTTATTGAAAAGCTATGTGAGATAGAAAATTTTATGTTAAATATATCGAGGAAAGATATCATACCAAATCATAATTTGGGAACATTTACCCATACTTATATTTTATGGAAGTTTTTAGAATATTGAAAATTAAATCATAAAATATATGAATAAAAAAAATACATGAAATGGGGCTTTAAGACAAATATGAATACTGAATGGAAAAAGTACCACGTATTTTTGATCATTTTAATTTATTTAACCACATGCTTCGTAATATTATTAAAATTATTAGCCACAATTTGTTTAGTAGTTATTATAGAAATTTATTTTGAAAGTAAAATATTTAGTTTCTAATTAAATTTAAGAAAATTATTGCGCGATTTTCTCGTCTCAATTTATTATTTTTTGTTGTTTTTTAGTTCAATTTTAATCAACACACTTCATCAAGATTATTAAAATTATTAGGCACAATTTGTTTAATAGTTATAGTTTGAAATTGATATATATTTAGTTTATAATTAAATTCAAAAAATTTACTCTATGATTCTCCGATCTTGACGATTTGTTTGTTATTTTCAGTTCTATTTTAAATTACATGCTTCACTAAGATCAAATTTTGCATAGATGCATATTTAATACACATATATACGTGCACATAAAGTAGCTAAATAAAATTTTTTAAAAGCCATATTAAGTAGTGTATGGGATATTAAATAAAAATAAAACTTATTATTTGGCCAGTATTAATTAATTAATTAGTGAAAATAAATTGATTGTGGAAATAAATGTGAGATGAAAAAATACATATTGAGTTTTGAGTATTTATATAGATATTTGAAAAAGGGAGTTTTATTGAATAACAATGTAGGATACAAAATATCATACTATTAAATATTAATAAAGGATCCCAAACTAATAATAATATAATATTTATATTTTATTTATAAGATCTATCAAATTAAAAAAAAATATTATATTGATCATTACCTTTCTACCTTAAAGTTGGATTATGTTCATAATGTCGTTCTTATTTTAATATAATAGCCATATTTATTTATGATGACACCAAATTAATAAATATGTAGAAGTAGTATGTATATCTTTTTTAAAATTGATAGATTTCCATCTCATACAAAATTGGATAGAATATATTAATACCATAATTAGTTCTTTACTTATGATCAAAATCAAACTATTATATATATTAATTAAAATTACTTAAATTATGATTTAAAATAAATAAGAATATCGAATTATGGTGGCATAATAATACATATACAGTATATAGATACATAAGATATATTAAATTAAGTAATTTAAATCGATATAATAAAATATGTTAAATTAAGTAATTTAAATCAATATAAGGAAAATTTAAATCTTAATAAATTATTCTAATTCTTTATTTATTATATTACATTATAATTCTCAAACTAAATAAATATATAGTAGGGACATTATAAACAAAACATATTTTATAAAATAAGACTCTTTTTATATTAGTATAAATTAAGGGCATAAGTATTTTTCTTTTATTGAATTAATGGAGAGGAATTGAGGATCAAAGTGTAATTTTAGACATGAGTGGTTGGTAGAGATTTCACATTTATATAATTATAGAGAATATAGAGACGGAACTTTGCAATTTATTTTAATTTGATACCATGTTGGAGGATAGTAGTAAGCATCCAACAACTATACCATCCCAAACAAGGAAGGTCATAATTACATTTATGTCTAATATTTGCATATATTCATATTTTTGGTTAGAAATTCAAATTTCTCCTTAACATACAACTATTTGTATTAAATGGAATTCTCTTAATAAGTAGAGCTTATTAATAGTATTGGAATAAAAGATGGAACATCGTTGGTAGCAATGGAATAGTACTAATTAATATAAGCGTATTAGAGTAGATGCATTAGCAAGAGAAAGGCACTTCATCTAGAGAGTAGAGAGCATCCATCATCTCTCTCTCTCTCTCTCTCTCTCTGTCTGTCTCCATTTTCTTCCAAACTGTAAGTATATTTCACCTCTTTCATTGTTTCTTCTAATTTCTTTTCAAGTATATATTTTTTTTGCGAGAAAATGTTGCACTACACTTTTGAGTGAGTCATCAGTGAAACTCTCTCTCTCTCTCTCTCCATTTCTTGATTTTCATGTGTTTTTTCTCTGCAACATTCACATATATAGCAGCTAAAGATTCAATCATGAGATGATCATTTGGTATAACTTGTCCAATGACTTGCTATAACTAGCAGCCTATAGCATAATTGAAAAGGTAGCAGATTGTCAGAATATTTGCTTCAGACAAGCAAGTCATGACAGAAAATAAAACAAACATTGAATTTATATTGTTATATATAAATCTTGGTTATATGTCCGTTTATGAAAGGAATGACAACATTCTTCCCAAAACTAAATTTTAGTCAATTATGGCTGGAATGAACAAAACATGCATTTTATTCTCTTTCTGATATGCTCAAAAGAAAGTGACCTTCTAACGGCAGCATGCAAGTTCATCTAAATCATGCACACTTTATCTATCATCTTCGTAAAAGTTCTCCTTTAATCGCAGCATAGATTTAGTTATCATTCCGCGTTCTTGAAAAGCCTCGAGAAGGAAAATGAAGAAAGATGTGGAAAGTTATACACATGACACACAAGAGATCATTGATGAGTAAGTTAATAAGTTTTGCTTAAATGATTAATTAGTGGCTAAAAGAACTTTAAATATAAACAAATGTATTTCTACCTTATTCTGCTTTTGCAGGGTAGGGAATGAACTTGCTAGTGTGGAAGTGAGGTTCAAGAACTTAACCATTGAGGCGGATTGTTTCGTTGGTGAAAGAGCTCTTCCTACGCTGCCAAATGCTGCACGTAACATTGCAGAGATAGCTTTGAGTTGCTTTGGGGTGAAGCTGGCTGAGAGAACAAAGCTTCACATATTAAAAGACATTTCTGGGATCATCAAGCCCTCCAGGTGTGTGTTTGAAGCTGAAAATGCAGTAATTTCTAGTGTAAAAATCCTAATACCTAAGCTTATTTTCATTTGGTGATGAGTAGGATGACCCTTCTATTAGGACCGCCGTCGTGTGGAAAAACAACCCTTTTGTTGGCCCTTGCAGGAAGATTAAGCTCCAGCTTAAAGGTGTGTTAAACCATATTAAATTTCATAATTTCTTAACTTTCAATCATATTTTGACTATTACTAAAGAATTAATATATAAAGAGGCAAATCCCTTTTGAATGAACACTTTAAACTTGTGAGCAGAAAAGTGGAGAAATAACCTATAATGGGCATAAGCTTAAGGAATTTGTCCCACAGAAGACGTCAGCATACGTCAGCCAGAATGACGTTCATGTAGCCGAGATGACCGTTGGAGAAACACTAGACTTTTCTGCCAGGTGCCAGGGGGTTGGATCAAGATATGGTAATTATCTTTTTACAGTTTTACTAAAATTCTATGCTTTTTAATCTTGCATAATGCACACTAGCATTTGTTTTTCTAACTCTTTCTATTTAATTGTAGATCTCTTGAAGGAGATTACGAGAAGGGAAAAAGAAGCTGGTATTTCTCCAAATGCAGATGCTCATCTTTTTATGAAGGTAGCAAAGCATGAGAGAATCTCTAACCATTTTTTCTTGATAAAGAAGGGCTTATTCTAATGTATAGCTTTCATTTGATCCCTCATAAGGCGACTGCGCTAGAGGGGGCCGGAAGCAGTCTTATCACAGACTATGTTCTCAAGGTATGATCCGCCAAAAAAAATGGGTTAAAATGGAAATTAGTCAAGAAGTCAGCTTTACTCATCCAGCATTGATTGTTATCACATAATGCAGATATTGGGACTTGATGAGTGTCGGGACACCCTCGTGGGGGATCAGATGTTACGCGGGATTTCAGGCGGTCAGAAAAAGCGCCTCACTACAGGTAAGTCTAAAACATATTCTGTGAAAAATAATGAATACTATAATTGGTTGTTGTTATAGGGGAGATGATTGTTGGGCCATCCAAAGTGCTTTTCATGGATGAAATATCAACGGGGCTAGACAGCTCTACGACGTTTCAGGTGGTTAAGTGCATGCAGCAAGTAGCACACCTCACAGAGGCCACCATACTGATGTCCCTCCTGCAGCCAGCTCCAGAGGCATTCAACCTCTTTGATGACATCATCCTCTTGTCGGAGGCCCAGACCGTCTATCACGGCCCCACAGAACACGTTCTTGACTTCTTCGGAACAAATGGCTTCAAGTGTCCTCAAAGAAAGGGAATTGCTGACTTCCTGCAAGAGGTATTTTTTTAGTCCTCATCACCAACATACAAGTTAAGCTGCCACTTATCTTGCTCACCATTGCTTATATCTATGACTTTATCACACACATATATGTGTGTATATATTTTGTAAAAGGTGACATCGAAAAAAGACCAGAAGCAGTATTGGGCTGATAAAACTACGACATACAAATACGTTTCAGTCAGTGAATTTGCAGAAAGATTCAAGCATTTTCATGTTGGCATTCAGCTTCAACAAGAACTGTCTATCCCATATGAAAAGGGAAAAAGTCCGAAATCATCTCTTGTTTACCACAAGAACATGGTTCCACGAGGAGTGCTTCTCAAGGCCAACTTCGCCAAGGAATGGCTTCTGATAAAGAGAAACTCTTTCTTCTATGTATTCAAGACTGTCCAAATCATTATTGTGGCAATGATTGCATCAACCGTATTCTTGAGGAGTAGATTACGC
Source organism: Schizonepeta tenuifolia (assembly GCA_029490685.1). Classification (NCBI taxonomy): domain Eukaryota; kingdom Viridiplantae; phylum Streptophyta; class Magnoliopsida; order Lamiales; family Lamiaceae; genus Schizonepeta; species Schizonepeta tenuifolia. The sequence goes on from CM055960.1 coordinate 58,402,122, forward strand.
GCTCAGAATGAAGAAGACGGAGCTGTCTACATGGGCGCACTCGTCTTTGGCATGATCATAAATACTTTCAACGGATACGTAGAAATTTCACTCACTATACAGAGACTTCCAGTCTTCTACAAGCTTAGGGACCTTATGTTTCATCCTACTTGGACCTTTGCAATACCACATCTTCTGCTAAGGATACCGATATCCTTGTTTGAATCTTTCGTGTGGATGGTCACGACGTACTACACAATCGGATTTGCCCCTCAACCCTTCAGGTAATAATATATTGAAGAGAGTTAGTACTGTGCATATGAAAATGGAGACTTACCATGAAAAATTTGTTCTTTCTCAGGTTCTTTAAGCAATTTTTGTGGGTATTTTGCATCCAACAAATGGCTGCAGGGATGTTTAGGCTCATTGCAGCGATATGCAGGACGATGGTTATCTCCAAAACCGGTGGCTCTCTCACTCTTCTGCTCGTGTTTCTTTTGGGAGGTTTCATCGTTCCTGTCGGTTAGTACAACATCTTAAGCACTATGTACACAGCATGTCATGTGCTATCTAAACGACTAAAACAGAAGATAATAATTGCAATATGCAGCTCAAATTGTGGCAATGTTGAAATATTGAATCTTGATAACAATGAAATCTTGGATTCTAAAACAAGTGTTGCTTCATGTAGATCAAATTCCGATATGGTGGAGATGGGGTTACTGGATTTCACCTTTGAGCTATGGCTACAATTCTGTTGCAACTAACGAAATGTTCGCCTCAAGATGGATGAACAAGTTGGTGAGTGTGTGAAAATAACATAAGTATGAATCTTATACCATGATCTCAAACATCAAAATCTTGATTTAGGTTCTTGATTCTATGGCAGGGTTCGGATAATGTTACGAGACTAGGTGTGGCGGTTCTAAAGCAATTCGATGTTTTCCCAGAAGAGAAATGGTACTGGATAGGCATAGCTGCTCTATTGGGGTTCACATTTATCTTTAACATATTCTTTGTGATTGCTCTCATCTACCTAAACTGTAAGTCCTACTGCTTCTGTTGATGATTAGTGCAACAGCTTCTCACCATTTCGATTGCTTACTTCCCGTTTCTCGATAGCTTTTGAAAAGCCACAGGGTACAGTATCTCAAGAGCAGGCAACAACAGTGGGATTAGACCAAGAAAAATCTGAGAAAGGTCCAAGACATAGACAAACTGAATCAAAGGACTCGTTGATCCAATCAAGATCAGCTTCTGACAGGAAAAACAAAGGTAAAATCAAAGATTTATGTCACATTTCTCAAATTTTCCTCAAATATCTATGTTTATATGGCAGACAGAGGAAACATAATTGAGAACTCGAGCGTTGGACTTGCACATAAGAGGGGAATGGTTCTACCTTTCACGCCTTTGGCTCTGTCGTTTGAAAATGTGAATTACTACGTGGATATGCCCCAAGTAAGAAGTCAAGTTATAGTTGATAACATCGTAAACATATATTTCTACATTTCAAGAAACTAAAATAGGCCACAGGTTATGCAAGAAAAGGGAGCAACCGAGGGGAAACTCCAACTACTTCATGAACTAACCGGCTCATTTAGGCCGGGAGTTTTGACAGCATTGATGGGAGTGAGTGGAGCAGGAAAAACTACGCTCATGGATGTTCTATCTGGAAGAAAGAATCGCGGTTATATTGAAGGCGACATTAGAATATCGGGATTTCCAAAAAAGCAAGAAACTTTTGCAAGAATTTCAGGATATTGTGAACAAAATGATATCCACTCACCTCAAGTAACTGTCCATGAGTCCTTGATGTATTCTGCTTCCCTTAGGCTCCCTCAAGAAGTTAGCAAGGAAGAGAAAACGGCAAGAACTTCGCCTCCCTCTAAATTTCATTTCCTAAAGAAAAACATGGACTCATGCTATCTATTCTTTTAATGACAGATCTTTGTGGGTGAAATCATGCATCTAGTCGAGTTAGATAATCTCAAGGATGCTATAGTAGGTGTTCCAGGTGTTACTGGATTGTCGACAGAGCAAAGAAAGAGACTCACCATTGCAGTCGAGCTTGTGGCCAATCCCTCCATCATATTTATGGATGAGCCAACTTCTGGTTTAGATGCAAGAGCAGCAGCCATTGTTATGAGAACAGTGAGAAACACCGTGGACACTGGGAGGACCGTTGTTTGCACAATACATCAACCGGGGATCGACATATTTGAAGCGTTTGATGAGGTAACCGTCTAAATTTTTGGTAAGTTTCACTATCTTGAAAGCTTCATTGTTCTAATACTTGTGGAATACATCAGTTGCTTCTCATGAAAAGAGGCGGTCGAGTCATCTATGCAGGATCCCTTGGCCAACAATCCCAGCATGTCATCGATTACTTTGAGGTAAATCACAGTTTTACTCACCTCTCACCAGCTAAAAGGAATTTATATATATCAAGAACTCTTACCTAATGCAGGCAGTAGCTGGAGTTCCAAAAATCAAGGAGCAACGTAATCCAGCAGCATGGATGCTTGAAGTGAGCTCAGATGAAACAGAGACTCGACTTGGTATTGATTTTGGAGAGTACTACAAATCAACATCTTTATATCAGTAAGTCCATATACCACATAGACACACAAATTAATTCACATTATATCACAAATTGAGGCATTATCTAAAATTTTTACTCTTTTCTGTTGCAGAGAAAATAAGGCCTTAGTTAAAGAGCTAAACATCCCACCTCCCGGTGCAAAAGACTTACATTTTCCTACACAATATTCTCAATCAACTTTAAACCAATTCAAACTTATCCTCTGGAAGCAAAAATGGAGTTATTGGAGAAATCCTGACTACAATCTTTCAAGATTGTTCTTCACACTTGCTGCTGCATTAGTAATTGGGTCGATTTTCTGGAAAGTGGGAACCAAAAGGTTCACATCCAACTCTCAAAAACTTTCAAAAACATTCTGTAACAGAACCGGATAAGAATCACTTACTTGGTCCTTTCCCACCTCAATTTTTTCAGGGAAAACAGCAATGACCTCATGACAGTTATTGGAGCCATGTATGCTTCAGTTTTATTCCTTGGAATAAACAACTGTGCAACGGTACAACCAGCAGTAGCCATCGAGAGAACAGTTTTCTACAGAGAGAGAGCTGCAGGGATGTATTCAGTACTACCTTATGCAATGGCACAGGTGATTCATCTCAAACTAAATACAGTAGCCCTTTATTTCAAGAACGTGAACATGATCAGCACAAGTCCATTTTAGGCATTAAACGGAATTAAAACATGGTTAATTATGCTAATTATTTTAACACATGATGATCAAAATGCAGGTGATCACAGAAATACCTTATGTGTTTGTGCAAACCACATATTACACACTAATAGTGTACGCCATGGTGAGCTTCGAATGGAAAGCTGCCAAGTTCTTGTGGTTCTTCTTCGTCAACTTCTTCTCGTTTCTCTACTTTACATACTATGGAATGATGACTGTCTCTGCAACACCTAACTTACAAATGGCAGCGGTCCTTTCCAACGCCTTCTACTATCTTTTCAATCTCTTCTCGGGCTTCTTCATTCCTGGACCGGTTAGTGAACACTATCAAATTCTGAAAACATTTTCAAGATATGAATTCTTACAACATGATAGGACCTATACAACAAAGTTGTAAAATGTTGTCTCGTTGAAAATGGCAGAAAATTCCCAAGTGGTGGATCTGGTATTACTGGATTTGTCCAATGGCGTGGACAGTCTACGGCCTGATTGTGTCGCAGTATGGAGACGTTGAGGACGAGATCATAGTGCAGGCGACGTTGCATAAACCAAGTGTTAGAAGTTACATTGAAGAGCATTTTGGATACAAGTTAGACTTCATGGGAGAAGTTGCTCTAGTATTGGTAGGTTTCACAGTTTTCTTTGCTTTCATGTATGCTTACTGTCTCAAAACACTCAATTTCCAGAAGCGCTAAATCAAAAAACAAAAAACCATTTTCAACTATATTGTCCAAGATATTTATTAATTTTACTTGCATTTTCCATTGTATGTCATCATTTTGTCTTAATTGCTTAGTTGCTTAATTGATTTACTAAAGTCGCGCCTATAGTCAAAGTATATGTGAACTATTTTTACTGATTATGTTTGTTTCCTCTTTCTTGCGTGCATTTTAGTTTGAAGCTTAAATTATTGTTATACTATTTTATTTTACCAAGTAACGTGAATAGCTAGCCCAACCATTTTTATCTTAAACGAACGATTTGTTTTTAGTCCAAATAACATATTTTCTGAACCTAAAGAGTTTATACTACTGAAGCCCAAGCATTTAGCCAATGAAATTATTTGTTTGCATCGTATGCAACGGTTAAAAGTTGAAACACATGAAACCTCCCCTGCAATGTCATGATATATCTCTTGTGGCTTTTTAATTGCCTAAAAAGTACATGAATCTTTGGCCTTTTTTTTTGGCAAACTAATTTTTTAATTTGGCAAAAACTTGTGTACATCGGTTGTATAATATACATTCATTTTTTTGTATTTTGTGCTTTCACTTTAAATAATTTTTTTCTCAGGTGTGTTGACGCGCGGCGCGTGCACCCCACACGCCTCTATTTTTTTCAGATTTTTTTTTTGCTTCTTTTTTTGTTTGCCGTCTCGTCTTTTGTCAAGAGTTGAGCCAGCCGAATGATCCAAATTGTTGACACTAAGATTATCTTTAGATTGAAATCGGAGCCGAAAAAAAATCTGAAAATTAAAAAAAAAATTGAAATTGAAAAAAAAGGGTGCGTGGGGTGAACGCTTTACTTGTGGGACACACCCACACACCCGAGAAAAAAAGGTATTGAAAAGAAAAAAAAATGAGTGGTATACTATACAACTGATGCACCCAAGTGTGCCTCATTTAATTTTGTCCTAATAGTTACATCTTATTTTATAACTCTGTTCTAAGCACTCAATTCAATTATAGTAAGTTTACATACATATCACGTCTTCCTTCAGAAAAAATAAAGTAGTTAGATCGTTAGAGATTTTGATCAAATGACCCTAGTTTGAAAGAAACTTAGAAAAATTAACTCATCTAAACATCGAGAAAAGCCAGATTATCATGATCGAATTATTACAGATCATATCACGTACAGGCAAATAACACCCTTACATTTAGAAAAATAAATAGGAGATAAAATATAAGGAGGCATTAATATAATATAATATAATATAATATAATGGGAAAAATCCAAGACTGTATACGTATTAGCGCAATCATATAAAGTTGCCATAGCGTATACCAATGAAATTATTTGCTAACAACGTATTGTCTGTAAAAATAAAAATTAATCAGATGAATAAGAAAGTAACCTTCAGTAATTAATTTCGGCGAGTGGAGCCTTGATCTTTAACAGCATCTTTGCCAATTTTACGGTAAATTTGGATTTAGGATAGAATTTAATATCGACAGTCTTAAGATGCATCAAGTGACAAGTTAAATTGTCTCTCGTAGTTGCACCCCATTTGATGACATCCTGAAAAAAAATAGAAAAAAGAAATCATGCATGTGGCAAATTATGAAGACACAACTTTTTTATATACGAGTAAAAATAACGTGCATGAAAAGAATTATGCATGTTCTTTTCATGCATGTGGCAAAATTATGAAGATACAACTTTTTTATACACTAGTAAAAATAACATGCACATGCACGTGAAGCCATGATTCCAATAAATAAAAAGATATTTTTTAATGTTTGATTATATTTTCTTAGTAGTGCTGAATGCAATGTCACAAAATTCTATAATATGATTATTAAAAAGGATAAACAATAAAGAATATTAAAAAAAGTTACTATATCATAATAATCTAACAGATATAGGTGGTAAGTTGAAATATTAGTGGTATGTTTGAAATTCAATCACTATCTCATACTCTATAAAATTTATTGTTCCAACTAAGGAGTAAGCATTGAGCCTAAGCATTTATGATCAATTAATATTTTTTATTGTATACCTTTTACACTTTTGTTGGCAGGCGAAACTTGTATACTTATAAACTCTAAGAAAATTTTGACTATAATAACTGATTGTTTTATATGTTACTATATTTAGTAAGATGGTAGCCCAAATTTCACATTTTAGCCAATGTTTAGTTTTTAATTCTTTTAGATTTAACATGTTTTCATTTTTAATCTTTTCAAATAATAAATTATTCATTAATTATTTGATTTGTTGTCTTAGTTTTCTATACTCGTCTTCAGTAGTAAGTACATTTGAAAACCTCAAATTATTTGCATATTTTTTTACTTAATTAAATCTTATTTTGTAGTTATGAATTAAATATGAAAACTTATATTCAAAACTATTTTCATATTATGAACGTTTACCAGTATAAAGTATAAAGTTATAAGGAAAATTTGATTTATAGTAAATTATTGTATTTCTTATAAAATATTACCATATTACAATCCAATCCCTTATAAAAGTATATATTAGGGATATAATAGGCAAAACAAATTTTGTAAAACAATGCTCTTTTTATATAAGTATAAATAAATATAAATAGATATAGATTAATGATTTACCTATTCAAATTACTATGCATTAAAAGATATGTTACTCGAGTGAAAAAAAAAGAAAAAAAAAAACTAAAAAAATCTCAAAGTGTCACCTCCGAACTTTTAAGTCTAAGAACAAAGATCATTCATAATTTGATTATTTTGTAGAATTAAATTGGAAGACACAAGATTGAAACTCCTATAATATAATAATAATAATAATAATAATAATAATAATAATAATAATAATAATAATAATAATAATAATAATAATAATAATAATAATAATAATAATAATAATAATAATAATAATAATAATAATAATAATAATAATAATACTAATAATAATAATAATAATAATACTAATAATAATAATAATAATAATAGCAGCTAGGGTTGGTCGTTGATAATCATCGAAACCAAAAACTTACCGTGTGGGGGTGGGGCATATGGCGAGATAGGTGCAATGTCTCAAGGTAGGGGGAAGATTCAAGAAGGGCTATAACACCATAAATGCTATGCTCATCGTCTTCAACCTTCATACGCAGATCTTCCACCTCAGATTGTGGAAGTTGCCAACCATTCGTCGCCATTAACGATACAATCTGATACATGCACATATATACATACAATCAAAAACACAAACTGTATTAATATTATCGACAAGTTAACATTAATTATAAATCCAACAAATCACCCTAGAGCAGTCTTGGGACAGCTCGAGTTTCTTGACGCGGCGAAGGTGTTGGAAGAGTTCCATGGCAGGTGTTGAAAAAGTCCAACAATTTGGACTTTTTCGGCTCGCTCCGAGGCCTTCGGCTCCTCTCGCTCGAATCTTGACCAAAGAAGAAGTGGTAGACAAAAAAACGAAGAGACAAACAAAAAAAAGGTGCAATATTTAAAAAAAAAAATGAAATAAAAGCTGAAAATTAAAAAAAAAGTCGGAAAAAAAAGATTGGCGCGTGCACCCCACGCGCCCCACCCGCGGTCGCATAGGGTGCGACAGGTCTTATACAAGTTTTTGCGTTATATCTTGTTTAGTTTCTTTTGAAGAAAAATTCGGTCAGGTGGTATAAAAGTCCGGACAACCCATTTTCCCTTGCGAAAGGTATAATTTTATATATCTAAGACATGGAGGTTTAATGTTATATTCATTTTACTTCTCTTTTGTTCTGGACATTTCTTCTTTTATCCATCAATTTCCTTCAAAGTGAACAAGACATAAAATTGTGGCCCCTTTGAGTGCAAAGATAACTACTCCCTCCGTCCATTAATTCTGTACCCATTTGGTGCTGGCACGGAGCTTAAGAAAAGCTGATAAAGTGGAGTTGGTGGGATAAAGTTATTTTTGATGGGTAGTGATAAAGTAGTAGTTAGTGGAATAAAGGTTGTTAGTGGTGGCCCATAGTGAAAAATGTAGTGATAAAGTGGTAGTTAGTGGAATAAAGGTGTGGGTCCAAGTGGCAAAGGGTAGAAAATAACATGAATTAGTAAGGGTAGATGGGTACTTTTATACAAATGGGTACAAAATTAATGGACAGATAAAATGGGGCAAGTGGGTACAGAATTAATGGACGGAAGGAGTATAATACTCCCTCCGTCCAAATGTAAGTGTCCCATTTGGTTTGGGCACGGAGATTAAGAAAACTAAAAAAAGTGTTTTGAGTGGTGTAAAAGTTAAGGAGTAGGGGTAGTAGTAATACAATAGTTAGTGAAGCTAATCCTTGTTGACTTTTTGTTGGATTTCTTCTTTATTTTCTTTTTTGGTACACTTGAACACTTTTTTTGTTGATCGACTTCTAATTTTATCGACGTGTTGGCTTCGTTTTTTTTTTCGACTTGATTTTACTGCTTATGCCTTGTTTTTTTTTCGACTTATGCCTTGGTTTTTTAATTTCGACTTCACTGTACAGCTTCTTGCCTTTGTTTTTTTTTAATTCGTTTGCCTTTTTTTTCGAATTCATTTTAATTGCATCGAAACATAATGATAATGGACAAAAGCAACTTTAATTCCAGCAACTGTAAACAGGAAATTGAACAAAGAATAGAAAATGAATAAACATTGGAAATTGGGATTATATTGGAGGAAAAAAAGTTATACTTTTGGAGCCAAATCTTTCAAAAGTTAACTTTTGACACATTAAATAAGCATAAAATATAGCTGATTTGATCAAAATCTATGGAGGGAATTTCAAATGCAACCTAACATCAAAATTCACCATAAATACAGCTATCTACCCTCATTTCTCCTCAGCTAACACCATAAATAAGAGAACAAAAATAGCAGGAATGACAGAATCGATTAAGAAGCCTCATTTAAGTAATGAGGAAAAAAAACATTGCCCAGTGGCTCTTACAACACAGCAAATGCGGCAAACTTGAGCATGGAGCAAAGAAGATGGCAGCTGAAATCTTCCACATCAATGTAAGAACCATATTTCGCATATGGAATGCAACCCTTACTCAGCAAGCTCTTGGTAAGCCCGTTTATCTTGTGAATCTGAAAAAGGGGTCAGTCAACAAGAAAAAAAAAGAACTTGATGTGGAGAAAGTTAAGAAATTATCAGTCTTAGAAAGGAGCTCACTTAGGAAGCTAGCAAAAATCTTAGGTGTTAGTAAATCCTTGTTACACAAGTGGATCAAAGAGAAGAAACTGAGGAAACACACAAATGCAATCAAGCCCTTTCTCAGCCCTCAGAACATGATAAATAGACTCACTTGGAGCCTTAGTCAACACAGTCCAATCATTGTGGATAGGAAAATTCCATTTCAGAATCTGTACAACACAATTCATGTTGATGAGAAATGGTTTTACTTATCCAAAGTGGCAGGGAGGTACTATTTGTTACCAGATGAAATAGAACCACATAGGACTGCTCAATCCACAAAATTCAGAGAGAAGATCATGTTTTTATGTGCTGTGTCAAGGCCAATAATAGACAGCAATGGAACAGTGCTATTTGATGGAAAAATTGGCATTTATCCATTCATATGCACTGAACCTGCCTTAAAAAACTCAAAGAATAGGCAGAAGGGTACCATGCAAACAAAAACAATTCAATCCATCACACAAGAAGTCATTAAAGCATGCTTCATCAACTGGATAAATTTCACAAACAGTTATTCTATCATAATTGCACATATTCATCATTTAGTTGTTGTGAATTAACCCATTGTTTCATGCAGCTGATTCCAATTGTATGAGTTTCTAAGTAAGGATATATGGATACAGCAGGACAATGCTAAACCACATATGAAGACTGATGATCCAGAATTCATAGAGGCTGCAACAAGTGATGGATTTAACATACAATTAGTGAACCAACCAGCTCAGTCACCAGACACTAATGTTTGTGATTTAGGATTCTTTAGAGCAATTCAGTCATTGAAGGACAAGAAGCAGGCTCAGAATGTGGATGATATGTGCAAGAATGTCATAGAGGCATTTGATGAGTTTCCAGCATGGAAACTGAACAATGTATTCCTAACTCTACAAGGCTGCCACCAGGAAATCATGATGAAGAAACGGAACAACAACTACAGAATCCCACACATGAACAAAGAAAGGCTTATAAGGCTTGGAATACTACCAGAGTGTCTTCAAGTAGAAGAGCAGCTAGTGAATGAGAGCCTGGATTATCTCAAACAGCAAGAAGTAAAAGCAAGCTTAAGATTCAATGTGGACAATCTAGTGGAGGGGTTGCAGCAGTTTTCAATGGATAATATAGTGCAGGGATTCCAGCTATGGGGTTTAGGAGATTAGAGTAGTGGAGGGACAGCTTTTTGGCTAGTGTTTACAGGGACTAACAAGACACACATGTTTTTGGTCTTGTTTGGAATGTAAACATCTTTTGTTTGTCTCAACTTTTTTGAAATGAAAGAACAATTGCATCACTGACAGTGAATGTTGTTTAGCCTTCCTAAGTAGGTTTAAATAGAGGCCTACTGGTTGCTCTAACAACATACATTAATTCTCAGGCTCATGCAAATGCATCAAGCAGAAAATCACAATAAACTGAAATGAGGCATCACCAGCCCACCCACAGAGAACCACAAGCAGATGACATCAAGTGTAGTATCATAATCAAGTGTTCATAATCAGAAATAAATTTGAATCAAAAATCACAATAAACACAAATGAGGCATCACCAGCCCACCCACAGATAGCCACAGACTCAGCAAACATCAAGTGTAGTATGATAATCAGTTCTTAATCAGAAATCAATCTGAATCAGAAATAACAATAAACACAAATGAGGCATTACCAGCCCACCCACAGAGAGCCACATACTCAGCAAACATCAAGTGTAGTATCATAATCAGAAATAAGAGAAATAAGAACACAATCACCTAGTGTTTAGGGTTAGGATTCATCGGTAGCAAAGCCCTAGCCATGTATTTGGCCTTTCAATCGTCGTAGCTCAGACTTATGTCATCAAAGTCATCGAATCCTATCTCTGGACTTCTGGCACCACCGTATCAGCTCTGAAATCAGAGAGAGGGTCATGGTGGAAGCAATTCAGAGAGATAGACTCCGATTCAGAAATGGAGAGAGGCCACCGTTGCTCCGCCAATAATGGACTCTCCTGCTCATCAGGGAAGAGGCCACCGTTGGCCCGCCACCGGTCGTACTCAGACTCCGTCACCAACTTCTGCTCATTCAGAAAGAATAGTGTCGCGTAAGTCGCTAGATCCGGTGCAATCGGAGCAGGAGGCGGCGAAATCGCCGCAATCGGAGTATGCGGCGGAGAAATCGGAGCACGAGGCAGCGTAATCGAAGCAGGAGACGGGGATTTGAACCGAGACATCTCTGATGAGAGATCGAGAGCAGGGTTTGCTGTGGATTTGAGAGAATTGGGTTTATGGTTGGGTTCCACAGAAGGACGAGAGAGATGAGATTTAGGGTTCCACGAAAGGGAGAGGTGAAGAGAACGAGAGAGATGAGATTTAGGGTTCCACAGAAGGAAGATGCGAAGAGGACGAGAGATCGAGGTTTAGGGTTCCACAGAAGGGAGAGGCGAAGAGAACGAGAGAGATGAGAGAGGCAGAAGTGAATGAGAGAGATTTAGGGTTTGTTGTGGATTTGGGGGAATTGGGTATATTTTTGGGTTTGGGTTAGGTTTAATTGGATTGGGCCGGGTAGGTTAATTACTTAGTGGGTTTAATTAGTAAAAAATTGGGGAGTTAATTAGAGTGTGTTAAAAATAAATTGTGGGTCCAAAATGGTAAAGGGTAGTAATTATAGGAAAGAGGGAAGATGTTTTTTGTCCAAAAAGTAAAGTAGGACACTTACAAAACGACGTCATTTTGCATGCTCCGACGTCCAACATGTTATTTCTGGTCTCCACGTCAGATTCAAATTGGGGAAACCCGATAATCGGGAGCAAAATCAGAAGAAAACAAAAGGTTAGGTTATCTGTGCGAAAAAAAAAAGTTCGTGTACAATTTCAAAATTCGTAAAAAGGTTTGGATTTTACGAACAATTATCTCTTAAATAATTAAGCAATATGTAGTTGATAAATATCTGCGCATTATTTGCTATTGGTAAATAAGCAACTAAGATTTATTTGAATTATACTTCATAAACAGTGTGTAATTAGGAAATAAGCAATACCAATTATATATTTAAGCATGCCAATTTTAATTTTTTTATTAAGAGTTTTTTTTTAGGTAAACTAATTTAATTCTAAAGGTACACACAAAAGCAGCCAAGTCAGAAGCTTATGTGATCATGTTCAAATGTTCAAATCGACAAAAGCTTCAAAATGCACTTAATCATTCAAAGTTTAAGATTTTCTAGATAAATATTAATTTCCAGATTTAATACCACTAGTATTGATTAATTTATATAATTTTTGAAGATATTAATTGAATTGACTAATGTAGTATATAGTAGATCTACATTATATGAAGTTTAATGTTGATGTCGTGAGAATCTACAATTGTGCGATGTGCACTCCTAACTCTTCACAACATCGGATTAGTTCCAACTTACGTAAACTGAAAAAGTCGAACTACTTGCACAAAAAGTTGATCTAATTTGTCGAAGTAACTAACCTTGTGACTTATATGATTTGCTTAATTTATTCACGTCTTAATCGCTACGCTATTGAGAGCAAGTTGGGACGAAGCTAGAATTGAATTACGCGTAAGTGTAGATTATGCAAATGGTAGTTAGGTTTCTTGATCATTTTTTTTTTTTTTGTAAAACTTTGGGTTTGAAGGATCATTTTGTGTAAAAATCTAAAAAATGAAACGTCAATTAATCACATGGCCGACCGTGCAATTAACATGATCACTCTCCGTCACTAAAAAATGATAATTGCCTAACGCAAAAATTTGAATGCGACGTCGTATCCTATGCGATTACGTGTGGGGTGCACGCGCCTATATATTTTTTTTTCCTGATTTTTTTTTTCATGTTTTTCAGTTTCGTCTTTTCTGTTTTTTTTTTAATTTTATTTTCATCTTTTATTTAATTTCTTTTTAAAAAAAATTCTACTTTTTCTTTTCCATCTTTTTTTTTTTTGCCTCTTCGTTTTTTTGTTTGCCGCTTCTTTTTGGTTAAAATTCGAGTGAGGGGAGCCGAAGGCCTCGAAGCGAGCCGAAAAAGTCCAAAATGTTGCCCGCCGATTATGCTTATATTAGTAACCGGAGCGAAGGCGGAACCGTAAAATCGGAGCCGAAGGCAGAACCGTAAAATCGGAGCCGAAGGCGGAAACGAAAAAAAAAAAACTGAAATTAAAAAAAAAGACCGGGTCAACGGGTTGACCGGGTCGACCCGACCCGATCCGGTCGCATGTGAAATGCAACCTGCCGCATAGGAGATCACCTCATTGCCTAATTATCACAAAATTATAATGTCGATCTTAAAGTGCGACAATATGAATTTATGGGTTCTCAAACATTGATCTTTTAGACAGATAGAGTGCACCTCAAGAGCTATATATCATGCATTTCAAGTTGCCGTTTTCCATGTAAGTGTACAAAATCAGACCAAAACCAATAGTCTTGGAACCTAGCTTATAGGTTATAGTGTCTGAATGTTCTGATCCAGCAGCAAAAGATATATGTATATATATGGCTCTCTTTGATTTTCTGTATTTTATTGGAAGGATCATGAGCCAGGACAGGTACACTTAATTGCTTTTATTAACTCACTCCTATATTCGATAAGCATTGATTAATCGTTAAGTTGTTCGATCGGTATATGCTAGTATTATTGCTTATGTTATGAATTTAGTTAGTTTGTGAAACGAGTGGGCTTTATTTATTTCTTCGTTTTGCATTATCTTCTTGATGCACATCACCGTTTATTTTTTGGCATTTACATATTCATACTAGTGATGCCATGATTTAATCGAATTCTGGTATTAGTCGATTTCATCTTGGCTAATTTTAAACTTAGCCCTCATATCTCTCAATATAGTCCACTTATTAATATAATAATAATTTAAATAAAAAATGTACTATTATATCCTTAAAACCTCCAATTTAAATTTCTAATAAAAAATAAAAAATATTTCCCATAACCCCTAATTAAATTCTAATAAACAAGAAATATTTCATAGCTCCGGATTAATTTTCATTCCACATCTGTTGACGGTGAAACTTGTTAGGCTCTCTGCAATGACAAGCATAAGCGCGAGCTCGCTGACCACTTTGTATGTCACGTGGTGGCGAGCTCGCAGTAGTCACATTGGCGAGCGAGCGCTCACCCAATCTTTTTTTTAATGAAAATAAATACTTTATTAATTTAAATTAAAAAACATACATGGAAAAAAAGGGAATAGTTTTTTGCTCAGTTTCTTGTTGCATCTGCACGCTGCTGAAAATAAGGTTCCCGAGCCTCAACCGCCGTGAAGATTCGCTGGAATAGTTTTTTGCTCATACGATCGGCGCCGGAACACGTCTTCGCCCCACGTTGGAAACTCAGAGAAGTAATCCGCATTAAGACGGATCTCGGCATCAAGGCAGTCACGAGGCACCACCGTCTTTTTCCTCTATGAACTTTGGGCGGCAGCAGCGGCCGCCGCCGCCGCCTCCTCCTCCTCTTCCTCGGAGATCGCGTCGGCGGCCTTCGGGACGGGAATTTGGGCACTAAACTGTCGGAATTCTTCCATTCTAGCATTGTAATAATCGTCGTCGTCCGACATGATTTTTTAAATGAATGAAATAAACAAAAATATGAAGGTGTTGAGGAGATTTGAGAGAGAATTGAAGAGATTGGTGTATGAAATGAAGGAGAAAAATGATGTATTTATAGGTGAATTTGGGATAATTTCAAAAAAAGGTGATTGTTGGCGATCGCGCCAACCAGTGATCGCCAAGTGTCAACCCACGTCAGCGAGCTCACCAGCGCACAAGCTCGGCGTAGAGAGTACGCTTGCACGTGCGCCGAGCTCGCCAACGGGGTGCAAGCGTGTCGCGGGGCACAGCGCGCGCGCGAGCTCGCCGCTGCCCACAGCCTTACACATTCTTTCCCTCTTAATCAATCTGCACAAAATAGATTTCTATCAAGTTAAATTAAAAAAAAGTTATAGTCCATTGATAATGCTTGGATAATGGCTCTGTTTTTATATTGCAACCCTTAAAATATAGTCGCCTGATCAACTGCGTCTTCCCTTCTCTGTTTTTGGAGAAAAAAATATTACATAAATCAAGAATTTCAATTTGAATAAAACAGTTTATTCCGGTCGGAATTAATTTTGTCCAATTAATGGTATGAGCTCTTTCAAAATTGATTCAGAATTTTATCGACTAGTAGCAATGCATTATGTCCTCCATTATTTGTGTTTAATGTAATTCAACCCATTAATTATAAATGATTAACTAATGGTGAATTGGGTAGATCTTCTTAGGAAAATGAGTTGAATTGAAAAGAATAAATGCAAGGAAGAATTGAAAAAACACTTTGAGTTGAAAGTTTTAGTTGTTTTTAGCCCTTATAAGCTCATAAAAAATAGTGCTAAAAGCACTTATAAGTTTTAGTCGTTTTTAGTTGTTTGAATAAAGAAAAAAAAATGATGAAAAGAAAAATAAGAGTATAAAAGGGTGTAATGTTGAAACGAAGAATGGTGCTAGAAAAGAATGTTGTGTTGATGATGTGAAAAGAGTAGAAGCTTATGTAAAGTTGAAGAAAAGGCTTGTACTATCTTTGAAAGTTGAGTTTTGAATAATTTGAGTCACTTAGCCTAAATTTTCCTACCTTACCAAAGAGCCAACATTACAATCAAAATAAAAGTCTTTTTTTAGGGTAAAAAGTTTATTGAAGAGATTGGTGTATGAAATGAAAGAGAAAAATGATGTATTTATAAGTGAATTTGGGAATCATGATTTATCACAAAATTACAGTCCCTTGCCAAATAAATACTTAGTTGTTTTCATTGGAAATTTAATTTGATTAATATCAATTTGTCAATGACTAAAATCTTCAAATAAATAGTTCTAACTTTAATATTAAGGTTGAGACTTTATTTTTTCTACATATCCCACATTATTTTCTAATAAGACTTTATCCATTGAAAAATTTATACAAAATAACTATAATCAATGTTTGTTTTCTAATCCAACAATTTTTTTGCGGCAATATTTTAATTTAATTTGACTAAGGAACATTGGATTTGGCTAATATTAATATAGCCAATAACAAAGTTTTTAAATAAATAAATAATTTGATTTGAGTATCAAAGTGAATTATTATTATTATTATTATTATTATTATTATTATTATTATTATTATTATTATTATTATTATTATAGTAGTAGTAGTTGTTGTTGTTGTTGTTGTTATTTTGGAAACCCACATACTTCTAAGACTTTGAATTCACTAACGATCTATGTATAAAGAAAAAACCAAATAAAAAATACATCATAAATAGAATAATTATATATAAAAAAAATACTCCATGAATAGGGATGGCAATAGGTTGGGTTTTCGTAGGTACCCGCACTTCCCAAACCCTGATGGAACGAATTTGGGAAATATTAAATGGTTATGGGATGGGTTTGGATCGAAACATGCAAACCCGTGACGGGTTTGGGTCGGGTTTGGGCAATTACCTCCGGGTACCCGCTACCCAAACTCATTTATATATGTACTCCCTCCGTCCACCAAAAACTTGTGCATTTTGCCATTTTCGTCCGTCCACCAAAAATTTGTGCATTTCTATTTTTAGTAACTACACACATAACATTTACCCTACTTCATATGTAAATTTACCATATTGCCATTATTGGCCTACCATTAAAAACTAATCACCTGGTAATTAACATTAAAATAAAGCACAATTAAATCATAACCCTACCAACCCTAAATCTACCCAAACCGCAGCCTCCCCCCATTCCCCTCTCACATCGTGCCCTAACAATAGAAATCCCTCTTTCTCGTTCCTTCTCTTCTCCGTCGAATCCCTTCTAATTACTCCCTTCTCCCTCTTGTATGATGCCGGAATCGATGGTCCCTACTTCGCCGGAATCGATGGTTGCAGCTGATATGGTAGTTGAGGATTCTCAATCTCCCGATGCCGCCTTCTATGATGAAACGGTGGTGCCGGAGACACCACCGCATACATCTACACCGGAAATCATTCCGGCAAGGGCTTGGTGGAGAAACGAGGAGGAGTATCTGCGGTGGTTGGGTATGTTCTTCCCTTCCGTTTTGAGACTGCTTAATTCTGAATCCATCGATTCAGATGATGCCTCGACGGCATCGGAATCTCTGCCGGTGATGCATGATGCTAAATCACCATTCGATCTGGACTTTCAGATTGACACGGTGGTGCCGGAGACACCACTGGAGATGCACGTGATTGAGGCACCACCTTCTATCTGGAGAGATGAGAAGGAGTATCTGGAATTTCTGGGAACTTTTTTCCCTTCGGTGTTGAGGCTCGTTGGATCAGGTGCTTCTGTTCTTAAACTCACACTTCTCTATATCTAATTTCTGATGCACTCTGTGATGGATACTTTGTGATGATGAATATTTTCTGATGTGAGTATTGAGGTGCTGAGTATTGTGTGATTTGGGATTTCTGAGATGGCATAATTGATGCACAAATTCTGACGTGTTGATCCTTGTGCTTTCTGATTCTGATTGTGCATTGTGTTTTGTGATGATGAGTCTGATTCCGATGATCTGCTTGCTTGCTGAGGTGCCTTTGCCCTATTTATGCCACCACTTTCATAGTTTTGGAGGCAAAATAGTGAGATGTAGAGGCACTGCCTTGATATGCTACTGCATGATCCCTGTGCTTATGTGCTTTTGTGAGATAATTTATGAACATATGATGACATTTCTCTGATGTTCATGTACATTGTGACTACCCCATTCATGCCACCACTTTCATAGTTTGGAGGTAGATTTAGGGGGCAGTCACTGAGTAGATATGCACAAAAACTGACCCTAAGAAAATGAGTAATGAGTCAATCATGCAAAGTACATATAAAAGCTTCATTGCTGAGACATTACATGCCAAAACATTATACCAAAAGAATGTTTACATCCTAAACAACAACCTCAAAAGTGAAAGTCAGTTGCTTATATTGTAAACAAAGCAAAAAATGCATCCTTGCACCCACTATCTCTGAGAACTCTCTGATGTGCAGCCATTTTTTCTTCAAAAAAACTGATGAGCATCTTCTTACTCTTGAATTCCTATATGATTGAATGCATTCACTATGTCTGAGGTTATGAATGTGTAATACCCCAGACTATTTCTACAGTCTTTAAAAATAAAAGTTATTAATAATTATGGCTTTGCACGCCTAAGATCATGAAATTAAATTCTAAGATTTACTGTGAAATCCGTTTCCGAAAATAAATTCCAGAAATCGGACGAACGACTACTGTATTAAGGTTTTTTGTGTCCATTAAGTTTTTTGCTCGGAAACTCAGAATCGAATTCCGTCAGAATTTGCATTCACTTTTTCTTCGAGACGAGTTCACCGGAGAAAGTTCATTTTTATGATTTTTCGGACGATTTTTGGACTGTGATGTCCCGACTTTTTCTCAGATTTTGAAAAACGAATTAGGTTTTCCGAGTACGTAAATTATTTCCAATCTAACGGACGAATTAGATTTCGTCAATTCCGTAACTAACTAGAAAAATATTTCTCGATTTTTAAAGTGACGTTTAAGAGCCGGAAACGAGATTTTTCGTATAAAATTTCCTCGCCAAACGAAACCTTAACGACTCACTATGTTTGCTAGATATTTTACTTACTTTATGACTCACCAAAGGTGAGTCATCACCTCTCTCTCTTAACCCTCCATACCGCCATCTCCCTCCCATCTCCTCTCTCTCATTTCTTCTCCAATTTCCTCCATTGAAGCACCAAACTCAAGCTCTTCCAGGATCGATAACTCTTGCATCTACCGATCAAATTCCAATCCGATTTCATATATTGAAAGGTAAGAGCTACGTCTCTAGTTTGATCCGAACAAATCTCCTTTCTCATCTCTTTTATTTTTTTCGAAAATTAGGGAATGGATTAGCATGTGATTTCTTTGATCGATACATGTTCTAGGATGCTTAGAATCGAGTTCTACGGATCAAATCATGAAGGAAAAATCAAGAACCCTAAGCCCTATTATTACCGAAAATTTTTCTGTTTTGGGGCTTTTCATTTGTGCTCGATTTCTTCGTCGAATTGATGATAGATTAGTGTTTCTCATGACGTTAATTGATCGTATGAATTGTTTTAGATTTTTTTAAAAATAAAATCCAAAACCTAAGAGACGAACAAGGCTCAATTTAGGTTAGTAAATGTTAAGATATGCTCGATTGTTTAATGGAAATAAGTTATACGATGCATGAGGACGAATATATATTAATTTGAGAACTTTCTAAAAATAAAACGAAAAGTGTAAGAGACGAAGATGTGGTGATAAGTCGAGGCTCGATAACATTTTGATAATATGATTTGCATGTTAGTAATGCTTGATAGATGATAATCGGTTTCGTAAAATTTGAATGAAAACGGAGAATGTAGAATTTTACGTAAGAGACGAACGACGATCGATAATTCGAGAATAGATGAGGATATGAGGATATGAATTGCGTATTTATGATTCTTGATAGAAACGTCGAGCATAAGTATCGATAGAAAAGTCGATTAATGATTCTAATTAGATATTGATGATTATTAATGATTAAGAAACGAGTTTGTAGTTGACGACTTGTTCGTCCGAGCTATGAAAAGATAAGTTGTAGCTATAATTGAGAAGTAAAAACAAGAAGTTAGGAAATTGAACGAGACTTGAAATGGTTTAGTAATTGTTTAGTTTGAACGACGAGGTTTGGATCGTCGTGTTTTTAAACGAGAAATGAAAAGGGGTCTATCACGTATTTTGATACGAGGTGACTGCCTTGGGTCAGTTTTTATGCGAAATTAAAAGTGTTTAAGCTTTAATCGAACCTAGAAAAGTGTGCGTTGATTTTATCAAGCATTAGGGTTCACTCGGCAGTTTTGGCGACCTTTCACGGAAACTGCGATATCTCCTAGCTCGTTTATCGTAATCGAGATCCGCCAATTGGAGAGTATACTAGACACCCGTACCTATCTTTTGGTACAGAGCATGACCCCTGTTTCGCAAATCCCTGTTCTGGATAGACTTACTGACCTCGTGCAGTGTATGTTCAAAATGTAGTTTCTTAAGTTGAATTTTTCTCAACTTAGTTTCTTTCGATCTTGTTAGTCGTTTCAAGTTATCGACTACCTTCTTTCTACCGACTTAAAGTGTCGAGTACAGGACCGAGTAACCGTCAAACGAGATGCTTTCGTGCCTCGTTTCATTTTAACTAAAAGAGTTTAGTTAGCGTGCAAATGCCTAAATTGTCTAAAGAACTAAAACTTAATTCGAATTTCCGTATTTGATTATCTTGTACGACCGAGTCTAAAGTATGATATTTTACGATGAAGGAAGAAGTCAGCAGTAAGGAAAGGACGGAAGATCAGAAGAACGGAAGCTCGATTTAATAGTTCTGTAATCTATAAGGTGGGCTTTCCTATATACAAATAAAACGAGCAATGCTCGAAAACCTTTTCTTTATCGCTTTGATAATCGTGTTTTCAAAGTGATAATCATGGCATGAACTGTTTCGTGTTTTATGTGAGTTCTCTTGTACCTTATGAGTTAATCAAAAGGGGTTAACTAACGATCGGCTCTGAGTTAGTCAAAAGGGGTTTTCCAGAGTTAGTGCACTTGTAGCCTGTGGTGTATGTGGTATCCTGTTGAGTGGTAGCCAGCCACGGTGAATTATGACTGGTCAAGATTTGAACGTAACATCTATGAAAAATGCTTGCAAGCTACTTTATGAATGAAATGAAAATGTTTAATAGGCACGGACTCTTTTAAATGAAAACCCCGATGCGCTATAAAATGAGATGCCTGTTTATCCATACTTATGATTATGTTTTCGGCAACGTGCCCACTGAGTACTTTTGTACTTAGCTCTGCATATGTTTTTTAAATGTGCAAGTTGAAGCGACGAAGCGGCGTTGGTTGAGTTAGAGTTTAATAAGGATTAAGGAAGACTTGTATATAGTTCACAATTCCGCTGCTAGGCTCTGAACTCTTCTTTTGATGTTGTGTATTAACACTGTAGCCTAAGTTTTGTAATATAACTTAGACACTTTTGAAATACTTTGTCGAGTAATCTTTCGAGATTAACTCTTCCCTTCGTCAATAAAGTTTGTTTATAGAAGATAAGATGTTATGTATGTATGTCTATTCATTCATTCCCCCTTCTTTCCCCCTTCTTTAATCCAACCCCAGTCGCACCCCGACTTCTGCCGTCCCTCGGGATTTGGGGCTGTGACAGAGTGGTATCAGAGCAATCGTTTCTATTATGCATACAAGATTTCTTTCAAGGTAGTCAGATAGAGTATTCGTTCATTTTCTATGCCAAGTCTCCTTTCAAGTAAGATAGGGTCGTAACACTAAGTTTAAGAGTGTAGACGACAACTCAACCTCCCGCTACGTCGACTCAACGAAGAAAAGAAAGAAAGAAAGAAAGAAAGAAAGAAAAGAAAGAATTTCAGAAATGTGTTGTCTTTTAAAGAAAATTTTTGAATACGTATTTCAATGAGTTAAGAAATGATAATGGTGCCAAGAATGAAATTTTGAAAGTATGAGAATCATACTTGTTTCTGCTATGTGAACTACGTGAAATTATTTGCGCAATGATTTCTTTTATTTGAAGGTATGATGGCAGGAGAATCTAGAATGATTCTAGGGATTTTTCCCGGTTCGTTAAGAACATAGACTTGAAACCTAAGATCTTTCCGATTCTCCGAGAACTTAGACGTTTTAAGAACGTTAGTTCGAATGATTTTGAAAGGAGATCGTGAAACGGGAAGAACTTCTGTAAACGAATGTCACGTGCGTATAGTGACATGAATAAAGACTCGGCAGAGTCAATTTTTATTTTTATAACCAAGAGCCGATAAAAATTTCCTTCTAGAAGTTAAGATAAATATTGATAAGGTGCGTTAATTCTGTACCAAGTAAACGAAAGAAACGAATGTTGCTTCCGTAAAAGTAACATGAATGGGGTCATTTTCAGTTGGAGTTCGCCTCGCTCGAACTTCAAGAAGAAGTTTGTTATAACTTCCACGAATCAAGTACGAATCTTAACTAATTTCCAACGATCGCTCGATCCGACGACGACTAGGACTTTGTTCTAAAGTCGTTTTCCAGTTATATTCCCTTTTCTTGGGAATTTATTTTATTTCATACTTCGTAATTAAATGAAGAATTCGACGAGTAAGAAATTCAAGTGTCGAGAAGGACAAAATTTCTTTTTAAAACAGATGTTATTTTTGAATAAGTAACATGAACAAAGTAGACGTACTTTGTTTTAAATAAATTAAGAAATGAAATTGAATAATGAAATAAAGGATGGAAATAAAATCTTGAAATTTTATTTCTATATATTGTTTGAGTGCAATTTCTTGAATTGCTAGATGTTATGATAAGTGGTTGTTTAAGTGGTGGTATTACAATTGAATAAGGAATATTCACTTTGTAATTTAAGTATTTACATAAGAAAAGTTATTTTCCAACCTGTTACTGATCCGTATTTCCTTAAAACTTTTGTAGGATGGCTAGGACTCGCGTTACTGCTCGGAAGAGCCAGCCCTTACCCGCGTGCGAGCGTACCATCGTAGATATGATACAGGATGAATATTATGATTTTGAGGCAGATCCGGATGAGGAAGACATAGGGCAGATAGTGAGCAACTTCTCGTCAGTTTATTATGCAGTACGGCACTTTATTCCGGAGAGTCAGGTGATATCCGACCTGATTGTGCATCTACCGGACAAGTGGCGCGGTTGGGCACACCGCGTGGCGTGGTATTTTCTTGAGCTTTTCGGCGACGACACTGAGCCGACGGGCAACTACACGGGATTCGCTTTATATATATACGGGCTTTTCCTTGACAACAGGTTCATGATTCCAGTTCCTTTTGAGCCACATGTTCCCTACCGTCACTTTCTAGCAGAGACCGAGCCAGAGCCTTTAGAG
Source organism: Schizonepeta tenuifolia (assembly GCA_029490685.1). Classification (NCBI taxonomy): domain Eukaryota; kingdom Viridiplantae; phylum Streptophyta; class Magnoliopsida; order Lamiales; family Lamiaceae; genus Schizonepeta; species Schizonepeta tenuifolia. Next base: position 58,425,174 of record CM055960.1, read on the forward strand.
TTGGACCCGGAGTTGGCCGCTTTGTTGGAGGTACCACCAGACTTTGTACCGAGTGAGGAGTCTGACGCGGAGTCAGAGCAGTTAGAGGACGGCGAGAAGCCCGTAGCTACACCAGAGTTACCACTTCCACCTGGACCACTTGAGGAGGTGATCCCAGGACCAGGACTTGTAGAGATCGATGCCGAGACAGCTGCCCTGTTAGGGTTACCTACACCTTTTCTACCCGAGCCTAGTGTGAGGGTTCGAGGACCTTTAGAGACAGGACTATTCCGGACAGAGTCAGAGTACCGAGGGATTGATGCGGAGCTTGCCGCCATGTTAGAGCTACTATCTCCACTGACGCCGCTCGAGGAGATTTGCACGAAGTGGGAGGTAGTCAGAGGTCAGTTAGAGGCAGGACCATCCAGAGTCCGCTTTAGGGAGGAGTATGAGTCAGATTTCGGTTCCGTTCCTGAGCACTTTCTTCCTCTAAAGAAGCGTGTAGTAGAGACCAGTGAGGACTACCTTGTATCAGACTTAGAGGAGACAGTTTCAGAGGCACCGTCACCACCCCTACTTACACTTTCTGACGGCTCTACTCTGAGGGAGGACGAGGCACTCCAGCTCGTCTTTAGTTCAGAGTCTGAGGAGGAGGACCCGGACGAGGATCCTGAGGAGGACCCGGACGAAGATCTGGAGAAGGACCCATAGGAGGACTCTTAGGGTTTTTCAGGCCGTAGAGGGCAGTTTTGGACTCGACTGCAGTTAGTTGAGCAGAGCATTGTAGACGCGTGTTAATATCAGTAGCAGTAGTAGTTTCTTTTATCCTGTACATAGTCGGATCAGTAACTAGTTTTTGTAGTACTCTAGCGGATACGAAATTTTATGAATCGTTTCCGTTCTAGTACTTTCAGTAGATACGGAGATGTAGCTTGTTTGTGCACCCGTTTCAGCGATAGGCAGTCAGCCTAGTTTAGACTAGTAGTAGTCTAACCTTTTTGTATAAGTCCTCGTTAGAGGCAGAATAAATATTCTTTTTGATGTATATATATATACATGACCCGTAAGAGGGTTATGATCACAAAATAAAATTCCTTATTAAAGCATGAAGTAAACCAGAATGTCAAATGAACTCGTGTAATGAGAAGTTAAGTTTAACTTGAAAAGTTAAAAGATTAAAGAGCTAGTCTCGAAGTTATGTTCGATTTTTCTTTTCTGTGAACTTGATTAAGTTGGAAAGAGAGCGAATAAGTGAAAGAATGTTTAAAAGAAAGGGCTAATGAGAGTTTTTGTTCCCATAGTTAAGGAGAAATGCCGCCGAGAAATGTTAACAATAGAAGGGGACCTGGTAGGCCCCGAGGACGTGGACGACGTCAGCCTGAGAATGAAAGGGAACAAGAGCAAGAACATCATGATACCCCTCCACCATCCCCTTCACCACCACCTCCACCACCACCCCGTAGGGACATTGATGATCTTTTCCTCAAACGAAACCCACCCATATTTAATGGAACAGCCAACCCTAGCGATGCTGAGCTATGGGTACGATCGATTGAGAGAATTTTCAAGCTCCTCAGATGTACTGATGAGGAGCGACTATCATGCATAGCATTCCAGCTCTCCGGACCAGCTGACTACTCATGGGAGGCAAGACAGAAAGTGATACCCGAGGAGCACCTGGCTCAATTTACATGGGACGAGTTTAAGGAGGCGCTGTACTACAAGTACGTGCCGAAGACGTATAGGGCTCAGAAGGAGGCTGAGTTCTACAACTTGAAACAGGGAAAGATGACAGTGACCGAATACGACGCCAAGTTTTGTGAGCTATCCAAGTATGCGCCTACTCAGGTCGATACCGAAGAGAAGATTTCAAAGAAGTTCCGTGGAGGACTGAGACACGAATTAGGGATCGCTTTAGCCAGTCACGGGGGACTGAGCTACACGGATGTCTTAGGACGAGCTTTGAAAATAGAGGCCGTCGTGCCTGATGAGAAGAAATCTGTAACAACCACACCAGCTCCAACCCAAAACCAAAATTGGGGCTACTATAACAACAACAATAACAATTTCCAAGGAAAGAGAAAGTGGGAAGGAGGAAGTAGCGGTGGCTACAATAAGAATTTCAACAAACAGAGCAATCAGAGACAGGGAAATCAGCAGGGCTACCAGCAGTCGAATCAGAACAACAACAAGAAACTGTGGCAGGGAAACAACCAATCTGGGTTGTTTTTACAAGGGAATAACCAAGCCGGACCCTGGAAGGAGAATAATCAGCAAAGGCAACCTCAGGGACAAGAAAGGAATTACAATCAGAGAGGAAATAACCCAGGGAGAGTTATCACTCTGGTATGCCCCAAGTGCAACAAGACACATTCCGGTGTCTATCAAGCAGGCACTCCCAACTGTTATAACTGCGGACAGAAGGGACACATGAAGAAAGATTGCCCTAACCCACTGCAAGCAGTACCTCTGAGGGCTATACAAGCGCAGCAAATGAATCAGCAGCAGTTTCAGCAACACGTACAACAACAGCAGAATGCAAGGGCATGCGCGAATAGGCAGACTGGGCAGGATAAGGGAAAAGGAAAAGAAAACCTTGCAGGTATGGGAAAACTTCACAACATCCCTATTAAGATATTGTTCGATACGGGCGCATTGCATTCTTTTATTGCTGGTTGTTGTGCGGATAACTTAGACATCAGACCCGTAAGAGCTGAGCACCCTATGAGAGTAGCTACACCTTCAGGAGAGATTACTACTTCCACGCATGTTTTCTCTAACCTAGAACTAGAAATCAGAACTCTTAAGGTTAAAGCGAACAATTTGAACGTTATGATAATGTGGGACGTAGACATAATTTTAGGGATGGACTGGTTGTCAGAGAATTATGCCACAATTCTCTGCAACGAGAGAAAAATCTCTTTTCGACCCCCGGGTAGAGAACCGGCCGAATTTCATGGGATTGCAATGGGCAAGAGAATACTGGTAATATCCGCCTTACAAGCCAAGAAGTTGATAAAGAAGAAGGGTTGCACAGCCTATCTTGTGTACCTAGTTGGAGAACCAGGAGCCGAGAAGACCATCCAAGACATGAAAGTTGTCAACGAGTACGAAGACGTCTTTCCAGAGATTTTACCTGGTTTACCACCCGACCGCCACATAGATTTCTCGATTGACCTAGAACCAGGATCGACCCCCAAATCTAAAGCACCATATAGGATGGCACCGAAAGAACTAGAAGAACTCAAAATCTAATTGCAAGAATTACTAGACCTTGGTTTCATCAGACCAAGTGTCTCACCTTGGGGAGCACCAGTGTTATTTGTCAGGAAGAAGGATGGGTTAATGAGGATGTGTATAGATTATCGAGAACTGAACAAGATCACCTTCAAGAACAAATACCCTTTGCCAAGGATAGAAGACCTTTTCGATCAGCTCAAAGGTGCAGGAGTGTTTTCAAAGATAGATTTAAGATCGGGTTACCATCAGCTGAAGATTAAGCCCGAAGACGTACCTAAGACTGCTTTTTGAACCTGATATGGCCACTACGAATTCTTAGTTATGCCGTTTGGATTGACCAACGCCCCTACTGTATTCATGGACCTCATGAATAGAGTTTCCCACCCATACTTAGACAAATTCGTCTTAGTTTTCATCGACGATATTCTCATTTACTCTAAGAATGAGAATGAACACGAAGAACATCTACGGATAGTGTTGAAAACACTTAGGACTGAGAAACTTTATGTCAAGTTCAGTAAGTGCGAATTTTGGTTGAAGGAAGTAATGTTTCTCGGACACATAGTTTCAGCCGAAGGAATCAAAGTAGATCCTGCCAAGGTAGAGTCAGTGCATAATTGGAAGTCACCGACAAGTCCGAACGAGATCAAAAGTTTCTTAGGATTAGCAGGCTACTACAGAAGATTCATCGAAGGATTCTCCACGATTGCTAGACCTATGACGCAGCTACTTCGAAAGGAAAACAAGTTTAAATGGACGGACGAGTGTGAAAAGAGTTTCCAAACGCTCAAGGAAAAATTGACCACAGCACCAGTATTAGCTCTCCCCGACGCAAACAAGGAATATGTGGTGTATACCGATGCTTCGAAGAATGGGTTAGGTTGTGTTCTAATGCAAGACGGAAAGGTGATAGCTTATGCCTCACGAAGTTGAGTACCCAACCCACGATTTAGAACTCACAGCAGTTGTGCATGCATTAAAGATTTGGAGACACCATCTTTATGGTGTAAGGGTTGAGATCTTCACAGATCACAAGAGTCTGAAGTACTTCTTCGAGCAGAAAGAACTGAATATGCGACAAAGGAGATGGCTCGAATTGGTCAAAGATTACGATTGCGGAATCAACTACCACCCAGGAAAGGCAAATGTAGTAGCAGACGCGCTGAGTCGCAAGGCTCCAACCAAGTTAGGATGTCTGTTTGTCGAAGAAGAAACTCTAGTACAAGAATTTGAAAAGATGGAAATAGAAGTGCTCGACACACCAGCAACGATCACAAATCAGATAGCAGCACTAGAAGCTACGTCGGACTTAAGAGAAAGAATCATAAGTTCTCAGAGGAAAGACGAGTCAATGGAGAAGCTTCGCCTAAAGATAAGGACAGATAAGCCAGACGGATATTTCGAAGCACCAGACAATGCGATATTATTTGAAGGCAGGCTTTGTATTCCCAACAGTGACGAAGAATTAAAGAACGATATCATGAGTGAGGCTCATGATACGCCGTATACAGCACACCCAGGGAGTATGAAGATGTATCAGGACTTAAGAAAGAATTTCTGGTGGAATGGATTGGAACGAGACGTTGCCTCGTTTGTAGAAAGATGCTTGGCATGCCAGCAAGTGAAAGCCTTACATAGACGACCGTATGGATTGTTACAGCCTTTAGATATCCCGAAATGGAAATGGGAAGGAATAGCCATGGATTTTGTGACAAGATTGCCTAAGTCAAGAAGAGGAAATACTGCCATTTGGGTGATTATTGATAGACTCACAAAGTCAGCTCACTTTTTACCGATTAAGACTACCTACGGATCAGAGAAACTAGCCCAGTTGTACGTTCGAGAAATCATACGTATGCACGGAGTGCCGAAGTCCATCATATCAGATAGAGATGCTAAGTTCACTTCGAGATTTTGGATCACGATGCAGAAAGAATTAGGGACAGCACTTAACTTCAGTCTTTAAAAATAAAAGTTATTAATAATTATGGCTTTGCATGCCTAAAATCATGAAATTAAATTCTAAGATTTACGGTGAAATCCGTTTCCGATAATAAATTCCAGAAATCGGACGAACGACTACTGTATTAGGGTTTTTCGCGTCCGTTAAGTTTTTCGCCCGGGAACTCGGAATCAAATTCCGTCAGAATTTGCATTCACTTTTTCTTCGAGACGAGTTCACCGGAGAAAGTTAATTTTTATGATTTTCCGGACGATTTTTGGACTGTGATGTCCCGACTTTTTCTCGGATTTTGAAAAATGAATTAGGTTTTCCGAGTACGTAAATTATTTCCAATCTAACGGACGAATTAGATTTCGTCAATTCCGTAATTAACTAGAAAAATATTTCTCGATTTTTAAAGTGAAGTTTAAGAGCCGGAAACGAGATTTTTCGTATAAAATTTCCTCGCCAAACGAAACCTTAACGACTCACTATGTTTGCTAGATATTTTACTTACTTTATGACTCACCAAAGGTGAGTCATCACCTCTCTCTCTTAACCCTCCATACCGCCATCTCCCTCCCATCTCCTCTCTCTCATTTCTTCTCCAATTTCCTCCATTGAAGCACCAAACTCAAGCTCTTCCAAGATCGATAACTCTTGCATCTACCGATCAAATTCCAATCCGATTTCATATATCGAAAGGTAAGAGCTACGTCTCTAGTTTGATCCGAACAAATCTCCTTTCTCATCTCTTTTATTTTTTTCGAAAATTAGGGAATGGATTAGCATGTGATTTCTTTGATCGATACATGTTCTAGGATGCTTAGAATCGAGTTCTACGGATCAAATCATGAAGGAAAAATCAAGAACCCTAAGCCTTATTATTACCGAAAATTTTTCTGTTTTGGGGCTTTTCATTTGTGCTCGATTTCTTCGTCGAATTAATGATAGATTAGTGTTTCTCATGACGTTAATTGATCGTATGAATTGTTTTAGATTTTTCTAAAAATAAAATCCAAAACCTAAGAGACGAACAAGGCTCGATTTAGGTTAGTAAATGTTAAGATATGCTCGATTATTTAATGGAAATAAGTTATACGATGCATGAGGACGAATATATATTAATTTGAGAACTTTCTAAAAATAAAACGAAAAGTGTAAGAGACGAAGATGTGGTGATAAGTCGAGGCTCGATAACATTTTGATAATATGATTTGCATGTTAGTAATGCTTGATAGATGATAATCGTTGTCCTAAAATTTGAATGAAAACGGAGAATGTAGAATTTTACGTAAGAGACGAACGACGATCGATAATTCGAAAATAGATGATGATATGAGGATATGAATTGCGTATTAATGATTCTTGATAGATGATGAATAATGTTGGAAATTTTGAATGAATTCTAATAACTTTTGAAATTTGGTAAGAGACGAAACATCGAGAATAAGTATCGATAGAAAAGTCGATTAAGGATTCTAATTAGATATTGATGATTATTAATGATTAAGGAACGAGTTTGTAGTTGACGACTTGTTCGTCCGAGCTATGAAAAGATAAGTTGTAGCTATAATCGAGAAGTAAAAACAAGAAGTTAGGAAATTGAACGAGACTTGAAATGGTTTAGTAATTGTTTAGTTTGAACGACGAGGTTTGGATCGTCGTGTTTTTAAACGAGAAATGAAAAGGGGTCTATCACGTATTTTGATACGAGGTGACTGCCTTGGGTCAGTTTTTATGCGAAATTAAAAGTGTTTAAGCTTTAATCGAACCTAGAAAAGCGTGCGTCGATTTTATCGAGCATTAGGGTTCACTCGGCAGTTTTGGCGACCTTTCACGGAAACTGCAATATCTCCTAGCTCGTTTATCGTAATTGAGATCCGCGAATTGAAGAGTAAACTAGACACCCGTACCTATCTTTTGGTATAGGGCAAGACCCCTGTTTCGCAAACCCTTGTTCTGGACAGACTTACTGACCTCGTGCAGTGTATGTTCAAAATGTAGTTTCTTAAGTTGAATTTTTCTCAACTTAGTTTCTTTCGATCTTGTTAGTCGTTTCAAGTTATCGACTACCTTCTTTCTACCGACTTAAAGTGTCGAGTACAGAACCGAGTAAGCGTCAAACGAGATGCTTTCGTGCCTCGTTTCTTTTTAACTAAAAGAGTTTAGTTAGCGTGCAAATGCCTAAATTGTCTAAAGAACTAAAACTTAATTCGAATTTCTGTATTCGATTATCTTGTACGACCGAGTCTAAAGTATGATTATTTTACGATGAAGGAGGAAGTCAGCAGTAAGGAAAGGACGGAAGATCAGAAGAACGGAAGCTCGATTTAATAGTTCTGTAATCTATAAGGTGGGCTTTCCTATATACAAATAAAACGAGCAATGCTCGAAAACCTTTTCTTTATTGCTTTGATAATCGTGTTTTCAAAGTGATAATTATGGCATGAACTGTTTCGTGTTTTATGTGAGTTCTCTTGTACCTTATGAGTTAATCAAAAGGGGTTAACTAACGATCGGCTCTGAGTTAGTCAAAAGGGGCTTTCCAGAGTTAGTGCACTTATAGCATGTGGTGTATGTGGTATCCTGTTGAGTGGTAGCCAGCCACGGTGAATTATGACTGGTCAAGATTTGAACGTAACATCTATGAAAAATGCTTGCAAACTACTTTATGAATGAAATGAAAATGTTTAATAGGCACGAGCTCTTTTAAATGAAAACCCCGATGCGCTATAAAATGAGATGCCTGTTTATCCATACTTATGATTATGTTTTCGGCAACGTGCCCACTGAGTACTTTTGTACTTAGCCCTGCATATATTTTCTAAATGTGCAGGTTGAAGCGACGAAGCGGCGTTGGTTGAGTTAGAGTTGAATAAGGATTAAGGAAGACTTGTATATAGTTCACAATTCCACTGCTAGGCTCTGAACTCTTCTTTTGATGTTGTGTATTAACACTGTAGCCTAAGTTTTGTAATATAACTTAGACACTTTTGAAATGCTTTGTCGAGTAATCTTTCGAGATTAACTCTTCCCTTCGTCAATAAAGTTTGTATATAGAAGATTAAGGAAGACTTGTATATAGTTCACAATTCCACTGCTAGGCTCTGAACTCTTCTTTTGATGTTGTGTATTAACACTGTAGCCTAAGTTTTGTAATATAACTTAGACACTTTTGAAATGCTTTGTCGAGTAATCTTTCGAGATTAACTCTTCCCTTCGTCAATAAAGTTTGTATATAGAAGATAAGATATTATGTATGTATGTCTATTCATTCATTCCCCCTTCTTTCCTACTTCTTTAATCCAACCCCAGTCGCACCCCGGCTTATGCCGTCCCTCGGGATTTGGGGCTGTGACAGAATGTGCTCTGATGTCCATGTGCAGCCTGGTTTAGATGATCTACACACTCCCTTACAAGCTCTAAATCTACTTCCAAACATTCTGGAAGAGTTTCTTCTCTTATGTGTCTTTCCTTGTTGATATGTGACACTTTATAGTTATTCCCTCCCTTTTGCTTCATGATTTCAGTGTAGCATCCTTGTAGGGTCAGAAATACATTGTTCAATTTATATGTTTCAAATTCTTCAAAAGCTTCAGTCACATTCTTCAATAGCTCATCCACCCCCCTTGCCATCTTCCTGTCTTTCAGTGTCTGTATTGCTCTGAAAAAGCCAAGGTCGTTTACATTTGTATCTGGGGAATTTGCTGGTTGACAAACCAGTTCTATGTGGAATCCATTGACATTTGCTGCCTTGATAAAATCTGGATCATTTGGTTTGATGTGGGGTTTGGCATTGTCTTGTTGAATAAAGATATGCTTGCTTGCTGATTCTGGCCATTTTGCCATGGTTGCTGGGATTATCTGTAAAATAGCTAAGTGATGAATTGATATGCACAAAAATTCTGATAGCACATTATGCCAAAAACTGACCTGGTTTATCATAATAGCCTTCATGACTTCATGATTGATAGACTGAATTGGCTTGGTTTCTAGTGTGCCTCTTGTTCTGTTTTTGGAATTTCTAATTGCTGGCTCAAGTGTTGTGAAGGGAAAAATGCCTATTTTTCCATCAAATATACAGCTGCCATCCTCTGCATTTTGTGGTCTGCTCACTACAGACATGAACATAACTTTTTCTATGAAACGCTTAGACTTGCATGTTCTATATGGTTCTTCCTCATCTCCAAGCAGATAATATCTATCTGCTGTTTTAGTGAGATTGAACCACTTTTCATCAATGTGAACTACATTGTACATCTTCTTGAATTTCAATTTCCTGTCTTCAATGATTGGATCCAACTGTTTAAGGCTCCATTGCAGCCTTGTGAACTTGTTTTCTTCTGTTAAGGCAAGTTTGATGGCTGAGGTATGAGGCCTGATTTTTTTCTGTTTTATCCATGTTCCAACCTCACATCTAACTTCTCAGCAATGATTCTATAAGAGGATCTTTCTAACACTGACAGATTTTTAAACTTGTCCACATCCATCACTTTTCTATCTTTATGAACCGTACCTTTCTTTTTTGAAATTACATGGATAGGTGCTCCTGAATCCAAGTGTTGATGAGCCAATTTCCATATGTTGTGCACTATATTTCTGTGGCATCCAAACAAGGTTGCTGCCTCAGCTATTGCTCCATGCCTCAGCTTCTTGTGTTTGCAGTTTTGAAGAAGTCATTGAGCCACCAAGTTCCTTTCATCATCTGTCAAATCCAGCCGCCCCTTAGAAGAAACCATTTTGCTCGGTTTATGCTCTAATATGTGAGACTGAAATTTGTAGTTTGTGCAGAAAAATGTGAATGGTTTGGCAGATTTATAGTGTAGATTAGTTGAATAGTTTTCCCTCCTTAATTTTGATCACATCACGTGTCTCTTGGAATTTCTTGGATTTCTTTATTGTAAACTTAGCTGCCTTCCTCTTGAAAAATGGCGCCTTTTTTTGATTTTGATGGTGTACTGTTTTTTGTGATAATGAATCTAATAAAGCTTCATTTCCCTCTTGAATTCACTGCTGTTTAATTTTTGCAATACAGGTTTTTTTCACTAATGTTGTTTAATTATTGTTGTGATAATTATTGTTGTAACATCATGTTGATGCAATACAGGTTTTTTTATTATTGTTGTTTCATCCAATATAGAAAAAAAAAATCAAATGCACAAGAACCCTTCAAATGCGCAGTATAAATTTAAAGAATAAAAGGAAAAAGTATACTTTATGCATAGAATGGTTTAAGAGAATTAATCCTTCAATTAACTCACACTAAAAGTGGGACTCTTACTCCACTCACTACCCACTTTACCAACTTTCTTAATCACCGTGCCAAAAGCAAATGCACAAATTTTTCAAGGACGGAGGGAGTATAATTTATTATATAATTATAAATATTAGTAGATGTAGGGTTTTATCTGATTTTCTTAATCCACACACACATTCCGTAAGAGTCAAATCATTAATGTTTCTCCTCTACTTTTGTAAATCTACTTCCGGAGTATGACGACACAACGACAATATCAATAATTCATACTTCTAGTTATATTTTAAAATTTTTTAAGTTCGTAGTACTTTGCTTTGAGATTAATTTTAGTGAAATTTTCTGTTGATGTTTATGTTTTAATCATATTTATAATATTTTGTTATTTGATGTTTACTTTTTAATATTCGTGTTTTTAACGGGTAATAAACAGGTAATACCCAACGGGTTCGGGTCGGGTATGAGTTTTAAAATTATTTTTTAATCGAGTTTGGGACGGGTTTGGGTGTTGAAAATTTTCATAAGTTTTGGTTTGGAAAATGCTTAATGGGTGGGTACCCGATCCATTGCCATCCTTATCCATGAATCGTGTAAAAAATAACTAAAGTCTATAGAATATCCATTTTCAATTTCTTAATTGAAACCTCAATGTAAACAAGCATAATTAATTGCGGCAGTAGTTTCAAAATTTTCTATACAAGCGAAATTTTATTATGGCCTTTCATAAGCAAAAATTTGACACCCACCAGTTAGGTGGGTTGGAAATCTCTTTTAATTTTTGGTTTGAGATGGATACGAGTAAAGAAATTATGATTTAGATTGAAAAAAAAAATTAATGAATTGGTACTCGATCCATTATTATTTTCAATTGATTTCCAATAGGTAACGATGTTAATTTAACATTAAATAGATTAGCCAATCTAAATAGACCGAGAAATAGAATATGAGTTATGACCGGAAATTTCTAGCCCGGAAACCGAGTGGTTGACCTAATTAATATTGTCTTGCGTATATGTTGTTGTATAGTTATTTTTTTTTAATTATAGGAATCTGCAACTCCTATATTCTCTTAGCTTAATATCTTCTTAATTAATTGTTCTTAATAAATCAACATTAAGTATATATTATTTATTTTTATAGAGTATTATATAAATTTCAAGTTTAATGCGGCGAACAACCAATTATATATTGTAATAATTCTATTTGAATTTTTATTTAAAAGTGAGAACTCACAACCGCTATCTTCGGTGCGCATTGGGCAAACTCTCGTCCTTTATGTAGTGTAACCTGCAAAATTTTGATATTTTCAATTTGGATAATTAACATGTATCACACACAGATTTTGAACGAGAACAAGTAGTCAAAATACTTTTTAGTCGAATTTAAGACAACTATGATGTATAAATTCTGAATGGATAGTTCAAAAATTAATCAATGTGCCCATGAATTTTTTCCTTCATTTTTAATCGTTTGTTGCTATTTATATTAATATTTATTTTGTAATATTTTGATATTCATTGAGATGGATAATGATAGGAGTTTGCGACTAGAATGAGTCGTGAAATCACTTATAAATTGGGTTCGAATGACATGCCTAAGTGAAAATTTTATCATTTTTTAATCTTTTATTATTCATACTAATTATTACTATCTTCGTCCTGAAATAAGTGGCTCAATTCGTTTCGACATAGATATTAAGATAAAAGGTAAAATTTGGTTAAAGTGGTTTTTAATTTTAAGTGAATTTGAATAATTAGCGGATATTACTATACGTGTTTGAACCAAGAACGAATTGTAAATCATTTTTAC